>JASDDO010000024.1:828952534-829535260 GCA_030015575.1 Agapanthus africanus | reverse complement strand
CACGAGTATCGCTAGTATCGGGTTAACCACCATAGCGAAGTCTGCGGCAGATGTAGGAGTTTCAACGTCGAGTTCCTCGACGTAGTCACTCAACATGCGCAGACTATTCGCGGCGCCTTTTGAAGACAGACTCCTCAGATAAGGACCCGCCGGCATTGTAATGCGAGGCTCGAAGGGCGCCGAAGCCAGAACGACAGCTGAAAAGAAACAGGATGCGATCAGATAACAGTACAGAAAATAAAGAGAGGAAAGTTACCAATGTGATGGTCACTGTACCAGTTGAGACAGGTGGCAAGGTCGGAAGGGCTGGTGGCGCAGCTGATCTTTTATCCCCTCCTTCAATCTGTAGCACTGCAGTTGAGATGAGAAAAAGAGGTTAAAGGTAATTCCATCAATAAAAAAAAAGGAAGGATGTCAACGGAAATCATACTCACCAACGCCACCAGAGGAAGAAGCAAGCTCGGATGGAAAGAAAAGTGTGGGAGCAACATCTGATATACATGATCAAAAAGCACTCCTGGAAACACCACAGTGTGACTTTAGTACACAAATTATACGTCTGGAAGATAAGATTAATAAATCGTAAACGCATACCTTCCAACAGCTTCGAGGGTATAAGAGAGGGTTGAGAGGTGACCACCGCCAAGGCAGTCGTTGAAGGCGCTCCCTCGAGCAGTGGGGCATCGGCACTGACTGCACCTGCATTATGAAAAGGTGAACTTGTCAGAAAAGATTGTAAAGTAAAGAAAAGCAGCAACTTAGGGTTTACCTGAGGAGCTCCCAGCTGAAACGGAGGCGACTCCCTCCTCTATCGACATGAGACCACCGCACGTAACCTCGTCACCCGACTCGATGGGGACCGTCGTCGTGCTCGCAAGACCTGGGGACGACGGAGGGCCATAGACGGGGAGGGCTATAACTGGAGTATTGCCAGATTCCAGAGAAGGAGCGGTTGGCTCGCCCTCGGGAATCATGGCCACCTCACCCACTACTCTCTCAGGTGCAGTAGTCGCAGTTGTATCGCCCACCATCACAACGAGATCGCCGGCCTCGAGCGCCTCATCCGCTACCACCCTGGGCTCAGTTATAATGATCATATCATCTGCCACCATTTCAGGCTGGGCATCAATGACCCTCTCAGCTGTAGACCCCTCAACCTCGGGCCTCGAAGCCTCGGCGACGTTGCCCACCGTCGGCTCAGGCTCGGTAGGAGCCGCCTCCTCTGCCTCCTTGGGTTCAACGGTCTCCACCTCCCCCTCGATCGGACTTGGCCCTGCAAGATAAGAGATATAAGGACCAATGGCATTAAAATCCTTATAACAAAAACTCTGAGAGAAACATTACCTGAAGTGGATTTACCGTTTGCGCTCCGAACTGCGCGCAGCCACCTCTCTGATGGCAGTGGATAGGGCGACAGGGGCCTCTTCAGATGGAGTATCAGCACGAGGGGCAGTGCTGGGACCCGCTCCCGCAGCCAAGGCAGCCCTGCGTGCCTTTGCCTCACGCCTCAGCCGCTTCCTTTCATCCCGGGCTGTCGCAATGGACCTTTGCGACGCCTCCTTCAAGGCGTCGTCATCCTCGTTCAGGGATGCGTCCAGAGCCTTTAAGGCATCTCTCATCGGCTCTTCAAGACAAACCTCCTGCGGTAGCCCAGAGGAAGCAGGAACATCGGCAGCCGGTAGAACATCTGCGTCACTTGGAGGGAACGGCATTGAGGTTCCTGTGATTAAAAGGGAAAGGTTAGATCGACCATAACGCAAGGAAAATGAAAACTTGATGAGTCGAAACTTACTGAGGCCCATAGATGCTCTAAGACGTTCCTCCTCCTGGAAAGTCTTCAGAGAAGCGGCAATGACTTCTTCGTCAGTGATGCCTGTCGAAAGGAAAGAAAGAAAAGCGTTAGTCAAAGGCAATGAAGAGGATATGTTGCAATGAAGAAAAGGTGACTAATAGTTACCTGATTGCGCAAGCTTGGCCAGCCACGCGTCATGCTTTACCAACCACGCCGAAGTTTCGAGAGCGGCTTCCAAGTCTGTATCGTCCGGCAGCGGCATCACTAGTCCTTCGTTCGTCCCGTATTCGATCAGGCCTTCGGCATAGGGAGCATGGGGTTCCTGACCGAACACGACGTCCGCAGCGAAGAGCGACTTCTTTTTCTTTTGCCCTCCGACCTTAGGCTCACGGGGGATCGACTTCCGTTTAGCAGCCACTTTGGGACGACGGGTCCCGATGTCCGCACCCACGCCAGACTCCGGCGAGGGTACAACCACTGTCTCCACTGGAGCACAGGGTGCGGGAGGTGCATCCGTGATATCAGGGAGCGGCAACTCACGTGGAGGACTTTATGCACGCGAGGGTCCGGCTTTGGCATCTTTTAAAGGGGGGATCACCGCGGTCCTTGGCACCAGAGGAGCGTTGCGATCGCTACCTGGAGGTGCACCCTTACGATCGATCAGCAACCGCCTTTCCTCCTTTATGACAGCTCCCGTCGAATGACTATACCATTCTGTGTATACACTAAGAAGTCGGGGGGCGCAAGCCGGCTCACTGATGAAGAAGTGAGAGCCCGTGTTTAGACGCATGAAGTGATGCAGTGCCCTCTCCATCCCTTCTTCAGTCGCGGCAGGTTCCGATAAAAAAGCCTCCAGCGGTACCCCTTGATTATAGCTCAGCTGTTGGGCGGAACGATGCGGGTTATATCTCATGAAGATCGCTGCCCCGTCCTGCCTAAACACCAAGAAGCCCGGTCTGATGGAATATAGGTGAAGGGTCTCCCGGGCCGTTAAAACTGAAGCTCCATCCTTGAAAGTGTCTTGCAATGGCCGCACTACGGTGGTGGACGTTTTTCCAATAGTCAACACCTTGTCAATGAAAGACACACCGGTTCCAACGGTGTGGGAGCGAAGGAGTAAACACCTGGCATCTCGTGGCGATGGATTTACAATTGATGCGCCGATCAACTGTAGAATGCGAGGAAAACTGCACCTTTCGTAGAACGAGGGCCTTTTATGCATGCCGAAGACACCCGCTGTATGTAGCTCGAGCCACGACATAAAGTAATGCATCGGGAAGACCACGTGCAACACCCCAGGCTCATTAGCATCCGCTGCTCGACTGAGGCCATGATACAAGTGCGCCAAACCAGCGATCCCAACGGCCACCTTTACCCCGATAGTCATTCGGTGGGCCGGGTAAAAAACAGAGGGCCGCATGCGGTGAGAGTGCATTGAGAGCGCAAACCAACTCAGCCAAAGCCCAAGAAATCCTAAAAAGAAGGCCTCCTCATCCATCTCAGGGGCTGCGACTTCTGCAAAAGACATGGTTGGGGAGTTAGGAAGAAAAAAGTTCTTTTGGTCTATGTCTTTCGCTGGCAGGTTATCCAAACCTTAACCAAAAGGGTCCTCAAGGTTGGCAAACTTGGCAGCTTCCGCCGAGAGGACGTTTGGATGAAGGAACCGAGCAATGAAATCCTCAAAATTAACTCCGCGGCTCCCACGCTCAATGAAAAGGGCCTCGTAGATGTTCAACACCTTGATCAGACTTGGAAATTGATGTTGAACAGCGTTCTCCGGCATGAGCCCTCTTATCACCGGCTTAGCACCAAAAACGTACTCATCCGGCTGGAGCAACTCTTCATAATGTTCCCCCATGACCGGTAGCCCGGATACCTCCATAAACTCTTCCAAAGAGATTGACACTTCCCGATCCATTGTTGGAGATAGTGCCCTCATAGTCAATTATTGGATCGCAGGTACGTGATTGCAATGATTACGGAGGACCTATCCCGGTAGGACAGTCTTACTCGAAATGATAGTATGCTATCTGGTTTGCCTTTATCAGTTGTGTACATGTTCAGGTGACTGATTACATGTTACACTTTGATAGAGCCCTTAGGATCTTGCTTTACTACCAACTGTATGAGGGCGATCATATACGTGAGAGTTGGGTAGTTTATATGCATATCCTTAATTGTGGTCCCTAGTCGTGGGAGTTTCGAGACAGGGCATCGATACTCCGGAGTAGACTAGTGTGTACAGTCGAGACCCCGACGAGGGGCGGTGGCCGGTCTCACAAGCCACTGGTGACAGTTGGATCACCTAAGATGTATACAGGTGCTCATTGGGTTATGAGTACACCGGACAGGACTCGCCGGGAATCTGCTAGTTAGTATTATATCTACCGTCAGATAGCAGTTCCCTGGTGACATGTGTACAGGTTAGTTCATCGACCTGAGGTCGTCATTTGTCTCGTGTGAGTTCCCACTGTGCTTTGATTTCTACCCTACCACGGCTCAAAGGAGTCGTGCAAACAGGTAGCTTTTGGGTACAGTCCCGAGCCATATGGAGGCACGTGAGCGGATCGGCAGGGGATTCGTCTCTCCCGGTATTGGGGGCGAGATCGTGCTGTGTCTAGGAGAGCCATTACACAAAGTCCATGGCCATGGCAAGAGATTTACTGGTAGGTACTCCAGTAGTATCTCAGGGTGTAATTGGGCTTCACTCCGACACGACTTATACTGCTTCTGGGGGTCTGACGTTACTAGCCCCCTAGGCGGATATGCGATACTCATTGACGAACGGACCGGACTGTATATACATTGTCACTGTTAGGCTCAGTAGGGTTTTCGGAGGAGTTCGCTCATCGGTCTCCCTTGAGTTCGCTCCTCGGCCACCCTTGAGGTCAGTCCGTGGGCAGCCGTTACGCATTGCTAGTGCCGCTGACGGTTTGTGGTTAAACCCACTGCCAGGGTGCTGACGAGTCATTAGAGTCCCCCACAGGCAGTTTCCCAAGTTTCGGGCGAAACGTTGTAGAGGCCGTATGGTTTTATGGCAGGGTTCGGAAAATGCACGTGCGTTTACGCACGTGTTATTTTTCGGGCAGATTATACTGGTCGGCTTTGGTTTAAGCCGGATCCGAGTATTATATTGAGTAGGTATAATATCTTTGTCTCAGTTGCATTTGTATTCGGTCGTAATACAAATGCGGGTATATTTATACAGTTTCGGGGTTGTCCTGAAATTCGTTTCAGGATCACTTTTGGAAGTTGCCAGTTTCCAGTTTTCTATCAGCCGTCTTTTAACATTCGGTTAAAGACGGATTTATCTTTTCTTCTGTTAAGAGTGAGTCGTGTTTCTAGAAGATTCTAGAAGGTTCTAGTTTGGGTGAGGTGTCGAGTGACTCATGCTTTGTAATCAACCAATTCTTGTTATGCTAAAGATCTTTTTGCTAGATATTTAGTTTGTGTTCATATTATGATAAGGATGTTTTGTTATGGTTACCTCCTTATCTCCTCCTACACTCACCCTCCTTCTCTTTATAAGGATAGCCTCCTCTCTCTCTCTCATTCACTTCACTTGATGTTTCATTTTAGAGAGAAAAGATTATGATAGGTTTTTCCGGTGTATGGAATTTCACAGTCCATTTCATTCCATCACCCGATTCCTTCGGCAACTTCATTAACCGTCCGTCCATAGCTTTGGACGGAACGAGACAAAGTCATCTACTCTTTCTCTACATCAATCTTGGTCGTCTCTTTTAGCAAACTTGACGACCGAGTTGCCTCGAGTCAGAGGCGGGAGCCCGTTTAAAGAACCGATCATGTGGTGCCACTTCGACGATGGACTTGGAGATCGACGAGATCGGAGCAGCCGCAACGGAGCGTGGGATGATGGTTGAAGAACGAAGGACTCGGATCGTTCGGTATAACCTTTCTACACTCTTTACAGTTTGTTAGTTTAGCAATAATGGCAGATCCGGGTTAAAGTATACGATAGCGCCAAGTTTAAAAGTTTTATTCCGCATTTGGCATCTGTAGACTGCCGGGGCGCTAACGTAGACTTACAGTGGTATCAGAGCCTAACCATTTTGCTATACTAACTTGTGCTAACGCGTTTAAAACATCGATCCGACCGAAAATCGAAAAACTGCAAAAAATCGCATTTTCTTCACTTGACAGTTCTGTTATTTTCAAACGGTGTCAAATTTGATTTCTGTACATCTTAAAAATCACAGCAGGCATTTATAAGAACTACGACAAAATCTGGGGATGTGATCTCTCCAACGTAGCGCGGAAGCGCGGTCAAACCCATGGTTTGACCGCGCTTCCGCGGCCACGTGGGGAGCACGTGCTCCCAGACTTTGTCAGATGGTTCTATGAAGGATTTTGGGGTTTTTGGTATGTACAGTTTTGGCCCAGGTTTTGTTACTGTTCACCAGTAAGCTGTGGGGCCCACTTTTTAATATTTCGTCTTTGGTCGATCGAAATTTAAACACGTTAGTTTACAGTGCTTACATTATATCTCCGACCGGGAATGTCATTTGATCGGTAAACCGCGTTTAACTGCTATAGTTCTTTTAGACGGGTTTGCGAACGTGACATTCGCGTTGATGTTCTGTGTTGTGCTGTATTGTTGCGGATTTGTCGTGGTGGATAGCAGTGTGCAATGGTAGTACAGTTTGTGTTTATTTGTACATTTGATATTGCGGGGCGAGCGTCCAACATGTGGACTGCCGTCACTGCCTGTTGTATAATATTCTTTTGGGGCACGACCAGGTTGCGGTCGATGTACCTATTGTACTATTTTTCATTTCTGTACTAGGTTTTACCCCGCGACGGAGTGCACGGATAGCCGGGTTCGGGAAAGCAACGGGTCCGCATCTCATGGTTTTGAGAGGCAGAGGGGCCCCACTTCAGAATTGGCAGACTATTCGCCGCACTCGTAGGGGGTACAGGTTGACCCAAGGAGGGGTGCCCAAGATTACCGGATTCTGTGAAGTGCCGGGTGTTCCATTCACTATGCTGTGGGGACTGCCTCGCTTCAGGTTTTGGCGGGTAACTTGCCGCACCCATAGGGGTCTAGGTTTCATTGCACAGGCTATCCACACGACAGGGGAACGTCGAGTTTCAGCAGCGGCTCTGTGAAACTCGGGGATCCCAGATATCTGTATTGTTCTGTAATGCTTATTACTTTTCTGTAATGTTGCATATTATCACGCCTGGAGCGATTATGTATATTGGTTTATATACTATTAGATGTTGTATATGTTTTTCACCCGCGCTAGTCCAGTCCCCGCTCTGTCGTTAGTTAAGTAACCTAACGGGTGATGACGGGACCCAGTGACGAATGCGGATGGCATATACGTACATTTTATTTTCGTTCTTTTCTGGTGTGATTGATTGATGGGACTGCGTTGATTCTGATCAATGCAAAGTAAAACAAACCTGTTTTGAGTTGTTGGAACAATTTTAAAAAGTGTTATTGCAAAGACATTTTCTTTTGTTATGCATAGCGGTATTCGGTGTGAATATCCAGCACCTCATTCGACGAGGCAAGGGCTGATATCCCTTCACCGGGAAAGACCCCTTGGACAGAAGTTTGCGTCAGGGTAATAACTTTACTATAGTCGATTACAAGTTGCTTTGCATAGCGGTATTCAGTGGAATATCCTGCACCTCATTCCACGAGGAAAGAGCCGAGATCCCTTTACCGGGAGTGACCTCTTTGGCAAAAGGTTTTCGCCACTATATTTTAAAAAAAAAGCTATCAGGTTCCTTCAGCGATATCAAGTTCACTACGTTAAAGGTTTTTCGCCAAAAACCAACCGTAGCCCTCCGTCGTTTCTTATGGATGGTCAGTAGTATTCAAGCTATGTTTGTTGGCATACGTCAAGGCATAGTGTTTGGTAGCTGCTGGGTATTCATTTGTTGCATAGATAGATGAGTTGGTTTGGGACAGTCGTATTACCTTGTTGGCATACGTCAAGGGTATGTACGGGTGGGTTCAAATTAACAAGATAATGACGGGCAGAACTTGACATGTGACTTATGATTTGTTGACATACGCCAAGGTCATAAGAGCATGGGGCAAGAAAATGATATCGGGAGTTTCTAAAGAAACTGAAACTTGCCAAGTGTGCGCATACCTTCTGGAGTATGAATAACGTGGATGCATTCCATCACGTTAAACATGCGATGAGAGTTGGATCCCGATTCCCACTGATGAGTTGGTTTACTCTTCGGGTGATCCCGATTGATTCTTCTTTAGGTTTGGAGGAGAATTTGACAGGACAGTGGGAGGTTTCCGGATTAGATAAATTGATGACCATTCTGATCTAGGTTAGAGTGCACGCAGAGTGTTTCTTTTCTCTCTCTCTCTTTGGCAGCGACCTTTGACAGACCCTAGACTATGACTCAGTGACCAGGTTGACCGAACCTTCTTGAAATACTGGCTTTTGGATTGTCTGAGTTGCATAAGTCATTGCCACTCCTTCTTTTACCCTTTGAATTTCTCAGAACACCCGTATTACTACGGATATCCACTTCCATTGGATAGATCCATCGTATGGTTATATACGAACTCGAAGGGACTTCTTCGGGGATGGATCCAGGTTCAGGAGAAATAGAATTGGTTTATTCAGTTGTCTTTTATTATCACCTTCTCTCAGGTTGCGAGAGCTCCTTGGTTTAGGAGAGTACACCTATTACGCTTATTGGATAGTCTTATTCCAAACCATAGGCTGGTGCCGAAAGGTAGGGAATGAAGAAAACCAATTAGCCTAAGTAGGGTGTGCAGAAGGTAATATGTAAAGACAAAATAAAGGGATTAGAAAGAGGGCAAAGTAAATTGCGACTGATATCATTCACGACCAAAACCGCGTACTTCATCGCCACTCCTATTTCACCTTTAAAAGAATAAGGTATTATTCAGTTGTCTTTTATCATCACCTTCTCTCAGTTGCGAGTACTCCTTGGTTTAGGAGGGTACACCTATTATGCTTACTGGATAGTCTTCTTCCAAACCATAGGCTGGTGCCGAACGGTAGGGAAGGAAGAAAACCATTTAGCCTAACGATGGTGTACAGAAGGTAACGACTAAAGACAAATAAAGTGATTTGGAGAGATGGCAATAAAATATACGGTTAAAGTCATGAATTGGATTATGGAAGAGGCATTGCTATGAATACCAGGATACCCCTACGAAACATTTTCATGTTTCAGTGCATCGTTAAAAGAAAACCTGTTTTCCCGATTAGACACTTACTCCAAGGGTATGTATTTACCAGGTTTCATTCTCACATCTGTATGGTTTTACAGATGATGAGTGGGAGTAAGATATTGGGAATTAGGTGATCATCCTCATTATATCGGAATTCGTTGTAATTGGTGATATTTGAGGAAATCGCCAGGGTACAGTTTTCTACCTACGACGCACAGGTTTTGAGTTGTTTAACTCAGCGGACTTATACAGAGTATTGTATGTTGTCCAAGTGTCCATCAGGACAAAGGGGTAGGTCCTCGTACTTTGTTCTGTTTACTTATAACTTCTCTAGTATTTAGACAAGTGTTTCGTAGAAATACAAGGTCTAAGTTTTGAGAAGTTGTGGGTATAAGAATAAAGTAGAGAACCAGGTATCACAAGTATCGGGATTCTTCAAAGAGATCGAAGATGTAGATTCTTGTGATTGGTATTCAGATGATAGTGATGGTTTTGAAAAACGTGTTTCTCTTTCAGATTACTCATAATTGGATGGTTTCCTAGGTTGAGTAATGCTGATTAGCCTTTTTCCATTAAGTTGATATGCACTGGAGACAGCTGCATGGTTTGAATATGGTTCCAATTAAATAAGTGCCAAAGTTTCTGTATTGGATATAGAATGGATCGTACCTTAAAAGAAATTAAGGTATGGGGAGTTGTCCAGCTTATGCTTAAAACCAGACTCTGGATAACTCAGGGCACGTTTCTGTAATGGCTGTTTTGTGGGTTGACCCTGGCTATGATGAGGGTTGATATTCTACCATTTGGAAGATCAATAGTGTTATTGTTCTTGACTCGCCACAGTTTTAGTAAAATGGATCTTTTTCAGAAAACAGTAGTGGGAGTATGGTAGAACTGGAAGTGATTCCAGAACCGCGAACGATTACGGAAAATTTAATAGGACCTATACATTCAATCAGGTTTGACATTCCAATAGCCACTCCGCAGATTTGGTAGGTAACCTCAGACACCCGAGAGGTACTTCGGTAGCCTCAAGGACGGTGACAGGGAGGTTCTTATCTACCCAGACTTGACACTACTGTTGTTCCAGGATATGAGACCCGGTAGGAGGGTTGTCGTAGTCAGTGGGAGCAGCGGAAGCATAGTGGGCAAGATGCTTATATCTATTTATAGACTTGAGCAGTTATAGCGGAGATAGATCGTCTAATTTTGATGTGACAGTCATAGGTTTGACTTCAATCAGAATAGGGGATGGATCAGTTAAGAAGGTGGTAGGATGTGATGTCATGGTATCTGGATGACATACACAGAGTGGGAAGTAAAATTCCTTTACTACGATCGGTTGTACCGTGGTCGTCACACAGTTGTTTCTCCAGACAAGACATGGATGTAATATTAGACATTCTGGTTTCTGGATCTATGGTTTTAGATCTAGATTTGGGTGGTTTCCCAATGTGGGTACTTTGACAGATATTCTAATGGTTTTTAGAATAGTTGACTCCTAGCATGGTAGAGTACCTGCAGGTGATGGAGTCACCCTCTCTAAAGGTGTCGTATAGACTAAAGGGGAGAGGGATGTGCATGATTGGCGGATCACTTGCTTAGGCAATTGAGTCAATCATGAGATGTCAAGTACCGCACCAAATGTTGTTTTTGCACTAGATGCAATAAGTTTGTATTAATCCAATCCTGGAGAAACATAAGGAAGCAGTTTTAGAACATTGGTACATGTTCTACGGATTTGATAACGGCAGCCTCTTTCGGGAGACGGTTGTCATTCCAGGCTTCAAAGGTGACATGGATGACAGAGTGATTGTCAGAGTTTTAGTTTTCCCTCTGACGAGGGACAGTATTATGGACAGGTGGTTCCAGAGGATACTGTGGGTGGCATGGTGCCAGATACTGATTGGTTTCAGTGATCCATACAGTCTAAGAAGTTTGGATATGGAGTTCATTTATGAACTAAGGTCCCATCAGATATCCAGACATATTCTAAGACAGGTACTACTCAATTCGGGAGATGGTTTTCTCCACGAACTTGAGATTATGAGAGATACAGAAAGAAACTTCTAGGCGGATCCACTCACTGAGGCTATTTTCTCGAACACAATAGTTTTACAAACGGGCTTTGTGAAACTGATTAGTAGAGGAGTTGGATGTTCGGTTTCACACGGGCTGTGAGTAGTCGACATCGCAATATTAGCCTTGAGTGCAAGTGGGAGATTGTTGGAGATAGTGCCCTCATAGTCAATTATTGGATCGCAGGTACGTGATTGCAATGATTACGGAGGACCTATCCCGGTAGGACAGTCTTACTCGAAATGATAGTATGCTATCTGGTTTGCCTTTATCAGTTGTGTACATGTTCAGGTGACTGATTACATGTTACACTTTGATAGAGCCCTTAGGATCTTGCTTTACTACCAACTGTATGAGGGCGATCATATACGTGAGAGTTGGGTAGTTTATATGCATATCCTTAATTGTGGTCCCTAGTCGTGGGAGTTTCGAGACAGGGCATCGATACTCCGGAGTAGACTAGTGTGTACAGTCGAGACCCCGACGAGGGGCGGTGGCCGGTCTCACAAGCCACTGGTGACAGTTGGATCACCTAAGATGTATACAGGTGCTCATTGGGTTATGAGTACACCGGACAGGACTCGCCGGGAATCTGCTAGTTAGTATTATATCTACCGTCAGATAGCAGTTCCCTGGTGACATGTGTACAGGTTAGTTCATCGACCTGAGGTCGTCATTTGTCTCGTGTGAGTTCCCACTGTGCTTTGATTTCTACCCTACCACGGCTCAAAGGAGTCGTGCAAACAGGTAGCTTTTGGGTACAGTCCCGAGCCATATGGAGGCACGTGAGCGGATCGGCAGGGGATTCGTCTCTCCCGGTATTGGGGGCGAGATCGTGCTGTGTCTAGGAGAGCCATTACACAAAGTCCATGGCCATGGCAAGAGATTTACTGGTAGGTACTCCAGTAGTATCTCAGGGTGTAATTGGGCTTCACTCCGACACGACTTATACTGCTTCTGGGGGTCTGACGTTACTAGCCCCCTAGGCGGATATGCGATACTCATTGACGAACGGACCGGACTGTATATACATTGTCACTGTTAGGCTCAGTAGGGTTTTCGGAGGAGTTCGCTCATCGGTCTCCCTTGAGTTCGCTCCTCGGCCACCCTTGAGGTCAGTCCGTGGGCAGCCGTTACGCATTGCTAGTGCCGCTGACGGTTTGTGGTTAAACCCACTGCCAGGGTGCTGACGAGTCATTAGAGTCCCCCACAGGCAGTTTCCCAAGTTTCGGGCGAAACGTTGTAGAGGCCGTATGGTTTTATGGCAGGGTTCGGAAAATGCACGTGCGTTTACGCACGTGTTATTTTTCGGGCAGATTATACTGGTCGGCTTTGGTTTAAGCCGGATCCGAGTATTATATTGAGTAGGTATAATATCTTTGTCTCAGTTGCATTTGTATTCGGTCGTAATACAAATGCGGGTATATTTATACAGTTTCGGGGTTGTCCTGAAATTCGTTTCAGGATCACTTTTGGAAGTTGCCAGTTTCCAGTTTTCTATCAGCCGTCTTTTAACATTCGGTTAAAGACGGATTTATCTTTTCTTCTGTTAAGAGTGAGTCGTGTTTCTAGAAGATTCTAGAAGGTTCTAGTTTGGGTGAGGTGTCGAGTGACTCATGCTTTGTAATCAACCAATTCTTGTTATGCTAAAGATCTTTTTGCTAGATATTTAGTTTGTGTTCATATTATGATAAGGATGTTTTGTTATGGTTACCTCCTTATCTCCTCCTACACTCACCCTCCTTCTCTTTATAAGGATAGCCTCCTCTCTCTCTCTCATTCACTTCACTTGATGTTTCATTTTAGAGAGAAAAGATTATGATAGGTTTTTCCGGTGTATGGAATTTCACAGTCCATTTCATTCCATCACCCGATTCCTTCGGCAACTTCATTAACCGTCCGTCCATAGCTTTGGACGGAACGAGACAAAGTCATCTACTCTTTCTCTACATCAATCTTGGTCGTCTCTTTTAGCAAACTTGACGACCGAGTTGCCTCGAGTCAGAGGCGGGAGCCCGTTTAAAGAACCGATCATGTGGTGCCACTTCGACGATGGACTTGGAGATCGACGAGATCGGAGCAGCCGCAACGGAGCGTGGGATGATGGTTGAAGAACGAAGGACTCGGATCGTTCGGTATAACCTTTCTACACTCTTTACAGTTTGTTAGTTTAGCAATAATGGCAGATCCGGGTTAAAGTATACGATAGCGCCAAGTTTAAAAGTTTTATTCCGCATTTGGCATCTGTAGACTGCCGGGGCGCTAACGTAGACTTACATCCATGGCAAGGAAAGTGTGGGTAGGAATGTTCCACTGCTCCAGGAAGGCCTTGAACCACCAGGTGGGAAGCGTGGGATACTGGAAAAGGGAAACATAGACTGCGGTATACAATCCTAATCTTATCAACTGCGACTTCTTCGTCGACAGGATATACCGAGCCCACGGCAGATAGCCAATTGAGTGGCGGGGGATCAAACCGATATTATATGATTGCCCCCAAGGTCGCGCCTCGCCTTGACAGATGCGGCGCCCCAGGATATCCAAAACCATGGGACGCTGAACCGGAATCGCATCTACGGCGGGATGTAGGAAGCCCTTTGATGTCCAATCAACCATCTCCACGGCGTACTGCACCGGGGGTGGGCTGGCGTAATGAATCGCCGTTATGGGTTCTGACGGCATCGCGCATGTGAAGCTCCGTCGGCCCATGATGATCTGATTATACCACGACCCCCAAAGGTGGAGACTCTTGTGTTCCGGGTCGTACTCCTTAATCATGGTCAGGACTTCACGGTCCAAGGGCGCCTTGGGAAATCCCTCCTCCGAGCGGACGAACGGGAATGAAGTGTCTAGAGACATGATCGCTGCAAAAGAACAATTTAGCCGTTAGTGTTATAATTCCAACGTTTGGCGTATAAAAAAAAAGGAAAATGCATTTATTAAATTAAATTAAAATTAATTAATTACACCACACAACAGTGCAGTGAGCAGGAGACCAAAGAGGGACCCACAAAATCTAGATGACAGTACGTCAGTTAATAAGACAATCTCATCATTGGATGAGATTGTCAGTTGGTCCCCAGGAAAACATTCCCATTTATAAAAAAAAGGGGGGGAAGAATCCATAGAGACAAGGAGAAAATCTCCTCTTTCAGAGCAAAGCTCTGTCACAGAATGACACTTGTCAAATTCTGATCTCAAAGGAATAAAATTCCTTAAAAGAGCATAGCTCTGTGATAATAATGGAAAAGATCCATCAGAAAATTTTAACACTTAAAAAATTTTAAAATTTTTGGGACCTTGAAAAATCCATGAAAACTTATGATAAGTTCTTCATTTGGCAGATCTAAAAGATCCACAGATGATCTATGAGCAAAGCTCTGTTCATGGGTTAAAACCTATGAACATCTCCTGTAGATCTGCAAGTTTTTGAGAGCGAAGCTCTGTTTATAAAATCCCAATGGGGATCTCTTTAGATCAAAAGATCTGTAAGAGCAAAACTCTATTAGTTAATTAAAATATTTAACTTAAGATTAATTTTACCTAAAATTTTCTAACTTGGAAAATGAGAGCAAAACTCTAAAGTTCTGGAAACGAGAGCAAAGCTCTGGAGTTCTAAGCAAGAGCAAAGCTCTGGAAATCAAAATCTAGAAAATGGTGAGATTTTTCTAAGGGTCAGAGGTCCTATTTATAAGGCGCTTGCGCCCCTTGAGCTCACCCCTTGATCCAACAATCAGGAGTTTGCCACCGCTGCACTCACGTGTGCGCCACGTGAGCGCAACGGTGGGGGGCATTTGTTTCGCCCAATCAGATCAAAGCTCTGTTGAAATTCAAAATTCAAAAATTCTGAAGCAACGCTTCAAGTCTCGGGCGCAACACGCCACATGTCAGGCGCTGATACGTCAGCGCAGCGCCCAAGAAGGCGCACCCAATCAGAGCAAAGCTCTATTAAAGGAAGCAACGCTTTGGTTGCGCAGGCACTGCGCTGCGCGACACGTGTCGGCGCAGATGCGCTAGCGCAGTTGCGCTGCGCCGTGCGCTGCGCGACACGTGTCAGCGCAGTTGCGCTGCGCAGTGCGCTGCGCGACACGTGTCAGCGCAGATGCGCTAGCGCAGTTGCGCTGCGCCGTGCGCTGCGCGACACGTGTCACGCGCTGGGGCATCTGCGCCAAACAGAATTAAAATTTTAAGAAATCTTTTCTGTTCTTGTTAAAACAAAAAGATTTTCTTCTGCAAAGCAGAAACCCTTGGATCAAAAGATCCAACGGTGGGGAAAATTCCCCAAATCACTCAGAGAAAGATCTCTTTAACAAATTTAACTAATTTATGGGCACTATAAAAAGGACCCTAGGCCTCAATTAAAAGGCATCAATATCTTTCTAAAAAAAAAGGGAGAGAAGAGAACTCTGAGAAACTCCTCAAGAATAAAAAAGGTAAAAAACCTTTAGAAAAAAGAGAAAGTTCTCTTATGAACAGATCATAGATCTAAAAACAAGATCAATGATCTTTAATAAAAATAAAATAAAACAAAAATAGTGCTTTGCACTTTTCATGAACCTTTGGTTCTCTGAGATAAGAAAAACAAGAAAAAACTTATTTTTCTTTGATCTAAATTAGATCAAGAAATCAAATAGTGCTTTGCACTTCTGTTCTTGAATCTAAAAGATTCTTGGTGCTTTGCACTTGCAAACTGCGCTGTTGCGCTCTTGGAAGAGCGCCACTTGCGCTATGCGCTCTGGAAATAAGAGCTTTGCTCTGTGGAGTTGGCGCAACTCACCAGAGCGCGCCACGTGTCAGCAGCGCAACAGCGCAGCGCCCTAGCGCAGCGCGTACTGCACTGTTGCGCTTGCGCTCACCAGAGCGTGCCACGTGTCAGCAACGCAACAGCGCAGTACACTAGCACAGCGCACTGCACTGTTGCGCTTGCGCTCACCAGAGCATGGCACGTGTCTTCACCATAAGCGCTTGCGCTCAGTGAGTGGCGCAAAGCGCCTAACAAATGTAATGTAGGGACAAGCCCAATTAAAAGACCAAACAGGCCTAATTAAATTGATGCTCTGCATCATTTATAAATGGGCAAAGCCCAAACAAAAATAATAAAATGCTATGCAAATGCCTTGCAGAGCCCAAAATAAATTGATGCTCTGCATCTTTTATGGGCAGAGCCCAAACAAGAAAGTAGAAGTAATGCAATGCATTATTTAAGTGTGGGCAAAGCCCTAGCACAGGTCTAATGGACTAAAAATAAATAAAATGTTGAACATTTTCAACTGGACTTAGCCCAATTCTGGCCGTAAGTCTTTAAATTAAATTGAACTGAGCACAAATGCTCTCTCAAATCAATTTATATCCAGTTCGAGGGTACATCTTCGAACTCCTTTGACATCCATCGTTGTAATTCCTCAACGACGTCAAAGAGGTGACGGGTCCCAACGACCACACATCAATACGGACTGCGGGGTCCTTAAACTCGTGGACCGAAACGTCCCTAAACTAATATTGGACCGAAACGTCCCTAAACTAAAGCTGGACCGAAACGTCCCTAAACTAATATTGGACCGAAACGTCCTTAAACTAATGGTGGACCACCACGTCCCTAAACTGGAACATGGACCACTACGTCTCTAAACTGGAACAATAGAGCTCCCAAATGCTCTTTTGCCGGATCTAAACGGTCCCGTTTAAGTTGACCTTAGTCCCAAATACGGCTAACGTATCCTTAAACATTTAAATGGACTATAAAACTCCAAATCGACTTTGGTTCAAGGGTACATCTCTGAACTCCTCTGACATCTGCCGTTGTAATCCTTCAACGACGTTAGAGAGGTGACGAGTCCCGATGGCCAGATATTAAATGGATTATCACGTTAAGTTGATCTTAGTCTCAAACAGGACTATTGTATCCTTAACGAACGTTTAAGTTGATCTTAGCCGCAATGCGACTAATGCATCCTTAAAATAAAAACACCAAACCCAAATCTAAGTAAATACGGATTTGGACTAGTCCACGTCCTACGGGCGACGGCATTATTCTGTCTCCGTAAACAATCCATGGGCAACCACAAACAAAACAAACACACATGACACGAAGTGAAATTCCGGAGAAGGAGAAAGTTGTTACCGCGATGCGGTAGCGTAATTAACTGCAGGGGCTTGCGCCTGCAGGGAAGAGCGTCCCCACAATCAAAAACCCTTCAAGCGAGGGGAAATCTGATGAAGTCTGCTACATCGGCCGCATCCGTCTAAACCTCCGATACACGGTGCCATAAATCAACTTGGCATCTTTGGAGAGGTAGACGGATAAAACCAAATAGCATCTGCCCCGAATCTCAGCATCAGGACATCGCGGTCCTGTGCGTCGTCCTTCGGAGGGGAACATCCCATCCGTGAAAACACGAAAAAAGTTTAGACTGTATAAATCCAATAACCTGATACTAGAATCTGGCTTAAACCAAAACCGTCTAGTAAAAACTGTCCGAATGTCGTACGTGCGTTTAAACGCGTATTCGTCCGAACCCTTGTCGTAAAACCGTACGACCTCTATATAGTTTCGCCTGGAGTTGGGAAAACTTTGTGTGGGACTTTAAAGACTCGACTACTACGCTGGCAGTGGGTTTAACCACAAACCGCAAACGGCACTAGCTGTACGTAACGGTCCCCAGGTAGATGTCGATAAGAAGGCCGATGAGGAAACCCATCCGAACTCCTACTGAGCCTGTCCGTGACAATATCCGTGCAGTCCGGTCTGTTCGTCTAAGAGTATCGCATGTATGGTCTAGGGGGTGGTGAAACGTCAGACCCCTAATAACCGTACAAGTCGTGCCGGCATGGCTCAAGACCATCCGAGAATCTACTGATCAGTCTATCAGCAATTCTCAATCAGCCCTGGTCATGGACTTATGGTAATGACCAACCGATCACTGTGCGATATCAACTCCCTATACCGGGAGAGACGAATCCCTAACAGTCGCTCACTGCCTCCACGTGGCTCGGGACTGTACCCAACTAAAACCTGTTTGCACGACTCCTTTGAACCGTGGTAGGGTAGTAATCAAAGCACAGTGGGAACTCACATGAGAAAAATGATGACCCTAAGTCAACGGACTATCTGCACACTGTTAGTTGTATGTATGCCCTAGAGGCCAGTACTGTACAGATAATGTATATCATATTGGATGCTTGGACATATATAGAGATGACTTTCTTGCTCGATATGATAGTATGCTATCTGGTTGCTCTTTATCTTAACATGTACACTAGTCTCTTTAAACTGTCTTTTAGTTACATGTTGATAAAGCCCTTAGGATGTGTACTTGACCACCTGGACTATGATGCAGATCATACTAGTGGGGACATGGTAGTCCATAAGTACATCCTTTAAGGTCCCTAGTCGTGGGTGTATCGAGACGGGGCATCGATATACCAGTGTAGACTAGCGTATACGCTTCTCGACCCATGAGATGGGCGATGGATGATCGCATATCCATTGGTGTTTGACATCAAAGATGGTGTACGGGTGCTCAGTAGAGACTGGGTACACTGGACGGACTCGCCGAGAACTCCCAGATGGTATTATACCTCACGTCAGATGGCAGTTCTCAGGTGACACTTGTACAGGTTAGTCTGTAGACCCGAGATCGTCATAGAGTCTTGTGTGATTCCCACTGTACTTTGATCTCCACCTTACCACATCCATGAGGGCATGCAAAACGGTGGTCTTTAGGTACAGTCCCGAGTCATATGGAAGCAATGAGCGATAGGAGGGGTTTCGTCTCTCCCGGTATTGGGGGTTGATGTTGCGCTGTGCTCGATTCGCCGTAACAGGGAAGTCCCTGGCCAGGGCTGATCAGAGATTTGCTGGTAAGTGTTACCAGTAGTTTCTCGACCCGTTATGAGCCTCACATCGGCACGACTTATCGGTTATTGGGGTCTGACGTTTACCACCCCTAGACTTGATATGCGACATATCAGACGAACAGACCGGACTGTACGGTAAGTGTTACTGGTTGGATTCACAGGAGTGTGAGCGGGCTGGCTCGTCGATCTTCTGATCGCTCAATACCCGAATGGCCGTTACGTTTGGCAGACCGCTTGCGGCTTGTGGGTGCTTGATATGATCATCATCTGCTGCCGGCGTATTGACGAGTCTTTAGAGTCCTACACAGAGGTTTCCTGGCTCAAGCGAAACGAAATAGGAGCGCATATGAGATATGTGCAGGACCGAGAATAATGCGCGTATGTGATACCGTATTCCATTCTCGCGATGAATGTATCGATTGGTTATATGCGATATAACCTAGATATCGAATCAAGGATTGATTCGATAAGACGATACATAGGATATTAGTCGGTTATATGCGATATGACCGGATCGTTAAATCAAGTGTTGATTTAATGATTTAATGTATAATTATATATTTGATATATTACTTTGCATTAACTAGTATTGGTTCACTTTAAAAGGTTTTTCTCACTTGAAGTTCACAAGTTGTATATGTGATATACTTTTGTGCACTTGATTGTATCATGTTTGATGATGCATGCTCACTTGGGTTTGTGTAAAGAATTATACCATGGTTAAGTTAATGATTAGGGTTTTTTTAATTTGATTTACTTATTTATTTATTTATTTATTTATTTATTTTCATTTATATTTGGAAAAGAAATGAAATGGTGGCTCATTTTGGACTTTCTTTTGAAGCTTCATGAAGCTTTGAATGGTTTGACCATTTTGTCTCTTTTCTTAACCCTAACCATTCACTTGAACCATAGTTGATTCTCTACATAAGTTATCTTGACCATGGTTGCTATATGATAAGTATAATCTATTTTCTATTTGATTGATTATTCTTATCATAATCATCTTCATCTTCTTCTTCTTCTTGACATGAAGAAAAGCTTGCTACCAACAATGGCAACTTGAGCAAAAGTGTGAGAAATCCAATTCTAAAGTGAACCCACCTCCTATTTCTTCACCCTCTACCTCTTGCCAAGTAGTATAGGGTGTTTTCTTCACAAGTTTCATGACTTGTTGAAGTTGGAGCTTGATCTTGTGTAACCTCGACGTAGATCATCTTCGGCATCGTACCCGACGACTAGTCCGCTCATTTCTCCGATGAAGCCGATGTTAGAGTCCGAGATCCGACTTGGACAGCGAGAGGACGACTACGTGGAGCTAAGGAAGTGGATAACCGGATCTACAAAGGTTGTAGCTTCTTATCTTTAGTTAAGTTGTTAACTAGTTTAATGTTTCGCCTAAAATTCTAGTTAACGATCCGTATTAGAGTTTCTCGGCACTTGTAAAATTTGAAATTGGCATGGTTGATGCCTTGTGAGACCTCTTGAGAGTGTCTAGGAACCCTACAGTGGTATCAGAGCCTAGCTAGAGCCTTAGGCGAAGTGTAGACGACGTTTGAAATCCGAATCGAACCGAAACCCTAAACACAAATTGCTCTCTGGACTTTTTTCAAAAACTGGGTTTTTTCCAGATTAAAAATGCTTAAAAAATTCAGCAGGGAATTCTAAGAATTACGGTGCAAAAATTATCTTATGATGCCTCTAAAGCGCGGCGGAACCGCGGCAGAAGCCTGGCTTCTGCGGCGGTTCCGCGGCCACTTGATGGGATTTGCCTCCAAACTTTGCACAGTAATTCATGTTTTCAGGTGCTGAGTTTTCTGGGAATTTTTAATTTGCACTCAAGAGTTGAGTTTTCTGGGGTGTTTTGGAGCTTCGATTATTCGATCGGATTATCAAATTTTGTCTATGTGTTTTTCCGGATATTTTAGAATATGTTAGAAAGTTTGACCGGATGTAAATACCCAATCTTTCCCCTACCAGGAAATTTCCAATTGTTGGACTTTTCCGTTGTTTAATGACGTTCTAAGTAGTGTAAGTAACGCGATGGTCCCTCTAGAAGACAACAAACCTTAACTCGATTATGTGACCGTCTTGAACTGCCCTTTGAACCTTAGGGTTTGGGGCAGTACGGCGTGCCACATATGAGGCGTTGGCTTGACCCTTCTACGGCTGGACCGTTGGTACTGAGGCATGAAGTGAATGTCTTTGAACTTATTTCATGTGTTGAACGGTTTCGGGAAAACTTGGGTGTTCGAATGTTCGATCGGAAAGTTTAATATTTTCTATTTATCCGGAATGGGATACAATAATTGGAATTCATAAACAGTTATGAGATAGCTGAATGAATGTTATAAATCTAGCGGTTTAGTCTCACTTGATATTGAAAAGAGTTTTCGATAATGGGACTAAAATGCGGGGTTTATAATTGTTAGTGTCTAAGTATTTCATTTGATTAGGCATGCGATGTCTAAAGAGGTTGTGGATTCCAACTGTTGTAGTTTTACACTTTCTTTTCTGCGACCGTAAGTGTAATATGTGATATCGCCGGTTTCGTTGCTATATGTCAACGACAATTGGGATGCGCATATTTACTTACGTTGATGACATGTGATGTTATGTGTTGCTGGATATGTTATATTGGATTGTCGTGTTTGAATAGCCGGGGGTTTTTATGTGAGATGAGTGTTTTTCATTTTCATTCATGTAAAAACTTGTATGTAATATTCTTTTATTGGGGCACTTTCAGGTTGCGGAAGATGTCACCGTTTGTATATTATTTACTTTTCCGCATTAGGATAGACCCAAGGAGGGGAGCACAAGTAACCGGGTTCTAGGGTCCAGTGGGAGACCATCTCGAGGAGTCGAGTCCGGGTCTCCTAACTCTAGAATTGGTAGGGTTGCTTGCCGCTCTCGGAGGGGTCTAGGGATGTGGGTTTGGCTATTCATCACGACCGTGGAATCCGTGTTTTATACTGGCTCGTATTAAAAACACGGACGTCCTAGTATATCCAATATTTCATATGATATTTTCTGCTGCGATATCTGTGATGTGATCATGTGATATGTTCTGTGATGGATACTGTATATAGTATATATGATATATTATATAGACGTTACTTATGTTTTGCACCCGCACTAGCCCTGCCCTGCTCTGTCGTTAGTTACCTAACCTAACGGTGCACGAGGGGACATCGAGGCGAATGCGGATGGCATAAGTGTACGTCGTATTTATCTGTGATGTTTAGGTATTTAAATGATGGGACTTCATTAATGTGATTAATGAAATAAAAGAAACCTAAAGATGTTGTAGAATCGAATTTCAAAATAAAACAGGTAGCTACAGTTCTTGCTTTGCATAGCGGTATATATGATATACCCTGCACCTTATTCGATGAGGAAAGGACTGAGATCCCTTCACCGGGAGTGACTCCTTTAGCAATAACTGACAGACGCTACACACTCGGTTTGCTTTTGATTGCTTTTGGAGTTCTGCTTTGCACAGCGATATATATGATATATCATGCACCTCATTCGACGAGGAAAGGGCCGACGATCCCTTCACCGGGAGTGACCCCTTTAGCAAAACTAGAAAAGCCTCAAAATCACTCCATTTCAAAACTTCACTTGATTCTACAACGATATCAAGTTCATTACGCAATAGGTTTTCAGAAAAACCTGACGTAGCCCTCCGTCATTTCAGATAAATCCTACTTAGTATTCGTGCTACGTTTGTTGACCTCCGTCAAGGCGTAGTGTGCGGTAGCTAACTAGTATTTATCTGCTTAATGCATGTGATGCAGATTGGATTAGGGTAGTCGTACGACCTTGTTGACCTCCGTCAAGGGTCGTGCGGGTGGGTTTGATTCAATCAAGAAATGACGGGTTGAACTTGACTTGCACCCTGTGGTTTGTTGACCTCCGTCAAGGTCATAGGATGCTTGGGGCAAAATATTATCGGGAATTTCAAGTGTTGAAATTTGCAATGAGATTGCATACCTTCTATGAGATAGTTGGATCCCGATACCCACTGCGAGTAAGAGTTACTCCTGGGAGAGTTTTACACATTACAATTAGCCGATCAAGTAGGTGTCTAGAAAGGTGTCAACGGGGTTACGCCTCTGGGAAAACGAGGTTTACTCTAATTAGGTCCGTGCGAAAGCACGGGGAACCTCCCTCAAAGTACCGACACTGGCCTGGCTGAAAGATTGGCGAAGTTGTAGGGTGTAATTAATCCCGGCTAGTCTTTCCTTTTAGGGTTTGAAGGAAGATTTGATAAAAACCAGTGGGAGCCATCCTGATTAGATAAGATAATAACCAATCTGATCTTGCAAGAGCATACGCTAAAGTGTTTTCTTCTCTCTCTCTCCAGGTAGCGACCATGTCATGCCCTAATAAAGATAATAATATGGATGTATTGACCGAACCCGCATGTTATACTGTGCTGGGGAACGTTGGTTCCGTTCTTTCTTATAAGAGTTGTAGGACTGAACAGGATATAGGCGAATACCAGGATTCCCATGCCACCCGAATGAAGAAAGTACATGTTGATGCATTTTCTTCGGGTGTGTTCGTTACTGAGAACTGTTTTTCCATTTGCTCTACGTCCTGGGTATTAGATACCGGGTCAGGATCCCATATATGTAATCAGTTACATGGGCTAAGGAAATGTAGAGAACTTGGAGAAGGTGATAAAGACATAAGAGTTGGAAATGGTGCAATTGTTGCAGCTAAGACTGTCGGGGAATATCACCTTGCATTACCAACAGGTCATACATTGGTTCTGAACGAATGTTATTATATGCCGAACCTGATATGCAACATTATATCAGTTTCTTTATTGAGTAAAGAGGGATATAATTTTGTATTACAGGATAATGTTATGAACATTTTCCGTAACCAAAAGTTGGTTAGATCAGGCACGTTGTGCAATGGCATTTATGTTCTAAATCAATCCACAGTTCTAAGTATAACAAACACACACAAGAGGAAGAGTTCTGAACTGAACGAATCCTTCTTGTGGCATTGTAAACTGGGTCACATCAATGCAACACGACTGGCTAAGTTACATAAGGATGGATATTTAAATCCATTTGAATTTTCATCTTATGACACTTGCCAGTCATGTCTCAAAGGCAAGATGACCAAAACTCCGTTTACGGGACACGGAGAAAGAGTTACGGAACTCTTGGGACTAATACATAGTGATGTATGCCGTCCCATGTCTACACATGCCAGGGATGGTTCTTCGTACTTCATTACATTCACTGATGATCTCTCTAGATTCGGATATGTGTTCCTGATGAAACACAAGTCAGAAGCTTTTGAGAAATTTAGAGAATATAAACAAGAAGTCGAAAACCAAACCGGAAAAAGTATTAAAATCCTTCGATCTGATCGAGGAGGTGAATACTTGAGCAATGAATTCCTGGACTTCCTAAAAGAGAATGGGATTCTCTCTCAGCTAACTCCTCCATATACACCACAGCACAACGGTGTATCAGAACGGAGGAACCGCACCCTATTAGATATAGTGCGCTCTATGGTGAGCACAGCTGAGTTGCCTATTTCCTTCTGGGGATATGCGCTGGAGACAGCGGCATACCTACTGAATAGGGTTCCTACCAAATCTGTGCCTACCACACCATATGAGATATGGGAGGGGAAGAGACCATATCTTAATTTTATTAAGATCTGGGGTTGCCCGGCCTATGTCAAAAGACAAAAACCGGACAAACTCAAGGCAAGGTCTGTTTTGTGCAAATTTGTTGGATATCCCAAACATTCGCGAGGGTATATCTTCTACCACAGTGAGGAACAAAGAGTTTTTGTTGCTCAACATGCCACCTTTTTAGAAAAGGAATTTCTTGCAAAAGAGATTAGTGGCTCTGAGGTAGAACTGGAAGAGGTTCCAGCTGAACAAAACACAACAGAAGATTTAGTGGAACCAGAAGATTCAGTAGCTCCCAATGAACCTCAGCCTCTCCGCCGATCTAGTAGGGTTCCTCGCCAACCTGAGAGATACTACGGTTTTCTCATGGATGGTGGGAGCGAGGATTGCATCATGGAGGATGATGACCCAACTAGCTTCAAGCAGGCCATCACGAGTAGGGACTCAGTGAAATGGCTGGATGCTATGCAGTCCGAGATGGAATCCATGTACACCAACAAAGTATGGACTTTGGAAGTTGCTCCTGAAGGGGTAAAACCCATCGGGAGCAAGTGGATCTTCAAGAAAAAACTTGGTGTAGATGGGAAAGTGGAGACTTTCAAAGCTAGACTTGTTGCAAAAGGTTTTCGTCAAGGACCAGGTGTGGACTATGACGAAACCTTTTCTCCAGTGGCTATGCTTAAATCCATCCGGATCATGCTTGCCATCGCTGCATATCATGACTACGAAATCTGGCAAATGGATGTTAAGACCGCCTTTCTAAACGGTGATTTAGAAGAGTGCGTGTACATGACTCAGCCAGAGGGCTTCGTAGAAAGTGGGAGCAGCGGGAAGGTATGCAAGCTGCTTAAATCCATTTATGGATTAAAGCAAGCATCGCGGAGTTGGAACATCTGCTTTGACGTCCTTATCAAAGAGTTTGATTTCGTTAAAAACCCAGATGAACCTTGTATCTACAAGAAGGTAGCAGAGAGTAAGGTGTTCTTCCTCGTATTGTACGTGGACGACATACTCTTGATAGGAAATGATATTCCTATGCTGCAATCGGTCAAGCTCTTCTTATCACAAAGATTCTCAATGAAAGATCTTGGTGATGCCTCCTGCATATTGGGAATAAGGATCTATAGAGATAGATCCAAACGGATATTGGGATTGTCCCAATCCAGGTATATTGACACCATACTAAAGAGGTTTAGTATGGAAGAATCCAAGCGTGGGAACTTGCCTACGATCTCTGGAGTCACTCTCTCCAAAGAGATGTCTCCCAAGACTGATTTGGAGAGAGCTCGCATGCAAGGGATACCCTATGCTTCGGCTGTAGGCTCTATCATGTACGCGATGCTATGTACCAGACCCGATGTTGCATACTCACTAAGTGTAGTGAGCAGGTATCAAGCTGATCCTGGAGAGAGTCACTGGACAGCTGTGAAGAGCATTCTCAAGTACTTACGAAGGACTAAAGAGATGCTCTTGGTGTATGGTAACGGAGAACTCCAAGTGGAGTCCTTTACCGATTCGAGCTTCCAGAGTGATAAGGAAGACTCTAAGTCGCAGTCGGGATTTGTCTTTACCCTTTACGGAGGGGCGGTTAGCTGGAAGAGTTCCAAGCAGGAAACCGTGGCAGACTCGACGATGGAGGCTGAATACATCGCTGCCAACGATGCTGCTAACGAGGCTGTCTGGATCAAGAAGTTCATTACTGAACTTGGAGTGGTTCCATCCATTGAGCATCCAATACCATTGTATTGCGATAACAATGGAGCGGTGGCTTTGGCCAAGGAACCTAGGTCCCATCAGCGATCCAGGCATATTCTGAGGCGGTATCACCTGATCCGGGAGATAGTTGATCGCCGGGAGATCGAGGTCAGGAGGGTTGACACGAAGAACAACACGGCGGATCCACTCATGAAGACCATTCCCCAGATACAGTTTGAGAGACTCTTCGGGATGCTCGGTATGCGATACTACAGCAGCTGGCCCTAGTGCAAGTGGGAGATTGTTAGTTGTATGTATGCCCTAGAGGCCAGTATTGTACAGATGATGTATATCATATTGGATGCTTGGACATATATAGAGATGACTTTCTTGCTCGATATGATAGTATGCTATCTGGTTGCTCTTTATCTTAACATGTACACTAGTCTCTTTAAACTGTCTTTTAGTTACATGTTGATAAAGCCCTTAGGATGTGTACTTGACCTCCTGGACTATGATGCAGATCATACTAGTGGGGACATGGTAGTCCATAGGTATATCCTTCAAGGTCCCTAGTCGTGGGTGTATCGAGACGGGGCATCGATATACCAGTGTAGACTAGCGTATACGCTTCTCGACCCATGAGATGGGCGATGGATGATCCCATATCCATTGGTGTTTGACATCAAAGATGGTGTACGGGTGCTCAGTAGAGACTGGGTACACTAGACGGACTCACCGAGAACTCCCAGATGGTATTATACCTCACGTCAGATGGCAGTTCTCAGATGACACTTGTACAGGTTAGTCTGTAGACCCGAGATCGTCATAGAGTCTTGTGTGATTCCCACTGTACTTTGATCTCCACCTTACCACGTCCATGAGGGCGTGCAAAACGGTGGTCTTTGGGTACAGTCCCGAGTCACATGGAGGCAATGAGCGATAGGAGGGGTTTCGTCTCTCCCGGTATTGGGGGTTGATGTTACGCTGTGCTCGTTTCGCCGTAACAGGGAAGTCCCTGGCCAGGGCTGATCAGAGATTTGCTGGTAAGTGTTACCAGTAGTTTCTCGACCCGTTATGAGCCTCACATCGGCACGACTTATCGGTTATTGGGGTCTGACGTTTACCACCCCTAGACTTGATATGCGACATATCAGACGAACAGACCGGACTGTACGGTAAGTGTTACTGGTTGGATTCACAGGAGTGTGAACGAGTTGGCTCGTCGATCTTCTGATCGCTCAATACCCGGATGGCCGTTACGTTTGGCAGACCGCTTGCGGCTTGTGGGTGCTTGATATGATCATCATCTGCTGCCGGCGTATTGACGAGTCTTTAGAGTCCTACACAGAGGTTTCCTGGCTCAAGCGAAACGAAATAGGAGCGCATATGAGATATGTGCAGGACCGAGAATAATGCGTGTATGTGATACCGTATTCCATTCTCGCGATGAATGTATCGATTGGTTATATGCGATATAACCTAGATATCGAATCAAGGATTGATTCGATAAGACGATACATAGGATACTAGTCGGTTATATGCGATATGACCGGATCGTTAAATCAAGTGTTGATTTAATGATTTAATGTATAATTATATATTTGATATATTACTTTGCATTAACCACTAGTAAAATAGGGGGTTGCCCCTACGGATGGAATTATCCGTTGGGGCAGATTTTACTTGGCCCTACGGATTACTCCGTAGGGCTAAAGGGTTGCCCCTACGGGCACTGACGTTCAAGAATAAAAAAATTAATTCTTAATTTGGTGTTTGCCCCTACGGTGGCGCAAACAAAGGACCTACGGATATATCCGTAGGGGCAAGTAAATATCGTTTTAAAACAAAGCCAGATCGAAAAGCCTACGCTCATTTTCTCTCTCTCCCTCAAACGCGCGCGAAAAACCCTAAATCGCCACCGTCGCGTCGCCACCGTCGTTGGGCAGAGTCGCCACCGTCGTCGCCACCACCGATTTTGTCGCCACCGTCGTCGCCACCGCCGGTTTCGTCGCCACCGTCGTCGCCACCGCCGGTTTCTTCGCCAATTCGCCACCGTCGTCGCTCCAGCCCACCAGCGCACCCGTTCAGGTATAAATCTCGAGGTAAATTAAAGTATTTTTGGATTATTCAAGGCTGGGTCTGGGTTGCGCGCGCGAGAGTTGGGTTTGGGCAGGGGCGCGGTGGCGGTCGGGGTCGGGGTCGGGGTAGGGTTAGGGTTGGGGTTCGGCTGCTGCTGGGGTAGGGCTGGGGTTAGGGTTACAGTGGGGCTGGGGTTAGGGTTACTGTGGGGCTGGGGTAGGGTTAGGGTGGGCTGGGGTTAGGGTTGGGGCTAGGGTTAGGGTTACTGTGGGGCTGGGGTTAGGGTTATGAGAGGCATGTCAGCATATTTATGTGTAATAATTGAGAGGATCAAGCTAAGTTCTATGCAAGCAGTCCCTCAGAATACATAGAAAGCTAGCCTTACATTTTAAATTAACATATTCCATAGTTGTCTTAATGGTAAGGCAGATACCCATATTGTGTAAGAGCTGACATTAATACAACCATAGGGAGCTGACTGATTACATCTCATGTGGCATTAAAATCTATAAATGGACATACGAGATAATGCAAAGAAAGAGCAATAGATCAAGACTCAATCAACTTTCCTATGCTTTATGATTTCAGCGGATAGCTCAAGTTTAGTTTCAACTTTATATTCTTATTTTTCTCTCTTTTTTCTTTAGTGCTTCTTCCTCCATTTCTTTGAAGAGTCTCTCACAGCGAAATACACTCCATTTTTTCTTAATGGGATAGAATCCTATCCCCGACAGCCGGAACACATACATACAAACGCATAATTAGAGAGCGACTCGAGATGTTCGGGTTAAAACCAATATATGATACTCGATGATAATATGAAACCTTCATATTCCCATCGATACCCGTATATGAAACTAAAGCGCCACTTAGTCCCCGTCTATCGGTTAACATACGTGCGATGCTCGTCGTGACCTAGAACTATACAAAGGTTGTTAAATATCGGACAGTATAGCTCGATAGTAACAACCGTCGTATAGTCTGCGCGACGAGAAAATTCAATCGTATGGTAACCCATAGATTTGTCCCGTGTGGACAAGTTAAGAATGTATAAAGCAAACGCCTTCATTCACTTGTGTTTTCATCCGTTTCGAGATATTTCGTCGGTACCTTTCCGCTGGTTCTCCGTGTACAAAGATAGATTAGATGTTCATTTCAACGTTGTTTCACAGCTTTGAAATGATTATCTATTCTATTACAGTGTACTCGGAGAACAGCGGGGAGGTGCTGCCGAAATTTACTCGAAACGGTTGAAAGCACAAGTGATGGGCGTTCGCTCTATACATTCTTAATGGGATAGAAGCCTACCCCCGACAGCCGGAACACATACATACAAACGCATAATCAGAGAGCGATTCGAGATGTTCGGGTTAAAACCAATATATGATAATATGAAACCTTCATATTCCCATCGATACCCATATATGAAACTAATTAAAAGCGCCACTTAGTCCCCGTCTATCGGTCAACATAACGTGCGATAATTTATTCTTTTCAACGACAAACGCACACACAAAGCATATACATGGATTTTCTCCTTTGTCAGTAACTATCCCGTTCTTATATTTCTCAATATAGTCAGCATAACCTACAATTTATATGTTATTCAGTCTAACATGGCCCATGAGTACGTCAGAGTTAAGGACTGGATGTATGTGGATTGGAAACAACGTATGCAACCTAAGTTTGTCGCAGGGGTTGCTGCTTTCCTTGAATTTGTACGAGCACATAATAAGATCATAATAGAGAAGATTCTCTGTCCGTGCGATAGATGTGGTAATAAGTACTGGCAGAAGGTAGAATTGGCAGAGCTTCATATTGTAAAACATGGGTTTACTAGCCTTTATTCAATTTGGAAATATCACGGGGAAGGAGAAGAATGCAGTACTGCGGTAGAAGAAGGAGAACACGATAATGCGGCAGGAGAAGAAGAAGAATTCGGTAATACGGCAGGATACGGAAATTTATTTCCATCAGAAGAAACGGAGGATATGGTAGAGGCTGCCCTAGGTGAATCTATTCGTACCGAAGATGACATTCCTTCCGGTCAAGGACCGCGTGCGGATAAATATGAAAATTTCATGAATGATGCTAGGAAACCAATTTATGAGAATGCGAAGTATTCCACCCACTCATGGTTCGTCCAACTTTTCCAAATTAAGTGTCTAAATGGATGGAGCAACAAGTCATTCACAATGCTTCTTTCGTTCTTGAAAGATTCTATGCCTCCGGGAAATAATGTGCCCGAAAGCTGGTACGAAGCCCAGAAAATGATATCTGATTTGGGTCTAAAGTGCGAGAAGATTCAAGCATGTCCTAAAAATTGCGTGTTGTACCGGAAAGAGAATTCAGATTTGAAAGAGTGTCCAACATGCGGAGAGGCCAGGTATAAGCCGAAAGATTCTGATAAGAAGCCTGATATACCTGTGAAGATAGCACGATATTTTCCCATAACACAGAGGCTACAGAGGCTATTCAGGTGCAAGAAAGCAGCCGAGGCAATGATTTGGCATCATCGTGCTCCTCCAAGCGAAAATGGAAAAATGAGCCATCCAAGAGATTCACCGGCATGGAAGGATTTCGATAGGAGGCACGCAATATTCAGTAGCGATCCCCGCAATGTCCGGCTCGGACTGGCTGCCGATGGCTTCTGCCCATTCAACTATATGGCTGGAAGTCACAGTACATGGCCCGTTGTAATGATAATTTATAATCTGTCGCCTTGGTTGGCTATGGACCAATCATACTTTATGATGCCTCTTCTTATCGACGGACCAAACTCACCGGGGAACAATATCGACGTCTATCTCCGACCTCTGATTGAGGAGCTGAAAACTTTGTTTATTGATGGTGTAGAGACATATGATTCAAACACAAATACAACCTTCATACTGCGTGCGGCTTTAATGTGGACAATTAATGACTTTCCTGCATATGGAATGCTTTCAGGTTGGTCCGTACATGGTCACAAAGCATGTCCTCATTGCCATGAACACACAACATCAAAATTTTTGAATTTTAGCAGGAAGGTTTGTTATTGCGGCCATCGACGTTTTCTGCCTCCAGACCACCCCTACAGGTTAGACACGGTTCACTTTGATGGTCATCAGGAGCTTCTTGGGCCTCCATCCCCATTGTCCGGAGAGGACGTGACTGCTAAATGGGATGGTTACAATAACGTGACCTTCGGGATGGATCCGACGAGACAGGTCAAACCACAATATTGGAACAAGTTAAGCATTTTCTTCGAGCTTCCGTACTGGTCTACAAATTCAGTGCGTCATTGTCTGGACGTCATGCATATAGAGAAGGGAGTATCAGAGCACATACTTAACTTGCTTCTGTGTAAAAACGGGAAATCGAAAGACAACATGAATGCCCGGATGGATCTACAAGAGTGGGGAATAAGAAGTGAACTACACCCTAAACCGGTAGCGGGTAAACCGGGCAAGTTTGTACTTCCCAATGCCGCTTATCATATGTCACAACCGGAGAAGAAAAGATTCCTGCAGGTGTTGCATGATTTGAAAGTCCCCACAGGTTTCTCAGGATCATTCAGCAAGAAAATAAAAATTGTGAAGGGCAAGATCGATGGGCTGAAAAGTCATGACCACCATGTTATCGTGGAGCACCTTCTTCCATTAGCCCTCAGGACTTCTCTCCCCGACTCGGTTGGTCTAGTAATCAACGACCTATGTTGTTTTTTCAGGGAGTTGTGTGCTAAAACGCTGGAGGTTGCGACGCTGGATAAACTAGAAAATTCTATTGCGTTGATACTTTGCAAGTTTGAGCATATTTTCCCACCGTCATTCTTCGATATCATAATACACTTGACGGTTCATCTTGCAACTGAGGCGAAGTTAGCCGGACCGGTACAATATCGATGGATGTATCCCGTCGAGAGGTACGTGTAATTTTTCGTTTCGCGCAATTTATAAATTTATTTTTGTCATGTATGCCCGTGTTTATTTATTCAACATATTCTCATTAGGTACCTTTACACTCTTAAGAAGTATATACGCAATAAAAATCGACCAGAGGGTTCTATCATGCAAGGTTATCTTCTTGATGAAGCAACCATATTTTGTTCCCGCTATCTGGACGAGAACATTGAGACAAGGCTTAACCGACCACGAAGAATTCAAGACGGGCCATATGGTAAAGCCGAGTATAAGAGGGTAGATACTATGTTTATCAACAAGATATACCGGTTTATCTTGCTTAATTGCGTATGTCTTGAACAAATTAGAGAGTAAGTTCTTTTGGATTAATTGTTATATCTGTGTTTGTGTGTGTATGAAATGACATAATATTAATGTCACAATTATTTGTCGAAAACAGAACTCATTTTAACGAGGTACGTGAGGGGCATCCTGATTGGAACGAAGAGCGTTTGGAAAAATACCATCAGGATAATTTTTGTGATTGGGTCACAGAGCATGTAAGTTATTCGAATTACATTTTATTGCTATCAGTTTTAATCTAAACTTGTATCGTTATGTATTTATCGTAAAATTTGTTTTGTTAGATCCACGATCCGAACTTGTCTGCATCATTTGAGAGTGATTCAAGATGTTTAGCTCAATTTCCTAGTATGGAGGTTGCACATTACAAAGGATTTGGTGTCCTTGGATACAAATTCGAAGTTAAGGACATAGAAACATCTAGAATCACTCAGAATAGTGGTATTGCGACGGTAGGATCGGACGGTGTGATTTACTATGGGTACTTAAATTGTATACTCGGCATCCACTATCCCGGACGATCAGAACCCTTTTATATATTCCACTGTACTTGGTACGATCCGCGAACCGATACAGACAGGTGGAGAAGCAGTCTTGGGACTTAGAAAGATGAATATGGATTGACCAGTGTGAACACACTTCGATTTTACGGTCAAGACGATCCGTTTATCTTTCCGAACCAAGTGTTCCAAGTATACTACTCACAGTGTTTGAAGCATCCGGGGTGGAGTGTTGTATGCCGATGGAAACCTAGAGATGTCTACGATGTCCCAGAATACGAGGACAGCGATGAGGACGAAGAAGAGAGAAGGCTTAAAGTGCTCCGACCGTCTGTTTCGAAGGACGGGTTGTCTTCGACCGATCATGAAGTTACGTGGGTTAGAAATGACATCGACGATGAAATCCAAGTAGATATGTATGATGCGCCCACGAAACGAAAAAGGTTATCAGTAATGTTATATTATTACTTCACATTTTACGCTCTAGATCATATATAGTCAATACTTTTAATGATTGTCTAATGCGTCCACGAACCGTTTATCTAGATTTGATGACGATGTCGGGAGCAGCGAGGGGCGGCAGGAGCTCCAGCCGCGGCAGAGGCAGAGGCAGAGGCAGAGCGGTTCTGCCGCCCGGAGAGCTCCGTAGGGAGCTTCAGAGGGCCGGTCTTGCACCCAGATCGGAGACCCCTTCGGATGCCTCCTTCCGTGTGGATTTTTCCACACATCCAGGTATACTGCATGCATATCCATTTTCAATTTAATATTACAGATATTCATGCCTGTTTATGTCAAAATTACTTATATTGTCAATGTTTGATTGTCTAGTTGTTGGTGATGCGTCCACATCTGGGACAGAGGCCACCCCCGCTCCTCCAGGTATGTTTATATATCATATAGTGTATGTATATTGATTTAGAATGCTATATCATAAATATACACATTCCTTTTGCTCTTACTTAGCAATTTTTATTATTGTCTAGCTGTAGGTGGTGACACCACCGCACCTGCGGGTATGTTTATATGTCCTATAGTGCATGCATATTGATTTAGAACGTTATATTATTGATCTACACATTCTTTTTGCAATTACTTATCAAATCTATTTTTAATTGTCTAGTTGTTGGTCCTGCGTCCACATCTGGGACAGAGGCCACCCCCGCTCCTCCAGGTATGTTTATATATCATATAGTGTATGTATATTGATTTAGAATGCTATATCATAAATATACACATTCCTTTTGCTCTTACTTAGCAATTTTTATTATTGTCTAGCTGTAGGTGGTGACACCACCGCACCTGCGGGTATGTTTATATGTCCTATAGTTCATGCATATTGATTTAGAACGTTATATTATTGATCTACACATTCTTTTTGCAATTACTTATAAAATCTATTTTTAATTGTCTAATTATAGGTGGTGCGTCCACACCTTCCACAGGGGCCACTCCTGCCGCTTCCATACCCTCCGCATCGTCTGCAGGTTAGTATGAATAAATTTAAAATATTTATTTATTTTACATATGCTCTATAGAATAAATATGAACTTCATGGAGATTTAGCGTCGATGTTTATTTTATAGTTGGAGGGGATGCGTCCGGGTCCGGGACCCCGGTTGTTCCTCACCGGAGGAACTATCGTCCCGCTCGTGCTGCTGCTCGGGCCCAGGCTCGTGCGTTATTCACCGGAGGTATATATCACACTTGAATTTTTGTTTAACCTTGATTTCTTAATACAACTTTGTCTTATTATTGATTGTCTTGATATTTCGTGCAGACGCAGGGCCTCTCCATCCCCAGAGGGGGACTCGAGGCCCGAATCAGTCCCATAGGCTGAGGCCTAATAGAGCTAGGGGGGAGGCAGCATTCCCCCTATTTTTTACCCTTGACTATCGCTATACCGGTCCTCATGCCGACAGGTTCGGCCGGTATTTGGGGGACGAGAGCCGGATCGTGAAGAACTATCCACTTCACGTTGAGTGGGGCGAGCAGCACCAGCGCTCATTCGCCCTCTTCTTTGAACAGGCTCGGGTATGTATTAATATATATTTTCATTTGATCTATCCAATATATTTATTATTAACACTTGCAATCTAATAACAATGTTTTTTTTTGTATTTTCAGTTGGATTACGATTTTCAGCCTGTAGCCGACCTTGATCACTCGGGGAGGGTGCTCGACCTTCATGCTCTGTACAATGGCCTGATGAAGAACATGCAGGCCAAGGTCCGATACAACAGGAATGAGCTGAAGGCCGACTGCTACTCCCTGTGGATAGCGACCCCCGAGGCAGAGAGAGCGGCCCTCCTATCTACTCCGGCGTTTGCGAGAGTCGACGTAGAGACATGGCCTCTATTGTGCGCTTATTTCGACTCCGAACGCAAACAAGTATGTATTTTAAATTTAATTCATTATTTATGATATAATTTATTTCTTTGTGTTTCTTAATTAGAAAACTAAATGTTAATGCGTTGTGCAGAAACAGGCCGCTCAGAATACGGAGAACAGGAAGTCGGCGAAGAGGGGTCGCCCCACTTACACAGGTGGCTCGAGGAACATTACTCGAGCCATGGAGTTATCGGTAAATTAAGAGTTATTCTCTAATATTCTGCAATATTAAGAGTTATTCTCTAATATTTCTAATATTAAGAGTTACTTTCTAATATTGCAGACATCTCGGACCGTGGCGTCAGGTGGTACACCGAGCGTGCTGTCCGTATATCTTGCCGTCCACGGCACCTCGACAGATCCCGCCACGGGCGAGCTTCGATGTCCCGACGTCGCTACCCAGGAGTACTGCGTAAGTGTTAATATTTTTTCTACCCAAATTTGAAATTTTAGTTTTGGAAGGTTCAAGTTTAAATTTTATACTTATACTTTACTGCTTAATGTGGGTGTAGGAGCGGGTGGTTGAGCAGGCCCAGGCCTCGGGGATCGATTTTACCGGACAGAACGATCCGAGGCTGCTGACCCCAGTTCTGGACTCCGCACACGGAGGGCACCACGAAGGTTGGGAGAGAGGCCGGGGATTGGGCCCTAGCAGGGCCCATATGAGGTTGGACTCCACCCCGGTGGTTACTTCCTCCGTCTCCAGTGGCCGGCATGTCCATCAGGAACTGGATAGCTTGAGGGCCACCGTTCAGGAGTTGAAGGAGATGCTGGTATGTATACTACTTTATAGTAAAATATCATTTCATATTATATACATATCAACATATCCATAATTAGTACGTAGCTTGAGCTTATTTGGTTTTAGACTTAAGTCTGATTAATCATACATACATATGTAATTAAAATAAACAACGCTTTTCCAAACTAGATATCCAAACAGGGTTTCGAAATAACTTAATAATGAAATGAATTCGAATAATACACAGTTCTTACACGCTTCTTACACACGTTATGTCCAGACGCGATAGGGTAGATCGGCCGAGCCTCCACATGCATCTCCTTCGGCTGCGGCTCCGCAAGCCACTACATCAGCTGCGGTTCCGCAGACAGCTCCTGTAGCTCCACCGCCCACTCAGACTCCCGCAGCCGCGGCTCCGCAAGCGACTACCTCGACGGCGGCTGCGCAGACCACATCGCCAGCTCCACATGCCGCTCAGACTCCCTTATATGCAGCATTGCAGAGTGTATTGACCGATGAGCAGGCGCGCGTTATTCTAACGTTATTCGGAGGTGGAGCTGGACCGAACTAGGGTAGCTTTTTGGTTCTTATTTTTTGAAACATGTATTTATATCACATTGTACTACATTTTGAAACGATATTGATATTGGTTTGTATTTATATCATATTCAGTTTTTGGGTTTCTTTTATATATTATATATATGCGTGAGATGTGATTATGAATACTGCAATATATGATTTGATTGATGTATATAGTATTGTGCACAGGACGGGAAAAAATCTAGCAGCCCATTTTTAAAAAAAAAATACAGACAATATGTACCTACGGATTAAGCCGTAGGTATATATGTTGCCCCTACGGGCATATCCGTAGGGGCAAACTATCAGGAAACCTGATATTTTCCCACCTGATATCAGTGCAGGGTGTTGGGAGTGCCCCTACGGATATGTCCGTAGGGGAAACTGTTTATCCCCTACGAATTTATCCGTAGGGGCAAATTATCAGGTTTCCTGATATTTTCCCCCCGATCTCAGTGCAGGGTGTTGGGAGTAGCCCCTACGGATGTCTCCGTAGGGGCTACATTATATCCCCTACGGATGTATCCGTAGGGGTCTAAACAGGACCTACGGGTATATCCGTAGATATATACAATATATTCAAAAAAAAAATTTGCATATATGATTTTATTACCCCTACGGGGTACTCCGTAGGGGCTATAACACCTACTGTTATATCCGTAGGGGCTTAAATTTGTCCGTAGGGGCAAGTTCAGGGCCTCAACTTGCACCTGCGGCCTTTGCACCTACGGGGTCTTTTTTCGCCCCTACGTATATATCCGTAGGGGCAGTGGGTTGCCCCTACCGATAAATCCGTAGGGGCAACCCTTATTTGTAGTAGTGAACTAGTATTGGTTCACTTTAAAAGGTTTTTCTCACTTGAAGTTCACAAGTTGTATATGTGATATACTTTTGTGCACTTGATTGTATCTTGTTTGATGATGCATGCTCACTTGGGTCTGTGTAAAGAATTATACCATGGTTAAGTTAATGATTAGGGTTTTGTTTATTTGATTTACTTATTTATTTATTTATTTATTTTCATTTATATTTGAAAAAGAAATGAAATGGTGGCTCATTTTGGACTTTCTTTTGAAGCTTCATGAAGCTTTGAATGGTTTGACCATTTTGTCTCTTTTCTTAACCCTAACCATTCACTTGAACCATAGTTGATTCTCTACACAAGTTATCTTGACCATGGTTGCTATATGATAAGTATAATCTATTTTCTATTTGATTGATTATTCTTATCATAATCATCTTCATCTTCTTCTTCTTCTTGACATGAAGAAAAGCTTGCTACCAACAATGGCAACTTGAGCAAAAGTGTGAGAAATCCAATTCTAAAGTGAACCCACCTCCTATTTCTTCACCCTCTACCTCTTGCCAAGTAGTATAGGGTGTTTTCTTCACAAGTTTCACGACTTGTTGAAGTTGGAGCTTGATCTTGTGTAACCTCGACGTAGATCATCTTCGGCATCATACCCGACGACTAGTCCGCTCATTTCTCCGATGAAGCCGATGTTAGAGTCCGAGATCTGACTTGGACAGCGAGAGGATGACTACGTGGAGCTAAGGAAGTGGATAACCGGATCTACAAAGGTTGTAGCTTCTTATCTTTAGTTAAGTTGTTAACTAGTTTAATGTTTCGCTTAAAATTCTAGTTAACGATCCGTATTAGAGTTTCTTGGCACTTGTAAAATTTGAAATTGGCATGGTTGATGCCTTGTGAGACCTCTTGAGAGTGCCTAGGAACCCTACACACACATGTCACCTGAGAACTGCTATCTGACGTTAGGTATAAATACCATCCAGTCAGTTCTCGGCGAGTCCTGTCCGGTGTACTCACACCTAGTGAGCATCTGTATACAATCTTACGTGCACATCACCAATGGCTGCGGGACCAATCCATCGCCCCTCGTCAGGGTCTAGATATGTATACACTAGTCTACTCTGGAGTATCGATGCCCAGTCTCGATACTCCTTCGACCAGGGACATCTAAGGATGTGCCTATTGACTATCCAGCTCCCACAAGTATGACTGCCATCATAACGCCGGTAGTCAGGCAAACACCCTATGGGCTTTATCAACATGTTTATAAATACTAAGTAAAATATATCACACGTTAAGATAAAGTCAAACCAAATAGCGTACTATCATATTAAGCAAGATTGTCATGTACATACATATCCCTAGTATCCTATACAATGAAGGCCTCTAGGGCATATATATCCAACAATCTCCCACTTGCACTAAGGCCTATAATTGGTGCAATGCGTACCCACTGTCTGTACTAGATCCAGTTGCTGGCGTACCGCATGCCCAACATCTCAAACAACCTCTCGAACTGGACTTGAGGGATGGCCTTGGTGAATGGATCTGCCATGTTGTCTTTTGTGTCCACTCTCCGTACCTCGATCTCCTGACGATCTACGATCTCCCTGATCAGGTAAAACCGCCTTAAGATATGCCTGGATTTCTGATGGGACCTTGGTTCCTTCGCTAATGCTACAGCCCCATTGTTATCACAATACAAAGGTATTGGATTAGAAATGGACGGAACCACCTGAAGTTCAGAGATGAACTTCCTCATCCAGACAGCCTCTTTTGCGGCTTCACTAGCAGCTATATACTCATCCTCCATAGTTGAGTCTGCGACGGTATCCTGTTTGGAACTTCTCCAATATACCGCCCCTCCATTGAGGGTAAACACAAAACTCGAAATGGATTTAGAATCATCTTTGTCACTTTGGAATCCGGAGTCGGTAAAAGCCTCAACCTGGAGGTCCCCATTACCGTAAATCAAGAACATCTCCTTAGTCCTTCTCAGGTACTTGAGAATGTTCTTTACCGCTATCCAATGCTTCTCACCTGGGTCAGCCTGATTCCTGCTTACTACACTAAGTGCGTAAGCTACATCTGGTCTGGTACATAACATCGCATACATTATAGATTCTACTGCCGAAGCGTAGGGTATAATGCCCATGCGAGCCCTCTCTTCATCAGTCTTTGGAGACATCTCTTTGGAGAGGGTGATCCCATGACAAGCGGGTATATTACCACGCTTGGAATCTTCCATACTAAATCTCTTTAGTATAGTGTCAATATACCTGGACTGTGAAAGTCCCAACATTCTACTAGATCTATCACGATAGATCTTAATGCCCAAAATATAGGTTGCATCACCCAAGTCTTTCATGGAGAATTTCTGTGACAAGAAGAGCTTTACTGATTGTAGCATAGGGACATCATTCCCTATCAGCAGTATGTCGTCGACGTATAAAACGAGGAAGACTACTGCTTCTTCTACAATCTTCCTATAAATACATGGTTCATCTACATTTTTGATAAAGTCAAATTCTTTGACTGTCTCATCAAAGCAGATGTTCCAACTCCGCGATGCTTGCTTTAATCCATAAATGGATTTAAGCAACCTGCACACCCTTCCGCTGCTCCCACTGTCTAAGAAACCTTCTGGTTGATCCATGTAAACACTCCCTTCTAAATGTCCATTTAGAAAAGCTGTTTTTACGTCCATCTGCAAGATTTCATAGTCATGGAAGGCATCAATGGCAAGCGGGATCTGAATGGATTTAAGCATAGCTACAGGTGAAAAGGTTTCATCATAGTCCAATCCTGGTCTTTGACAAAAACCTTTTGCAACAAGTCTAGCTTTGTAAGTTTCCACTTGTCCAAATGCACAAATCTTCTTTTTGAAGATCCATTTGCATCCAACTGGTTTCACCCCAGGAGGAGCAACTTCTAAAGTCCATACTTTATTGGTGTACATGGATTCCATTTTGGATCTCATAGCATCCAGCCACTTCACCGAGTCAACACTTGTGATAGCCTGCTGAAAACTAGTAGGCTCATCATCATCGATGATGCCATCCTCTCGATCCCCATCTAGAAGAAAACCATACTATCTCTCAGGAGGATGAGAAAGCCTACTAGATCTACGGAGTGGTGTTGGTTCATCATGTTCTATTGAAATCTGAGGTTCTACTAAGTCCTCGGTAGCAGTTTGAGGTTCTGGAATTTCTTCCAGCTCTACCGCGCTCCCACTAATTTCTTTTGCAAGAAATTCGCTCTCTAAGAAGACAATGTGGCGAGAAACAAACACCTTTTGTTCTTCAGTGTGGTAGACCATGTACTCCCTTGAATGTTTGGGGTATCCTATAAACTTGCACAAAATCGATCGTGCCTCGAGCTTGTCCGAACTATGCTTTTTAACATATGCCGGACACCCCCATATCTTGATATACTTGAGATATGGTCTCTTCCCGCTCCACATTTCATATGGAGTGGTAGGCACAGACTTAGTTGGAACTCTATTCAATAAGTATGCTGCTGATTCTAGAGCAAAACCCCAGAAGGAAAGTGGCAACTCAGCACTACTCATCATTGAACGCACCATATCTAATAGTGTGCGATTCCTCCTTTCTGATACACCATTATACTGAGGTGTATAAGGCGGAGTAAGATGAGAGAGAATTCCATTCTCTTTTAAGCATTCAAGGAAACTGGTACTTAAGTAGTCTCCACCTCGATCAGATCGAAGTGTCTTGATGCTTTTACCAGTTTATTTCTCTATTTCATTGTTATACTCCTTAAACTTCTCAAAGGCCTCGAATTTATGTTTCATTAAGAACACATGTCCATACCTAGAGAAGTCATCAGTAAAAGTGATGAAGTAGGAGTGACCGCTTCTCGCATGCGTAGACATTGGACCACATACATCACTGTGTACAAGTCCCAAGAGTTCTGTGGCTCTTTCTCCGTGTCCGGTGAACGGAGATTTGGTCATTTTTCCTTTGATACATGATTGACAAGTTGCATATGATGAATATTCAAACGGATCTAGATATCCATCTTTATGTAACTTAGTCAACCTTATTTCATTTATATGACCAAGTCTACAATGCCATAGGAAGGCTTGATTTGAATCTGGAGTTTTTCTTTTAAGTGTATTTTGAATATTGAAAATTCGAGGTTGATTAAGTATGTATATGCCATTTTCCAGTGTGCCATACCCAATCAGTTCTTGATTTAGGAGAATGTTCATGACATTTCTTTCAAGCGCAAAATTATATCCTTCATTAGATAACAAAGATACTGATATAATAGTATACAACATACTGGGAATACAAAAACAGCTGTATAACACCAAAATGTGCCCACTAGTCAACCCTAGGTGATATTCCCCTATTGCAATAGCATCTACATGCATTCCATTGCCCATCCGGAGAGTCATATCACCTGTCCCCAGTACTCTACTATTTCTCAGATCTTGCAATGAATTACAGATGTGAGAACCAGAACCGGTATCAAGTACCCATGATGTAGAGTTTACTAAAAGACAATTTTCGATTACGAACACACCTGAAGCAGAAGCAACAGCTTGCTTCTTGTCCTTGGCTTTGAAGGCCACACAGTCCTTCTTCCAGTGCCCTTGCTTGTGACAATAATATTATTCGTTTATATCTGCCTTCACCCTTCCTGCCTTGTTCGTTCCCTGCACCTTCTTGACCCCACCCTTCGGTTTGGTGGCTTTCATCTTCTTCTTCCCATTAGCTTTCGCTTTAGATTTAGAAGAGGATGATTGGCCAACATACAGAACGGGGGTCTTCTCCTGTTTCAAGGAGGTCTTTGCTACCCTCAACATGTTGAGGAGCTTTGGAAGATCAGCTTCCATTTCGTGCATGTTGATGCTTAGCACGAACTGAGAGAAGGTGTGGGGAAGGGAATGCAAAATCAAGTCGATATACAAATCGTTCTCTAGCAGGCATCCCATGTTTGCGAGTTCCTCTATGAGGCTGATCATTTTGAGGACGTGCTCTCCTACAGGCGATCCTAGAGCCAACCTCATCTTGAAGAGTTTCCTTGAGGTCTCGTACCTCGCGATACGGGAGTGCTCCCCATACAATTCCTTGCAATGGAGAAAGATGGATATAATATCCATACTCTCGTGCTGTTTTTGGAGTTCATTGTTCATGGACGCCAGCACGATACACTTAGCTCGCTCACAGTCTAGATCCCAGGTTTTGCGAACTTCCTTGTCCACAACTGAGGAATCTGGTCCTGGGATAAGGGGAGGAACAGCGGTGGTAACATATGCTACTTTGTCATAAGCCAGTGCAATGTTGACGTTCCTTAGCCAATCTTTATAGTTCTGCCCGGTCAGTATATTTTTTTCAAGTAATAGTTTTAGTCCTGTCATGGTAGCTGCCAGATAGAGAGAAAAGAAAACACTCAGCATATGCTTCTTGCAAGTTTAGATTGGTTATCAATTTATCTAAACAGGATGGCTCCCACTGTTTCCTCAAATCCTTCTTCAAAACCTAAAAGAAGAATTAGTCATGATTTAATCACACGTCACAATACTTGCTTAACCTTTCAGCCAGGCCGGTGTTGGTACTTCGAGGGAGGTTTTCCAACGCTTTCGCGAAGTTCCTTAATTAAATAAGCTCTTTTCCCTAGAGGCGTAGCCCCTCTAACACCTTTCTGGACACCTACTTGGTTTATAGCATTGATTGTTAAGTGAGAAAGTTTCCCGAGAGTTATCCTACTCATCAGTGGGATCGGGATCTAACTATCATTGCATGATGTACTAGATGGAAGCCACTCTAGCCACCACACTCCAGAAGGTATGCTAAATCTGCAAGTTTTCTTTATGTTTGAAACTCCCGATATGATTTTTACCCCAAGCTCTTATGACCTTGATGTAGGCCAACAAATTATAAGACGCAAGTCAAGTTTTACCCGTCGTTGTCCTGATTAATTTAGGTACATCGTACATGCTCTTGACGTAGGCCAACAAGGCTATACGTCTGTCCTATACTAATGCATCTATCTATGCAACAAATAAGCAAACCACACTGCTACCATCCACTATGCCTTGACGTAGGCCAACAAGCATAGCATGAATACGATGTGCTGTCTATTTGAAACGATGGAGGGTTACGGCTGGTTTTTGGCAAAAACCGTTAACGTAGTGAACTTGATATGATCGAAGGAACCATGATAGCCTTTATTAAAAGGAGTGGTTTAAGCTCCGCATTTAAAATTTGCTTTTTGAAGAAAACCGAGTGGTTTAGAAATTGTTCCAACGATTCAATTTAGGTTTTATTTTTTTTTTGCATTAAAAAATAATTTGTCCCATCATTGACCTATCATTACAGATAACAGCGAAAATACAACGTCCTCTTATGCCATCCGCATTCGCCACGGGGTCCCGTCATCAGCCGTTAGGTTACTTAACTAACGGCAGAGCGGGGGCTGGGCTAGTGCGGGTGTAAAACATAAGTGACGTCTAAATAGCTATCATATATATATATTGTACATTCTTCAGACGCAATAATAGGCATTCCAGATCACAGATGAACTTTATTGGATATACAAGCAATCCGCATTTCTTTTGAGCCTGCAACGAAAGACGGATTACACAGTTGTGATGAATAGCCATTACCCCTCCCCAGACCCCTACGGGTACGGCAAACTACCCGCCAAGTACCCGAAGTGAAGCGGTCTCCCTCAACGATGTGAGTAGGCCACTAAACACTTCGAAATACCCAGTAGTTTGTGCACCCCACCTTGGGTCTATCCTAGGAGCAAAAACAGTAAAAAGAAATAATACAACGGTGGCTACAACCGCAACCTGGATGTGCCCCGCAAAATAATATTACAACTTATTAGAATTAAATCGAATGAATTAATACAATAACCCATCACAAAACCCCGGCTAATCATCACAACAATCCAACACAGTTCATAATCACAAACAGTTAAAAGCATCACAGATATGTGCAACCCCCTGCCAACCGATATACTAGCAGTTAGGGGAGGTTTACGAACACATAATACAGTTCACAGATATAATCAAACAAGCAAATATCGTATAATTTCGATCGATCAAACCCATTAGATTCTGCTCCAAAAACTTCTCTGTAAAACTGAGACCTGAGCAAAAAATAAACATACCAGAAAAGAAAAAATATCACAGAAGATGCACAAGGAAAAACTGGGCTGAATCGGCTCAGACTCGGCCGCGGATCCACGGCGGATCGGTGGGATCGGCCGCGGTTCCGCGGCTCAGTGACCGAATCAGGAGCCCATTTTTTTTCAGTGTTCTTATAATTTCATGTGGGTTATTCTGAAGGTCCCTGAAAAAATTTTGGGCCTCATTTTAAAATCGACAGAAACTATGTGATATCGGGGTATTTTCCGGTTCGTTTTCCGTTTGAAATTCATACGACTTTTGCAAGTGAGTTAATTATTGTTTAGTGAGGCTCTGATACCACTGTAAGTCGATGTGCAACACCCCACGAGTTGCGGGGATGCGGAAATATGAAAAACGATCTTGTTCTTTAAGCATACATCGACTAACCGAAGATCTTTGCTAAACGATAATTAACAACAACCATAGAAGTTCTTAGCTACTATGTAAAGAGATTATACCTAGTGAATCGTGTCCTTCATCTTTTAAATCTCTACGTCCTCCTCGGCCTCCTCTAAGTGATAGATGATCCACCCGAGAATCCTAATCCAAGTTTCACCTCCAAACTTGAGGTAACTAAGTTTCTCTAGTTGCTAATCAAAGGAACTTAGATCATATAGAGTTAAGTTATGGAGTGTTTAGTCTATTCTAATCCTTGTTCTCAACTCATGAGTGGTAGGATTAGAGCTTGAAGAGAGAGTGAGCTTGAGGAGAGATGGTGAACTAGAATAAATCAAAATGAAATTGTTTCTCACTTGATATATGAAGCATAATGAATAAATCAATAAATGAATAAAAGTGATTATTCATCATGCTACATTAATTCAATTGAGTGATTCACTATATGAGTCATTAAGCAATTAATGATGCATTAATGATATGATGAATCACACAAAATGAGTCACAATTGCATTTAATGATAATGCCACCTAAACCCTCAAGTCACCATGCTTCTAGAAGCTTCCCGGAAATTACGAGAACGCCCCTCCCATCCGTGAAAACACGGAAAAACTTTAGACTGTATAAATCCAATAACCTGATACTAGAATCTGGCTTAAACCAAAGCCGTCTAGTAAAAACTGTCCGAATGTCGTACGTGCGTTTAAACACGTATTCATCCTAACCCTTGTCGTAAAACCGTACGACCTCTATATAGTTTCGCCTGGAGTTGGGAAAACTCTGTGTGGGACTCTAAAGACTCAACTACTACGCTGGCAGTGGGTTTAACCATAGACCGCAAGCGACACTAGCTGTACGTAGCGGTCCCCAGGTAGATGTCGATAAGAAGGCCGATGAGGAAACCCATCCGAACTCCTACTGAGCCTGTCCGTGACAATATCCGTGCAGTCCGGTCTGTTCGTCTAAGAGTATCGCATGTATGGTCTAGGGGGGTGGTGAAACGTCAGACCCCTAATAACCGTACAAGTCGTGCCGGCATGGCTCAAGACCATCTGAGAATCTACTAATCAGTCTATCAGCAATTCTCAATCAGCCCTGGCCAGGGACTTATGGTAATGACCAACCGATCACTGTGCGATATCAACTCCCTATACCGGGAGAGACGAATCCCTAACAGTCGCTCACTCCCTCCACGTGGCTCGGAACTGTGCCCAACTAAAATCTGTTTGCACGACTCCTTTGAACCGTGGTAGGGTAGTAATCAAAGCACAGTGAGAACTCACACGAGACAAATGATACTTTAAGTCAACGGACTATCTGCACACATGTCACCTGAGAACTGCTATCTGACGTTAGGTATTAATACCATGCAGTCAGTTCTCGGCGAGTCCTGTCCGGTGTACTCACAACTAGTAAGCATCTGTATACAATCTTAGGTGCACATCACCAATGGCTGCGGGACCAATCCATCGCCCCTCGTCAGGGTCTAGATATGTATACACTAGTCTACTCTGGAGTATCGATGCCCAGTCTCGATACTCCTTCGACCAGGGACATCTAAGGATGTGCTTATTGATTATCCAGCTCCCATAAGTATGGCTGCCATCACAACGCCGGTAGTCAGGCAAACACCCTATGGGCTTTATCAACATGTTTATAAATACTAAGTAAAATATATCACACGTTAAGATAAAGTCAAACCAAATAGCGTTCTATCATATTAAGCAAGATTGTCATGTACATACATATCCCTAGCATCCTATACAATGAAGGCCTCTAGGGCATATATATCCAACAGTATCGACCCAACTCTTCTGTCGATTTTGTGTTGCCTTCATAGGATTCCGGATAGTGTTAACTTTCTCTACCGTCTGCACGATCAAATCCGGTCCCAACAATCTTCGTTCTCCAATATCGTCCCAACAAACAGGTGAACGACACTTGCGACCATACGACGCTTCAAATGGAGACATCTGAATAGTCGCCTGAAAACTGTTATTGTAAGAAAACTCCACCAAGTGTAGATGATCCTCCCATGAACCCTTGAAGTCTAACATGCAAGCTCTCAACATGTCTTCAAGAGTTTGGATCATTCTCTTCGACTGGCCATCTTCTGAGGATGATAAGCTGTGCTAAACTTCAATCGAGTCCCCAAACTTTCCTGTAAGCTCCTCCAGAAGTGTGATAAGAAACGGGTGTCACGATCGGAAACGATGCTTACAGGTACTCCATGCAATCTCACAATCTTCTGCATATACCGTTCTACTAACGCTTCCGTTGACTGACCAACTCGAAACGGAATGAAATGAGCTGCCTTGGTCAATCGATCAGCAATCACCTAAACTGCATTGTTGCCCTTTGGACTTCGCGGTAAAGCTGTCATGAAATCCATGGTTATATGTTCCCATTTCCATTGAGGAATCGGAAGTGGTTGCAATAAACCAGCAACCATTTGATATTCAGCCTTAACTTGCTGACACACCAAACACTTCGCCACAAAGCGAGCAATTTCCCGTTTCATGCCTTCCCACCAAAAATGCCATCGTAGATCACGGTACATCTTCGTGCCTCCTAAATGTACGGAATACGCGGAACTGTGTGCCTCCTTCATAACTTCTTCGCGAATATCTTCTTTTGGCACACACAAACTGCTTCCATATCGCAACGAACCATCTTCATGAATCAACAAGTCCGTTCGATGTCCAGCTTCAACCTGCTTTCGAAACCTTTGCAATCTTGGGTCCTGTAATTGCGCTGCTTTAATATTCTCGATCAACAATGACTGTACTTGCAGTTGCATCAACTGTCTCGAAGAGTGCGGTAGCACAATCTCCAAATCAAATCTTCGGAAGTCTTCAATAAGTTCCTTCTGTGCAATCAACATCTGAATTGCTGGCAATCGACTAAGCACATCCAGCACAACATTAACTTTCTCCGGATGGTATTTAAGATCAAGATCGTAGTCAGCCATCAGCTCCAACCACTCATATTAAGCTCCTTCTGTGTGAACACTTACTTTAGGCTTTTGTGATCGGTGGATACTTTGACCCTTTCGTTCAATAAGTAGTGTCTCTAAAACATTAAAGCGAAAATCACAGCTGCTAGCTCCAAATCATGAGTTGGGTAATTCTTCTCATGGATCTTCAACTGTCTCGATGCGTAAGTTATAACTTTCCCATGCAGCATCAAAACACACCCCAAACCTTTCCCAGATGGGCCGCTGTGAATCACCAATTCTCTGGAACCGTTTGGTACGGTCAAAATGGGAGCGGTTATCAATCTTTGCTTCAACGCCTCAAAAGCTGAACTATCCGTCCAAATGAACGGTACCTTTTTCCGTGTAAGCTTGGTCAAAGGATCAACCAATCGAGCAAAATTCTCCACGAACCTTCTGTAATATCCGGCAAGTCCAAGAAAACTTCTGATCTCTGCTACGTTCTTCGGAATCGGCCAATGTTGAACTGCTGCAATCTTCTCGGGATCAACGGCGATTCCATCTCCGGATACGACGTACCCCAAAAACTTCACTTCATCAAGAAAAAACTCGCACTTGCTCATCTTTACATACAATCTTTCTTGCCTCAATGTCTGCAGTGCGATCTTCAAGTGTTCTGCATGTTCTTCTAGGCTCCTCGAATAGACCAGAATATCATCGATGATCACTACTATAAACTGGTCCAAGAATGGTGAAAAGATTCGGTTCATCAAATCTATAAATATCGCCGGTGCATTCGTGACTCCGAATGGCATCACTAAATACTCGTAATGTCCATACCGAGTTCGGAACGCAGTCTTGCAAATATCCTCTGATTTAACTCGGACCTGATGATATCCGGATTGCAAATCCAGCTTCGAGAATACCCTCGCGCCACTAAGCTGCTCGAACAATTCGCCAATGGGAGGGATCGGGTACTTGTTCTTAATAGTCACCCGGTTTAATTCTCGATAATCGATGCGCATTCTCCTTATGCCATCTTTCTTCTTGACTCGAAGAACTGGAGCTCCCCAAGGTGAATTGCTGCTGCGAATCCAACTCTTCTCTAGCAATTCGGTAACCTGCTTCTTTACTCCATCCAACTCCACTGGTGCCATCGGATAATACGCCTTGAAATCGGCGCTGCACCAAGAACAAGATCGATCGCGAACTCCACATCTCGTTTTGGCGGTAAACCCAAGATGTCTTCGAATACATCCATGAAATCTCGAACTATAACTGGTGCTTCTTCCTTATCAACTTCCATCGACGAAAAAACATTGTTTGTCGGCCTAGCCCTAAACTCGACTAGCCCGACAGAACTGCTTCCTCCAGCAAAGACAAACTCCGGATGTCCGGGAATCTGGAAAATCACTTTCTTTGCCCCCACAATCAATGTGAGCGTGGAAAGTGCCGAGAAAATCCATTCCCAAGACAACTTCAAACAAAGGGATGCACCAGAATTGAATAATCCTAATACAGGGAAGACCTGAATAAGTAGGATACCTGAAACGATTTCACCTGAAGCCAAACACTGAAGAAGATAAGCACGGTAAACCGAATTCAAGCTTGCGATAAACATGAACTGGAAAGCAAGAAAAACAAGGCAATATAACGACCATGAAACAAGAAAATGAAACAAGACCAGGACTCCAAGTTACTTAAATAGAGTACCGCATTGTAACCATGTTGCAGTTCATAGTCACAATCACATAACTCCACTCAAGTCGCCCAAATCCTAGTTTCAGAATCAAGAAACAGAGAGAAACAATAGAGAACCAAAAAGGTTTCAAGTAGAGATGCAAAGTGGTTTGCATATTGTCAAGGAAAAGGATAAGAGAAAGATATGATTCAAGAACCACGATAACAATGTGGCAGGACATGTTCCTAATCACGGATTTTCCAATTCGTGTATTGGGTCCAATACCCAACTACAAAAGAATCAAACCCGATTAACCTATATCCTATGTCTCTGATACCAAACAAACCATGTCACGCCCCGCTTCCCAGAGTACGCTAAAATAGGCACATGACATAGCCAACCATGCTACCTGTGGATAGAAAATATCCTTCCACAGTCACATTACGGCTATAGAAATATTAAGAACAATAATAATAACTATCTAATACATGTCCATAAGCCAGAATAACGAGTCAAGAAATAATATAATATGCGGAAGCAATAGATCCAATAAACAAACACCTGGAAAGTAAAACTGGATACCAACAGGGTCCTCACCGCTCGGTCTAACAGCGGCGGTACTCCTGATCAGTCTGCAACAAAGGTAGAAGATCTGGGCCATGCAAAAGCCAGACGTCAGTGCGTCATAATATCAAGCAATAAAATAAACAGGGGTAGCAAGACATACAGGTAGGTGTATAAAAAGTAAAACATGTACGACAGTAATATAAATGAGGTCAGTGAAGGGTAGTGTGCAGTGAGTAATCTAAACTGGTCTATTGGGTTCACTACTCTCAAGTCTTTGAAATCAATTTGATAAATCATCGATGTAACTCAATAGTATCACGTGCATACCCGGGACCACGGTCAAGATTTTCGGGCTGGAACCGAGACATGCCGCTAGGCACTAAAACAGGAAATATGTATAGATGAATAATGTCAGCAGCATCATCCCAAGGCTGGCCTAGCCTCTAAAACTGATTAGTATAAGCAAGCGAACCGTCGAGTTACAAGTCAGGTTCCATCATTGATTTCCCCATACCCCCAAGTTATAAGTTCGAGTAAGGTATTAATAAATCTAGAGCTAATGCCAACACAGGATCAAGCAGGTACAGGTTTATCTGGATAGACAACAGGAAATGTCCGTAGGGACAACATGTCAAGTTTGTTGGCATTAGTAACAAGATCAGGTAACAGGTAAGGTTATGGTACATCAGGTCAAGTCAGGTAGTGTATAGGTATCATGTCATGTCACGAAGTACACGGTATCACGCCGTGTCAAGTAATGGTATATCAAGTCATGTCAGGGGTGCACAAATGTTATGTGGGTGCTCGTAACCAAACCATAATAAGCATGGGTATACAAAACAAGTATGGGGTACTAATAGTACAATAAAATGGAATACTGTGATGTGGTATGCAAAAGGTACAGATTAAAAGATATGGATGCACAGTTATCGATTTGGGTTAAGGTTATAGTTCTAACACTAATTAAAATACACCTTATCAAATATGGAATATTAAAATCACATTATTATGTATTAAATGATCTAGGGATACAATTGTATATATATACTAAACGAGATGGATGCAAAATAGGTATCCGAAAGGTTAAAACTACTAAAAATGGTACTATGGGCTATACAACTAAGCAATATGCGATATAAATATGGACGTGGGTACAATGTATTGTAATCTAATATGCAACAAGGTATGTTTTCATGTTCTAGCTCTAAAATGATATAAACGGGACATCGAAATGTTAAAATGAAATATGGGGCACTAGATTTAAACAACAGGTATAGTATTTAATTAAAATAAATATGTAATAATATAAATAGCATGTAGCAAGTTTTACTTGCCTTATGGATCGCGATACGGATACGCGCTGCAACGTCCAATATCGGTAAAAGCTGCGATGCACACACGCGTGCCCGGAACGGAACCAGCCAATGCAAGAAGTGACCACACTGCACGAGAATGTCTTCTGGGTCGCCCGGATCGTCAGCGACGGTACGGCACCGGCAATGACCGGAAAAAGCAAGATCGAGAATAAGAAAGAAAAGAAGAAGAAATAAGAAGAAGAAGAAGAAGGATAGCGGCTGGTGCTCAGGTTTTTCTCTGGGGTCAGAGACAAGGGCGAGGGGATGACGATGATGGGTCATCGACGGCGAGGGTGCAGGCGAGGGTTTTCCGGCGACGAGGCAATGGGGTTGCGGGTTTCTTGATGTCGGGGATCAGGGTGCCGGGTTTCTGGTGTAGGGAGGAGGATATGAGAGAGGAGAGAGGTAGTGGTGATGGGGTGAGGCCGATGGGGTTGGAGCTCCGGCAAGGCACCGGCGAGGCAGTGGCCGCAGTTCTTGGCATCGGGGTTCTCTTCCAGGGTTCGAACGTGCTGGGATGGGCTCGGTTGTTGGAGGATAGGGAGTGATGGTGGTCGGTGAGATGAGTGGAGGACGAGGGTCAGGTAGCGATGACAAGGTGATTGCTCGGCGAAGGCGACGACCAGCGATGGGTTCAAGGGTTCTTGAAGTCGGGCGATGGTTTGCAGGTCGGGAAAGAAGAGAGAGGGGAGATGGAGGAGAGGTGATGGAGAGGTGAGTTTGAGGAGGAAGACGACGAAGGTGGAGGTGGCAAGGGTGGTCGGCGACGGCGACGGCTGAGGTTGATGGTTCGAAGAAGGTCAGTGTGCTGGGAATCACCAGGGAGACGAGAAGGAGGAGAGAGAGTCGACGATGTCGAGGAGACGAGATCAGGGAGATAGGGGATGGTGACCAGGGGAGGTCGATGGCAAGGCGAGGTGTACGGTGAAGGTTGGGTCGTGGGTTCATGGAGGCAAGTTGAGTTCGTCGGGTTTGCAGGCGTCGGGAGATGGAGGAGGAGGAGAGGAGAGAGAAAGGAGGTCGAAGAGGGAGTCGGCGGTGGCGAGGGGCGAGCGCGGCATGGGTTTGAGCGAGCGAGAGAGGCGGCGGTGAAAAAGAAAAGAGGAAGAGGAGGAGGAAGACGTAGGAACAAAAATAGGGTTAGGTTTCAAACAGGGTTAAAAAATTAAAGAATATATACACAGTATTTTAGAGAGAGAGAGAGAGAAAGAAAGAGAGGTCTGTTAAAATTAGATTTAGAAAATCTTTTTAAAATATTCTTGGTTAAATCGTATTATATAAATATATAATTAACAGTTACGTAAGTATAATATAAAAGAATATAATATTAGTACGTTTTGAGATTTTGGCAAATACAAACTTACTCCAAAACACGCCCGGGTCGGGTCTAAAAATCCGGTTTTAAAATATGAAAAATATATGCGACGTTCAAAATTCAAAATCAATACTCGGGTAACGAAAATGCATACCCCCAAGAACGGATGCACGTACGTGCGCATAGCCATCCAAACATGTCCGTTTCACTGAACGGGACGAGAACAAGATGCGCGGATGCTACCACGGGGTTAGGGGTATCATGCAGGCCATGCAATGTATTTTTAAAATATTTTACGTGACTTAAAATGTTATATAATAAAAGATGCAATGCCATATAAAATGCCAGTATGCAGTATTTATGAAAGTGCACATGTCTATGTAACAAATCAAGATAATTCATAAATATGAATCAAACAAGTTTCAAGCAAGCGGGTCGGGTCGAATGCAATGTAAAATGTAAAAAGATACCATTCGCACCCAAAACACGATAAATCGAGAAAATACCATAAATAAATAAATACATGCACTTGTATTGGTATAAATGAACTCGGGCGTTACACATCTTCGACGTCTCCCTCGCCTCGTCTCTGTCCCCAGAGCACCAAACCCCAGAGCAACCCTCTTCTTCTTCTTCCTTCTCTTTCTCTTTCTTGGTTTCTTAATCCCGGTGATCGCCGGAGCCGTGCTCGTCGCCGACGATCCGGCTATCCGGTAGACGTCCTCATCCAGCATGGTCAAGTTCTTGCATAGCTTAGTTCTGTTCTGTATGCACGTGTGTGCTACGTTTACCCGACTTCGGACGCGGCGTACGTACCCCGTCGTGAGATCCGATCAGGCAAGTTTATCTTGTTACATGCTATGCTATTATATTTACATCCATATGAATAAAAATAATACATGTATATTGCATTGTGCATCCTTGTTACAGTTTACCAGTTTTACGATATCTGTTCGTATCCGTACTATTTATTACATATCTAGTTGCATGTCGGAACCTGATTATTGCATGTTACTGCTATATTCATATACCATGCTTGCTAGTGTGCATCATACGACTCATGGACTTATAATATGATATCACTGATTATTACTTGTGCATCCGTGTTTTACCATGTTTCGATACTTGCTACAGTTTTACTTTGTGCATCCGTTTGATACGTATGCACCACATGACATGCTCTGATACACCACTTGACTTGATACCTGATCTTATTACTAATGCCGACAATCCTGATATGTTGTCCTGACGGACGTATCCCGTTGTCTGCAAAGACAAATCTGTACCTGCTTGATCATGTGTTGGCATTAGCTCCATATTTATTAATACCTGACTTGAACACATAACTGTTCCCCTCCGAACGGCGGCGCACAGGACTGTGAAGTCCTGACGCTGGGATTCGGGGCAGATGCTATTTGGTTTTATCCGTCTATCTCTCCGAAGATGCCAAGTTGATTTATGGCACCGTGTATCGGAGGTTTAGACGGATGCGGCCGATGTAGCAGACTTCATCAGATTCCCCCTCAGGGTGAGGGGTTTTTGATTGTGGGGACGCTCTTCCCTGCAGGCGTAAGCCCCTGCAGTTAATTACGCTACCGCGTTGCGATAACAACTTTCTCCTTCTCCAGAATTTCACTTCGTGTCGTGTATGTTTGTTTTGTTTGTGGTTGCCCGTGGATTGTATACGGAGACTTAGTGATGTCGTCGCCCGTAGGACGTGGATTAGTCCAAATCCGTATTTACTTAGATTTGGGTTTGGTGTTTTTAGTTTAAGGATGCATTAGTCGCGTTGCGGCTAAGATCAACTTAAACGTTCGTTAAGGATACGTTAGTCTTGTTTTAGACTAAGATCAACTTAACGTAGTGTTTGATTTAATTATCTGGCCATTGGGACTCGTCACCTCTCCGACGTCGTTGAGGGATTACAACGACAAGCGTCTGAGGAGTTCAGAGATGAACCCTTGAACCAAAGTTGATTTGGGGTTTTATTGTTTATTTAAAGATCTAAGGACACATTAACCGTAGCTGAGGCTAAGATCAACTTAGACGGGACCGTTTAGATCCGGCAAAAGAGCGTTCGGGCTCTATTGCGCCAGTTTAGGGACGTGGTGGTCCATTATTAGTTTAGGGACGTTTCGGTCTGTCACCAGTTTAAGGACGTAGTGGTCCATGTTCCAGTTTAGGGACGTGGTGGTCTATGTTCCAGTTTAGGGACGTGGTGGTCTATGTTCCAGTTTAGGGACGTTTCGGTCCGATATTAGTTTAAGGACGTTTCGGTCCAATATTAGTTTAAGGACGTTTCGGTCCAATATTAGTTTAAGGACGTTTCGGTCCACGAGTTTAAGGACCCCGCAGTCCATATGGGTGTGTGGTCGTTGGGACCCGTCACCTCTTTGACGTCGTTGAGGAATTACAACGATAGATGTCAAAGGAGTTCGGAGATGTACCCTCGAACCGGACGTAAATTGATTTAGGAGAGCCATTTTGCTCAGTCAATTTAATTTAAGGACTTATGGCCAAAGTTGGGCTAAGTCCAGTTGAAAATGTTCAACACCATCATTTATTATTTTTTTTTATTAGACCTGTGCTAGGGCTTTGCCCATACTTAAATAATGCATTGCATTACTTCAGGCCATTTATGCCCATTTTGATTGGGATCTGCCCTTTTTATTATGATGCAGATCGTTTATTTTGGTCCGTTGGACCTTTCAATTGGGCTCTGTCCTTCTAAATAATGCACAGCATTTTATTTATTAGGCTTGTTAAGCCTTTTAATTGGGCTTGGCCCTTCAGGAAGTGAAATGCATTGCATTTGCCAGGCGCTTTGCGCCAATCACTGAGCGCAAGCTCATATGGTGATGACACGTGTCATGCTCTGGGGAGCGCAAGCGACACGTGGCATGCTCTCAGCGAGTTGCGCCAATTCCAGAGAGCAAAGCTCTATCTTAAGGGCGCTTAGTGCAAGTGGTTTTATAGCCGACACGTGGCGCTCTCTTAAGAGCGCAACGGCGCAACTTGGAAGTGCAAAGCACCAATAACCTTTTAGATACAAGAAGGAAAGTGCAAAGCACTGTTTAATTTCTTGATCTGAAATAGATCAAAGAAAAATAAATTTTTCTTTGCTTGAAGAACCAGAGGTTCATAAAAGTGCAAAGCACTATTATTATTTTTTTTATTGTTTTTAAAGAACCAGGGGTTCACGAGAAGTGCAAAGCACTGTTTATTATGTAAAGATCATTGATCTTGTTTTTAGACCAATGATCTATTAGAAGGAATTTCTTCTAATCCATGAAGGTTCTTTACCTTTTTCTTGAAATCTTCTCAGAGTTCTCTCTGTTTAAAGTTCTTAAGTTCTCAAGAAAAATGTTCATGCCTTTGAATTGAGGCTTAGGGTCCTTTTTATAGTGCTCACAAATTAGTTAAATTTGTTAAAGAAATCATCCTCTGAGCGATTTGGGGAATTTTCCCCACCGTTGGATCTTTGATCCAAGGGCTTCTGCTTTGCAGAAGAAAATCTTCTTGTTTTAACAAGAACAGAAAAGATTTCTTAAAAATCTTAATTTAGTTTGGCGCAGATGCCCCAGCGCGTGACACGTGTCACGCAGCGTAGAGCGCAGCGCAACTGCGCGCTGCGTCGTGTCAGCGCAACTGCGCTAGCGCGTCTGCGCTGACACGTGTCGCGCAGCGCAGAGCGCAGCGCAACTGCGCTAGCGCGTCTGCGCTGACACGTGTCGCGCAGCGCAGAGCGCAGCGCAACTGAAGCGTTGCTTCAGGCAAATAGAGCTCTGCTCTGATTGGGCGCGTCTTCTTGGGCGCAGCGCTGATACATCTGCGCCTGACACGTGGCGCGTTGCGCTCAGCGCAGAGGATCTGAAGCGTCGCTTCATTTATTAAAGTTTAAATTTTGGGAGAATCAGAAGCGCCGCTTCTCCTGAGATATCTTTTCATCTCCTCTTTTTAAGTCAAACTTGTATTCCCGAAATTATAATTTCCCGGGCCTTGGAAATAACTCCGCTGCGCACAGAATTTTCTGTGTTTGAATCGATATATAACTCAAGGCCGAGCCTTTCCTTTCCTCACCTTCAGAGAACTTCTTTAATCATGGCTTGCAACCGTCCTCATGCCCGCCGACAACCGTGGGAAGTGCCGATCCGAGACGTCGTTCCCCGTTTTGCTGCGCGCTTGGTGGACTCCTCTTTTTCGGACGAGCAGTGCGATGCCGCAATGTACGAGCTTTCGACTCGTGTGGGGTCTACTCTTCCCTCGGGTTCCATTTGGCTTCGGATGATCCTTGCCTCAGTGCTCGCCGACATTCCCCCTCCTCCGGCGGAGATGTCCTCGGCAATGCTTGATGTGGCCGAGGATAAGATCGAGAGCTTTTTCGAAGCGCTCTTGATCACCAAAGCCCTGAGGGACTTCTCCTTCTACTTGCTGAGCCAGATACGGGCTCGTCGGGCCGTCATCGTCACTTTTTCCCAGGAGTGCGGCGTCGACCGTTGGATGGCTACCCCTCGGGAAGATCGCCGCTTCGACGTGATGGAGAAGACGGAGAGGGAGCTGAATAATCTTCTTTTTCTTTTTGTGAACCCTTGTCTCTCTGATCCCGTATTCGGTGATCTCTTTTAAATATAATAACAATAAGAATGAATAAACATTTTTCTTTTTTAATCAAGTATTTCATTGTCTGTTAAGGGTTCTTTTATTTTAGCTCTCTGTTGTGCTTGTGCATCGTATGATTTTAATTTGTTATTATCAAGTGCATGTAATTTTACATGGATAAATTGCCTTTGGCACTTAGCCCCCTTTTTCTGCGCTAGCGCATCTGCGCTGACACGTGTCGCGCAGCGCAACTGTGCTGCCACGTGTCGCACAGCGCAGAGCGCAGCGCGGCGCTTCCTTTAACAGAGCTTTGCTCTAATTGGGCGCGCTGCGCTAATGTATCTGCGCTGGACACGTGGCGCGTCGCGCGCAGCGCAAAGGATCTGAAGCGTTGCTTCCTTTAAACAGAGCTTTGCTCTGATTGGGTGCGCCTTCTTGGGCGCTGCGCTGACGTATTAGCGCCAGACACGCGGCGCGTTGCGCCTGAGACTTGAAGCGTTGCTTCGAAATTTGAATTTTGAATTCAAACAGAGCTTTGCTCTGATTGGGCGAAACAAATGCCCCCCACCGTTGCGCTCACGTGGCGCACACGTGAGTGCAACGGTGGCAACCCCTCCTGACCGTTGGATCGAGGGGGAATTTCAAGAGGCGCAAGCGCCTTATAAATAGGGCCTCCGGCCCTTAAAAATTCTCCACCATTTTTTTAGGTTTAGATTTTCAGAGCTCTGCTCTTGCTTAAGAATTTCAGAGCTTTGCTCTTGCTTTCAGAACTCTAGAGCTTTGCTCTCATTTCCCAAAGTTTTTTAGAAAACTTTAGGTAATATTTAATTTAAAATTAAGTTAAATTAATTTAAGTCAATTTTACCCACAGAGCTTTGCTCTCATAGATCTTTTGATCTAAAGAAATTCCCTTTGGGGTTTTATCAACAGAGCTTTGCTCTCACAGATCTACAGAGATCTTGTTCATGGGTTCTGACCCATGAACAGAGCTTTGCTCTTGAATCAAATGTAGATCTTTTAGATCTGAAAAACAAAGAACTCTTTTTTTTTTGTAAGTTTTCATGGATTTTTCGAGATTCCAGAAATTTTAATTTTAAATTTCTTTTCAAAACAGGATTCCAGAAATTTTAATTTTAAATTTCTTTTTCAAAACTTTCTCTTTGATGAAATATTATAGAGCTAAGCTCTTTTTTAAGGAATTTCATTCTTTTGAGACCAGAACTTGACAAGTGTCATTCTGTGACAGAGCTTTGCTCTGAAAGAGGAGATTTTCTCCTTGTCTCTAGTGATTCTTTCCCCCCCTTTTTATTATGGGAATGTTCCCCCTAGGGACCAACTGACAATCTCATCCAATGATGAGTTTGTCTTATTAATTGACGTATTGTCATTTAGATTTTGTGGGTCCCTCTTTGGTCCCCTACTCACTGCACTGTGGTGCGGTGTAATTAATTAATTTTGATTTTAATTTAATTAATGCATTTTCTTCTTTCAATGTCAAACGTTGGGATTACAACCCTAACGGCTACATTGCTCTTTTGCAGCGATCATGTCTGAAGACACTTCATTCCCGTTTGTCCGCTCGGAGGAGGGATTTCCAGAGGCGCCTTTGGATCGTGAGGTCCTAACCATAATCAAGGCATACGACCCGGAGTACAAGAGTCTCCACCTTTGGGGGTCGTGGTACAATCAGATCATTATGGGCCGACGTAGCTTTACATGCGCGGTGCCGGCGGAGCCCATAACGGCGATTCATTACGCCAGCCCACCCCCGGTGCAGTATGCCGCGGAGATGACGGATTGGACATCGAAGGGTTTTCTTCATCCGGCCATAGATGCCATCCCGGTCCAGCGTCCTATGGTTTTGGATATCCTAGGACGTCGTATCTGTCAGGGCGAGGCGAGACCTTGGGGGCAATCATATAACATTGGTCTGATCCCCCGCCACCCGGTTGGCTATCTGCCGTGGGCCCGGTATATCCTGTCGACGAAGAAGTCACAGTTGATAAGATTAGGACTGTACACCGCAGTCTATGTCTCTCTTTTCCAGTATCCTACGCTTCCCACTTGGTGGTTCAAGGCCTTCCTGGAGCAGTGGAATATTCCTACTCATACTTTCCTTGCCATGGATCGGGAAGTGTCCATCTCGCTGGAAGAGTTTACGGAGGTGTCTGGCCTACCGGCTATGGGGGAACATTATGAAGAGTTGCTCCCGCCGGATGAGTACATCTTTGGTGCCAAGCCGATGATAAGGGAGCTTACGCCGGAGAACGCCGTTCAACATCAGTTTCCAAGTCTGATCAAGGTGTTGAACATCTACGAGGCCCTTTTCGTTGAGCATGGGAGCCGTGGAGTTAATTTTGAAGATTTTATTGCTCGGTTCCTTCATCCAAACGTCCTCTCGGCGAAGACTGCCAAGTTTGCCAACCTTGAGGATCCTTTCGGCTTAGGTTTGGATAACCTGCCAGCGGAAGACGTAGATCAAAAGAACTTTTTTCTTCCCAACTCCTCAACCATGTCTTTTGAAGAAGTCGCAGCCCCCGAGATAGACGAGGAGGCCTTCTTTTTGGGATTTCTTGGGCTTTGGCTGAGTTGGTTTGCACTTCCAATGCACTCTCACCGTATGCGGCCTTCTGTCTTTTATCCAGCCCACCGCATGGTCATCGGGGTAAAGGTGGCCGTTGGGATCGCCGGCTTGGCGCATTTATATCACGGCCTTAGCCGAGCAGCGGATGCTAATGAGCCTGGGGTGTTGCACGTGGTTTTCCCAATGCACTACTTCATGTCGTGGCTCGAACTACATACAGCGGGTGTTTTCGGCATGCATAAAAGGCCCTCATTCTATGAAAGGTGCATTTTTCCTCGCCTTCTACAGTTGATCGGCGCATCAATTGTAAATCCATCGCCGCGAGATGCCAGGAGTTTACTCCTTCGCTCCCACACTGTTGGAACCGGTGTGTCTTTCATTGACAAGGTGTTGACCATTGGAAAAACGTCCACCACTGCAGTACGGCCATTGCAAGACACTTTCAAGGATGGCGCTTCGGTTTTAACGGCCCGGGAGACCCTTCACTTATATTCTATCAGACCGGGCTTTTTGGTGTTTAGGCAGGACGGGGGAGCGATCTTTATGAGATACAACCCGCATCGTTTCGCCCAACAGCTGAGCTATAACCAAGGGGTACCGCTGGAGGCCTTTTTATCGGAACCTGCTGCGACCGAAGAAGGGATGGAGAGAGCGCTGCATCACTTCATGCGTCTAAACACGGGCTCTCACTTCTTTATCAGTGAGCCGGCTTGTGCTCCCCGACTTCTTAGGGTATACACCGAATGGTATAGTCATTCGACGGGAGCGGTGATAAAGGAGGAAAGGCGGTTGCTGATCGATCGTAAGGTTGCACCCCCAGGTAGCGATTGCAACGCTCCTCTGGTGCCTAGGACTTCAGTAGTCGCTCCCTTAAAAGATGCCGGGGGCAGACCATCACGTGTGCAAAGTCCTCCACGTGAATTGCCACTCCCTGATATCGCGGATGCACCTCCCGCACCCCGTGCTCAGGCGGAAACAGTGGTTGTACCCTCACCGGAGTCCGGCGTGGGTGCGGACATCGGGACCCGTCGTCCTAAAGCGGCTGCCAAGCGTAAGTCGCTTCCCCATGAGCCTAGGGTTGGAGGGCAAAAGAAAAAGAAGTCACTCTTTGCCGCGGACGTTGCGTTCGGCCAGGAACCCCATGCTCCCTATTCCGAGGGTCTGCTCGAATATGGGACTAACGCCGGGTTGGTGATGCCGCCGCTGGACGATACAGACTTGGAGGCTGCTCTTAGAGCTTCGGCATGGTTGGCGAGGCGTGACGCGTGGCTGGCTAAGCTCGCGCAATCAGGTAACTACTAGTCGCCTTTTCTTTATTGCAACATATCCTCTTCACTATTTTTGACTAACGCTTTTCTTTCTTTTCTTTCAACAGGCATCACTGATGAAGAAGCCATTGCTGCTTCTCTGAGGACTTTTCAGGAGGAGGAACGTCTCAGGGCATCTATGGGCCTTAGTAAGTTTCAGCTTATCAAGTTTTTCATTTTCCTTGTGTTATGGTCGATCTAACCCTTCCCTCTTGATTACAGGGACTTCAATGCCGTTCCCTCCTAGCGACGCAGATGTTGTACCAGCTGCCAACGTTCCTGCTTCTTCTGGGCCACCGCAGGAAGTTCGTCTTGGAGAGCCGATGAGAGATGCCTTAAAGGCTCTGGAGGCATCCCTGAATGAAGACGATGATGCCTTGAAGGAGGCATCATGGAGGTCCCTCATGACCGCTCGGGAGGAGAGGAAACAGTTGAGGCGTGAGGCGAAGGCGCGCAGGGCTGCCTTGGCTATGGGAGCGGGCCCTAGCACCGCTCCTCGAGCTGATACTCCCTCTGAAGAGGCCCCTGTCGCCCTTTCCACTGCCCGCAGAGAGGTGGCACGTGCAGCTCGGAGCGCGAACGGTAAATCCGCCTCAGGTAATGTTTCTCTCGGAGTTTTTGTTATAAGGAACTTAATGTCATTTGTCCTTACATCTCTCATCTTGCAGGACCAAGTCCGATCGAGGGGGAGGCGGAAACCGTCAATCTCAAAGGGACAGAGGGGATAGTACCTGCCGAACTCGAGCCGACGGTGGGTAACGTCGTTGTGGCTTTGGAGCCTGGGGTAGAGGTTGAGGGGCCTGCAGCCGATAAGGTCATGGATGCCGAACCTGAAGTGGTGGCAGATGATATGATCATTATAACTGAGCCCAGAGTGGCGGCAAATGAGGCGCTCGAGACCGGTGATCCCCCGGCGATGGTGGACGATACAACCGCCACTATTGAACCTGAAATGGTAGTGGGCGAGGTGGCCACGATTCCTGAAGACGAGCCAACCGCTCCTTCTCTGGAATCTGGCAATACTCCAGTCATAGCCCTTCCCGTCTACGGTCCTCCGCCGTCTCCCGGGCTTGCGAGCACGACGACGGTCCCCATTGAGTCGGGCGATGAGGCCACAGGCGGTGGTCTCATGTCGATAGAGGAGGGAGTCGTCTCTGTTTCCGCCGGGACCTCCTCAGGTACACCTTAAGTTGTTGTTTTTATTTGCTTTACAATCTTTTCTGACAAGTTCATTTTTCATAATGCAGGTGCAGCTAGTGTTGATGCCCCACTACTTGAGGGAGCTCCTTCCACGACTGCCTTGGCGATGGTTACCCCTCAGCCCTCTCTTAGATCGTCAAAGATGTTGGAAGGTATGAGTTTGCAACTTACTAAACTCATCTTTCAAACGTATAATCCATATACTGTATTCACATTGTTGTGTCTTTCAGGAGTTCTTTTTGACCATTTGTATCAAGTGTTGGTCCACCACTTCTCCTTTTCATCTGAACTCGCCTCTCCCTCTGGTGGCGCTGGTGAGTACCGTTCCCGATTGGTAGCTTTGTCTTTTCAGTGGTAGAATTATTTCTAACTCTCTCTTGTTCTGACTGCAGTGCTGCAAATCGAAGGGGGAGCAGAAAGATCGGCTGCGCCACCGGTCCTTCCGGCCTTGCCACCTGTCTCCATCGGTATAGTAAACTATCTTATCAATGACTTCCCTCACATCTATTGAATCATCATCTAATCGCATTTCGTCTTTTTCCAGCTGTCGTTCCAGTCTCGGTGCCTTTCGAGTCTCGCATTACAATACCGGGCGGCCCTTCCCAGCGACGTCCGTCCTCAAAAGGTGTCGCGAATAGTTTGCGCATGTTGAGCGACTACATCGGGGAACTCGACATCGAGGCTCCTGTATCTGTTGAAGACTTTGCCACGACAGTTAACCCGATGTTGGCGATATTTTCCACCTTCCATGACGAGGGTGCTGTCGCCTCTTGGGTTAACTATTGTCGGGAAATCGAGGCTTGCTTTCATCAGCTAGAGTCAATGCGCCTGTCCCCTGAGACTTTGGCCTCGAGTACTCAACGGGGAGCGTGGCTCGAGCAAAGCGCTTCTCATTTCCGTCATCTGGAACAAGAAGTGGTTTTGAGGCTGAAGGAGTGCCAAGATTCTTCGAGCAGAACTGCTCGCTTGCGTGCCGAAGTTGAGGCGAACGCCGCTGAGGTAAAGACCGTCTTCGAAGGTCTTCTGGAGCGCATCTCAAATGGGCTGGGACTGAAGCGGGCACTCGATATTGCCGAGCGTGACATCGCAGGCCGTGAGGCTGCTCATCAGGCCGTCAGGGATCAGCTTGCCTCCGTCGCACAGCAACGGGCCCAAGTGGAGGCGGAGTTGGCAGTGGTGGCCAATCGGGAAAAGGCATGGAAGGAAGTGTGCGAGCAATTGCTGGATCTGTGCAAGACGCTTCCTTCTCACTAATTTTCCTTGTATCGTTGGTATTTGTAACATATATGTATATCTTGTATTCTTTAGTACGACGTATCCTAAACTCAATCAAATTTTATGAATGAAGGATGCATATTTTTGTAATGTCTTGTGCCATTTCTCCGTCTTTTCTTTCTTTTATTATCCGCACATCATCTTAGCGAACATGGTTGACGGATAGTAGGGCACGCATCTTGACTTTCCTAAGAATCAGCGATGGCTTAGGTCGCAGGTTCAGATCTGCTGCCTAAGACTTTTCAACTCCATAAGCCGTGAGGGTCTCATAGAGAATTTTCTCCCTACGGATCGAGAGGATCTCGTAGGTGGGTTTTCTCCTTAGGAATCGTGAGGATTCCTAAGTGTGGTTTTCTCTTATAAGTCGTAAGGATCCTACAAGAGAGTTTTTCCCTCTTACGGGTCGAGAGGACCCACAAGCGGTTGTTTCCCTCCTCATCGAAATTCGACTTTGGAGAGTGAGACCCGTGAATAGTATGCAAAAGACCAATTTGGATTGACTTGCAGGCTCCCATTGTTCAGGAAGCAAGTTTTTTAGTCCCTGCTGCCTGAGGCTTCGTTTGCAAGTTGAGACGAATCGGGAGTTTCCCGCGGAGACAATGGTTTCTCTGCTAGCCGACGCGAATCAGGAGGCTTTCGTCAAGGAGTGTTTGTATCCGTGAGTCGAGGAGTTTGCTAGGGATTATTTGTTTCCCAAGCGCCAAGGATTATTTGTTTCCTTGGGGTTTGAAACGAGTCGAGGGTTCCCACGGAGGCGCTGGTGGCTCTGCGAGTCGACGCGGATCAGAAGGCTCTCGTCAAGGAGTGTTTGTATCCGTGAGTTGAGCAGTTTGCTGGGATTATTTGTTTCCTAAGCGCCAAGGATTATTTGTTTCCTTGGGGTTTGAAACGAGTCGAGGGTTCCTACGGAGGCACTGGTGGCTCTGCGGGTCGACGCGGATCAGAAGGCTCTCGTCAAGGAGTGTTTGTATCCGTGAGTCGAGTAGTTTGCTGGGATTATTTGTTTCCCAAGCGCCAAGGATTATTTGTTTCCTTGGGGTTTGAAACAAGTCGAGGGTTCCTACGGAGGCACTGGTGGCTCTGCGGGTCGACGCGGATCAGAAGGCTCTCGTCAAGGAGTGTTTGTATCCGTGAGTCGAGGAGTTTGCTAGGATTATTTGTTTCCCAAGCGCCAAGGATTATTTGTGTCCTTGGGGTTTGAAACGAGTCGGTGATTCCCACGGAGGCGCTGATGGCTCTGCGAGTCGACGCGGATCAGAAGGGCTCTCGTCAAGGAGTGTTTGTATCCGTGAGTCGAGGATTTTGCGAGGGATTATTTGTTTCCCAGGAGCCAAGGATTATTTGTGTCCTTGGGGTTTGAAACGAGTCGAGGGTTCCTACGGAGGCACTGGTGGCTCTGCGGGTCAACGCGGATCAGAAGGCTCTCGTCAAGGAGTGTTTGTATCCGTGAGTCGAGGAGTTTGCTGGGATTATTTGTTTCCCAAGCGCCAAGGATTATTTGTGTCCTTGGGGTTTGAAACGAGTCGATGATTCCCACGGAGGCGCTGATGGCTCTGCGAGTCGACGCGGATCAGAAGGGCTCTCGTCAAGGAGTGTTTGTATCCGTGAGTCGAGGATTTTTTTTTGTTGAAGTCACAGGCTTCTTCGGTTGAAATGAACCGTTGAGGTTTGGCTTCGTCGTTTGACGGAATCCGCTGGGGAAGTATGGTTCATTCTTTGTTTACGCCCTTGGATTGTATACAGGGATCGATGCGATCTTAACTGTAGGGCCAAGGTTTCATCATTTCTTCTTTTATTTTATTTTATTTCCGCGATGCTCTATCATTTCAGCTTTTATATCGCGAAGGTCGCGACTGCCCGATCATTTCGGCTATTTTTCGCGGTGCCCAATCATTTCGGCTATTTTTTTTTTTTTACTCGTTGCTTTTTATTACGAGTCGCCCAATCATTTCGGCTATTTTGCAAGCATACATTTTACTTGCTGCTTTTTATTGCAAGTTGCCCTATCATTTCGGCTATTTCATATGCATGAGCGGCCTACTGGCTTTCGCCGTAAACCAGAAATTGGACACCGATTTTTGGCATCAGCACCGCTGCAACTGGGATATTACCAGGAGCGAATCATCATTTGCCTCTGTCGTTGTCGAACAAAGAAGACTTAGCGATCAGGGTTAGGGTCCTGTCGACTAAGGCTTTTGATTTCATGGGCCGTAAGGGTCTCATGAAGGTGTTTCTCCCTACAAGTCGTGTGGATCTCGTAGGTGTATTTTCTCCTTAGGAATCGTGAGGGTTCCTAAGTGTTTTGTTCCTCTGTAAGTCGTAAGGATCCTACAGGAGGGCTTTTTCCTTGTAAGTTGAGAGGATTTACAAGGGTTGTTTACCATGCAAACATATTCCCAATTACGGATGAAATTTGACTAGGGAAATGTTTATTCGCGCCCGTGAATTGTATACAAGGGTCAGTATTGAGCCACTTGTAGGGCAATATTGGAAGTTGTGGGGGTTGCTTAAGCACAGGTTTAGGTCTCTGTAATTTAAGACTTTCAACTCTTATGAGCCGTGAGGGTCCCATAAGAGAGTCCTCCCTATTAGTCGTGAGGATCTCGCAAGTGCATTTTCTCCTTAGGAATCGTGGGGATCCCTAAGTGTGTTGCTCCTTTGTGAGTCGTAAGGATCTCACGTAGGTGGTTTCTCCTTACAAGGTCGAGAGGACCCTATAAGTGTTCTCTAACGAAGTTGCGCCCTTTCGGGTTTTCACAAACATTCGCCGGTAGTCCCGCTGTTTTTACTCACGGAGCCCTTTCAGGTTTTCATCCGTGTCCTTTTTGCTTATGGACATACCGTTTTTTTTTGTTTTTTTTTTTTTTTAAAATCCCGTCAGCCTAAGGATGCTGCGGTAGTAGTTTAAGGACTTTTCAGTCCGCTATTAGTTTAAGGACATTTCGGTCCGTCGTCGAGAGGGCTGGCTACTGCTTATAAAGCTTGAGCTTAGGAAGATAGCGAGCGGACATAGTTGTCGTCATCTACCATTAACCTAGGCCGTAGCTCATTAAGCGTAGTATTTCTTTAGGAAACGACCGTTTATCGGCCTAAAAGGCCTTTCACCGTGCATGTCCATGAGTAGATAGGCCCCACCCTGATAGACCTTATCTATGATGTATGGGCCTTCATAGTTTGGCTCGAATTTTCCTCGCTTGGCGCGATTGGGGATCATAGGCCTTTTGACCACTAGCACGAGTTCGCCTTGACGAAATGTCCTCGGTCGGGTTAGTCTTTCGTATGAGCGCGTCATCTTTGCTTTATAAGCTTCCATATTTTGTTGTGCTAGAAGCCGGATTTCATCAAGAGCGTCAAGCTCTTCAAATCGAAGATGAGCATTTTCTTCGTCTGTCAGCTCGTAGTGGACTGCCACTCGTAGAGAGGGTAATTCTATCTCAAGAGGGAGTACTGCTTCTGTCCCAAACACCAACGCGTATGGCGTTGTGTTTGTGGCTGTCTTGAACGTGGTCCGATACGCCCAAAGAGCTTCTTGCAGTCTCTCATGCCAGTCTTTCTTATTTCGGGACACTGTTTTCTTTATGATTTTCGTCAATGTCTTGTTGAAGGCTTCAGCTAATCCATTGGCTCGCGGATTATAAACTGAGGAGTATCTCCAGTCTATATTGTGCTGCTGTGCGAAGCGGCTAATTTTATGACTTCGGTAGGCTGGCCCATTATCGGAGACGATTCGTCGCGGGGTTCCGAACCGGTATATGACATGCGTTTTGAAGAAATGAAGGATGTTCTCCGTCTTCACTTCCCTCAACGGTACCGCCTCTGCCCATTTGGAGAAGTAATCAGTCGTCGCCAGGATGAAACGATGTCCCTTTGACGATGCTGGTTCGATGGGGCCGACTATGTCAGTTCCCCACATTTCGAATGGCCAACTAGCCACTGTTGGATGCAGTGGATTGGGATGCTGATGGATGAAGTCCCCATGAATTTGACATGAATGACATTGCCTCGCGTATTCCAGGCAATCCTGCATCATCGTGGGCCAGTAGTAGCCCATCCGTTTTATCTTCAACTTCATCTTAGGGCCTGCTTGGTGGGAACCGCAGAGTCCGTCGTGAACTTCTTGGACGACCCTTCTCGCTTCGTCAGGTCCTAGGCATCTCAGCCACAGAGAATCGAATGACCTCTTGTATAGAGTATCATTGACGAAGGCGAAAGACAGGGCTCGTTTTATGAGCTGATGTTTCGTGGACGCTTCTTCAGGAATTCGGTGGAATTTGTAGTCTATGAAGACTTCTCTCCAGTCCTCGGTATTTTCCCAGTCTTTTATTTGCAGGGTTGCCTCCTCGTTCGCTCCTTTTTCTTCGGATGGCTTGGGAGGTATTTCTGCTGGGGCGAGCACTCGACGGCTTTGTATCACGATTCTAACGTCATCGAGGTTCTCGTCAGCCAATTCTTTAGCAAGTTTGGCCAGTGCGTCCGCTTTGCTGTTTTCCGCGCGCGGTATACTTTCTAACGTGTAGGAGGGAATTTGGGTTAGCAGTTGCTGCACCTTTTCACCGTATTTTACCAATTCTGGTTTGCATGTTTGGTAATCGCCGTTTACTTGACTGACGATCAGCTGGGAGTCTCCATATATGAGGAGGCTTTCAATTCCCATATCAATGGCGATCTCGAGGCCTGCTATCAGAGCTTCATATTCAGCCTCATTATTCGTTCTCGGCTCTGTTAAGGAAAATGCGAAGCGCATTATTCCTCCTTGTGGAGTCACAAAGATGAGTCCTACCCCCGATTTGATCATTGGCGTACTTTGCTTGTGCTTTTTCATGGAAGATGCTCCATCGAAATAAAGTTCCCAACGAGTATCACCACCGTCGATTGCGTCAAACGCATGTTTGTCTGGCAAATCGCAATTCAGAGGGGAATCGGCAGGTATCGGGTGTTCAGCAAGGAAGTCGGCTATGGCCTGACCCTTCACTGCCTTGAGGGGTCGATATGTTATCGAGAACTCCATTAAGAGCAGAGCCCATTTAGCGAGTCGTCCCGTCAAGATGGCCTTTGACATTAAATATTTGAGAGGGTCCACCTTTGAAATGAGATGGACTTCGTGCGCTAATGCATAGTGCCTAAGCTTTGTTATTGCGAAGATCAACGCCAGGCAGTGTTTTTCAATGGGAGAGTAGTTGCTTTCTGCCCCCAGCAGAACTCGACTTAAGTAGTAGAGTGCTCTTTCTTTCCCTTGATCATTCTCTTGTGCCCATAATGCGCCTAAGGAACTTTCGAGGGCGGTTGTATAAAGAATAAGAGGCTTCCCCTTAACCGGAGCAGCCAACACCGGCGGGTTCTGCAGGTATTGCTTGATCTCATCCAGTGCGCCTTGACATTTTTGATCCCAAACGAATGGGGTTCCCTTCTTCATCAGGTGACTATAGGGACGGCACTTTCCTGAAAGGTTGGCTATAAATCGCCGTATGTATGCGAGTTTCCCTTGGAGAGACCGCAACTATTTGAGAGTCCTCGGCGGAGGCATTTCCATGATCGCTTTAATCTTTGACGGATCTATTTCAATACCTCGGTGTCGAACGACGAATCCCAGGAATTTGCCCGAGGAAACCCCGAACGCACATTTAAGAGGATTCATCTTCAAGTTGTATTGCCGAAGGCGTTGAAATACAGTCTTCAGATGCTCGAGATGTTCCTCGTATGATTTGCTTTTAACCACGAGATCGTCGATATAGCATTCAACGTTTTGTGTATGAGGTCGTCGAAGATCTTTGTCATGGCCCTCTGATAAGTAGCACCGGCGTTCTTCAAACCGAAGGGCATTACTTTATAACAAAATATCCCAAGAGGGGTCCTGAAAGCTGTGTGTTTCTGATCTTCAGGATGCATTTTTATTTGATTATACCCCGATGAGCCGTCCATGAAGGAGAAAACCTCATGAGTGGATGTATTGTCTATCATTAGTTCAGTGACTGGCACTGGGAAATCATCCTTCGGGCAAGCTTTATTAAGATCCCGGAAGTCTACGCATATGCGCACTGTCCCATTTTTCTTCATCACTGGGACGATGTTAGCGATCCATTCAGGGTATTGAACTTCATGGATAAAGCCAGAGTCTATCGGCTTTTTGACTTCGGCGTTGACGCTCATCTCAAGCTCGAGTCGCATTCTTCTCGGTGCTTGTTTGACTGGCTTGATATCCGGGGATATCGCCAATTTGTGTACAGCAATTTCTGGATCTAGTCCCGGCATTTCGGAATAGTTCCACGCGAAGCAATCTTTGTGCTGTAGAAGCACATCCTTTAACGCAACCACCCTTTCTTCGGATAACAGCTCGCTGATGAATGTCGGTTGCGGGTCATTTGCCGTCCCTAACTCAATTTTCTTGAGATTATCTGCAGTGGTATGGATTCCATCCTCTAATTCTTTCGGAGCTGGGGGAAATTCTGAGATTACCTCATCGCTGCCGCTTTCAAAGCACCAAGGGAGGTTGTTCATGTCCTCGGACCCTTCTTTTAATATTGTTATCACATGGCAGGTGCGAATTTTCTGCCAATCCCAATGCGGAGTTGGTTTTATCCTTGTGTTTTCGGGTTCGTGCTTTTGCGGCGGCGCTACCTTCCAACTGTCAGACAACGCGAATTTGCCAAGCTGATATTGGTCCTCAACCCAATTCTTAAAGGTGAAGCAATCTTCAAGCGGATGCCCTACTACTCGATGGTAAAAGCAATACTTTGGGTTGGAGACTTCGCCTGCTTGCTAAGGGTGTTTAGACTCTGGCAGAGTAAGCATTTGATATTTTAGAGCAAGATCAAGTATTTTCCTTGTTTTGTTTCGAGGAAATGAGTATGCTCGACCCATTTTCTTCATGAGGGCTAGGTCAATAACGCTCGACTCTCGGATGCGTGGCTTCTTAGCTCTGTTTTGTGGTTGTCGAGCACCTTTTCGGCCCTTCGACTTGTTTTTGCTTTCGCGTCGAACCTTCTTTGTAGCAGGTTGACAAGGAGCGGCATTTTCATCTTTCACCGCCTGTTGAAGGAGACGCTGTGTCTTGGCTTTCTCATAGATTGCCATTTCACGATCGTGATCATCTCGGGCTTTTTGACTCGCATCCTTTATAAGTTTGCTCATTTGGTCTTCAGACGATGGGTTGGGAGGTCTTGCATCAGGAACTTTTACTGATTCAGGATTAGCGTCTTCCCATTGAGCGTCCGCTTCTTCATCGAAGTCATACATGGCATAACAGCTGTTTACTAGCTCCCGTTTCTTTGGCCGGATATACCCAAGCCCTTTTGTTTCCGTTCTCCCGTTAGGCAGTTTGCATTGAGTCCCGGGAACGTTCCAGACCTTGTCATAGAATTTGGCTTTTCTAACGGTCTGTGTGAAGGACATCTCCTGGCGTTTCAGCAGTTTCTTCAAACCTTCGGTATAATATCTGGGAAGACGGATAGGCTGAAGCCCGTCGAGCGTGGGATCTGCGCCATGCCAAATTTCTTTTTCCACCTTGTTTTCTTCAGAGCGGTAGAATAGGATTGCCTTCTCGCCTTTTCGTTTGGGAGGGATATAGAATATCTGCAATTCTTCCACGCTGTTGGTGTCGAGTGCATCCAGTTCTTTGTAATGTTCAAGCGGCACCATGGTTATCTGTAGACTTCGCTCTTCATCAGCGGAGACTCGTATTGAAGGCCGAGCAGGGAATACAGCATGAACTTCATCCTCTGAATCACTACCGAAGATCAATGAAGGAACGGATGGTCCTGGCCTGGTGGATTGGGATGGACCTGAATAAGTTATATCCTCCTCCTCCTCGGTGTCACTGCCGAAGACAGGGATGGTTGCGTTAGTTTTGTTCTCCGGTTTGTGACACCTTTTCGTGTCTTCGAAACTCGGTAAGAAGTATTTGGCATCTTCATACTTGCGAACTTCGTTTACAGAAAACGGATTCAACTCTCCTGCTACTGTGTACTCGAGGCCATCCCTAGAATACTTCATGCACTGATGCTGTGTAGAAGGGATGATATTGTACTCGTGTAGCCATGGTCGGCCGAGCAGAGCATTGTAGCACGTCTTGGCGTCTATAACATGGAATTTGATGTCTGTGACGAGCAACCCGAAGCGTAGCGTCAATATCACAGATCCAAGAGTCTTTGAGGATTGAGAGTCGAAACCGGAGATGGTGATCTTGTCTCGGACGAGGTGTTGGACACTCATGCAAATTTCCTTTAACACTCGCACATTGAGTAAATTGACAGATGATCCGTTATCGACCAAGATTTTGCCTATCTTTATGTCATGGCAGTATCCTGAGACATAAAGGGGACGATTGTGTTCACACGTCCCAAGGAGAAGGTCTTCATCGCCAAAAGCGACGTCGGCTGTGTGCACCTCTTCCAATTCATCCTTCATCTTTTGTTCAGCTAGGAAGGCTTGGAACTGGTCCGGATCTTGTAGGGCCTTAATCAGAGAATCCCTCACCTCTTTTGATAGCAATAGGGCATCGAGAATGCTGAGTTGTGAGGGTAGCTTCCTCAGATGCGCCAAGACATTGTAATCTACTTTATTCCTCTTCGGGGGATTCTTGGCGGTTAACTCTTCCGCAACTTGGTCATCCAAAGCAATGTCTTCAGAGACCTTCTCTTTCCCTTTGTTTTTCTTGTTCAAGGGTCCGAGGTTCTTTTCGGGTAATGTTCGATTGCGTAGCTGTATATTTTCGCAAGCCTTCGGTTCTTCTTCTTTTCCCGAAGTGGATTCTTTGAAGAGGGGGCCAAGCTCTAGCTCCTCATCAGAGTCGCTCCCAAATGTAGGCACTTGTGTCCTGGTAGTGTTAACCATGTGACAATTGCTAGCGGTTCTTTCAAGCTCTCTGGTCGTGTTTCCTTGTTCCCGACGAATCTTACGCTTTTCCCGTTTAAAGCGCTGTTGATTAGCGACGTATCCTTGCCACCATCTATCGAAAGCCTTGCATTCTTGAGTGGGATGCGAGACCTTCTGATGATCTAAGCAGTAAGAGGGGTGTATTTCTATCGCGCCAGTAACTTTTTCTTCGGAGGGCGGTAGCTTCATGCCCATCGATATGGCCTTAGCAAACTTCTTTTTTATCTTGAATTGACTTTTGTCAGCGGTGGAGGCATTTTGCTCCAGCGGGATCATCTCAGCTCTTTCCTCAAGTCGCTGGCGCTTGGCCCTTTCGAATATAGCCGTCTCGCGTTCTCGATCAGCTTTGCTTTTCAATCAAGCTTCATTAATAAACGCGCCAATCATTTCAACTGATAACTCCGGAACCCTTGACTCAGTATTTGCCCCCGGCGTCTCAGTGCCAGAAGTCCCTTCATCGTTCGTGGTCACATGGGAGATCATATGACAGCTTGCCACATATTCGTCGGATTCATCCGATGAAGTTTCTCCCTCATCTTCTTTTTGAAAGACGTGATCAAGGAAATCTTGGAGCGTAATGGGAGTCCGCGCCTTTTGGTTGTACTCATCCAGTGCGTCGATTTGCTTCTGTAAGTCCGTTCGCTTGTCGCCAGGCTTCACGGGCTTCTTAGATTTCTTCTTCTTCTTTTTCGAAGATTTTGACGGCTGGTTATGAACGCTTGAACTACCACCATCGGCCTTCGGAGTCGGACGTGGCTTCAACATCCCCTCAATAACCTGCGGCTCCAAGGGGTTCTTCCACTTGACCGCTGGACAGGTCTGAAGATCATTTAGCATTCTCCTCGTTTTGGCTGATAATACAACCTCCCAGGGAGCTTCTTCAATGACGGAGCATGTTGCCCCCGGCGTATTCGTCCCCTTAGAGGTGTGGGGCTGCGGAGGATTCACCTTCCATTTGTCAGATAGCGCAAATTTGCCCTGACGGTACTGGTTCTCAAGCCAATTCTTGAAAACGTAGCAATCCTCAATCGGATGGCCTAGCACTCGATGATAAGGGCAGTAATTAGGCTCGTTGATGTCACTCGGTTGCGACGGACGTTTTGGGTCTGGCAGATTTATGAGCCTGTTGCGCAATGCCAGCTCGAATAGCCTCCTTGTTTTATCACGGGGGAAGGAGTAAGCACGTCCCATCCTGTCCTCAAGGGGTACGTATGGGCGCGTATTGTTTGGACGAGCAACCGGCTTCGAGTCGTTCGGTTGTTGTTGGACATTAGCGACGATCATCGCTTTTCCCTTTCCTTTATCGTTTCGGGAGTCCGGCTTCGGGAGAGGGGGTTTATGGCCCATCTGGTCCATCTGCACCAATTTGTCGATCAAAGCCTGGAAGGAAGTCGGCTTGAAGAACATCATAAACTGTGAAATGGTTGCTTGTGGATCGAGGGTTCCAACAAACATTCCCACCGCAGGAGCTTCTTCTATGCGCTATTCGCACTTCGACCATAAATTTCGCCACCGTATAGCGTACTGAACCCATGTTTCGCCGGGTTTTACCCTGGCATTGATCAGTGCCGTCATCGGGGTACGCTCGCTGGCGCTTGCAAAACGTTGGGTGAAGAGCAGCTCCATCTCCGCAAAGGTTTTAATAGAGTCGTTGGGAAGCTCAGAATACCATTCAAACGCCGTGTCCGATAAGCTTCCAACAAACTGGCGAAGCAACAACTTGTCGTCACCACCGGTATTACCACAAAGCGCCCTGAACTAGGCAACATGTTGATAGGGATTGCCGGTCCCTTTGTAAACATGAAACTTGGGAATTGTATAACCCGGTGGGTATTTGATTTGGTCATACCAGCCCGGATATGGCCGTCCCGTTTTTACAACGTGGCCGGCTGCTTCGGCCGCGTGATGAACCTTTATCTGTTGGGCTATATATTCGTCCAGATCAGTTTTAGAGATTGTATCCTCTCTAGCCGTTGATAGAACGGGCTGAGGGTTTGATGTTTCTCCCTTATCATCCCCAAGGACAATCGGGGTTTCTTCAGTTGGGGGATCTGGTTGTATCATCATCCCTATCATGTCCTGGAAGAGGAGGCCCATACGCTGTATATTGGCTGCTTGTTCAGCAGCCTCTTTGTCTCTCTTTTCCAGTACTCGGCGGAGGAACTCAGCGTCGGTCTCTTCCTCTTGGCGTTCATCTAAGGACGTCTCAGGATTCTCTTTTGGCCCTGTGAGCGCAGCCATTGTAGTCATCATCTCCTGGAGCTTTTGTTGCTGCTCCTGAGACTTGGTCACTGACCGGGTAAGCGGTCGGTGACCCGTAGAAGTACGACTTTCTTCCTTTCCCGAAGCCATATAGACCGTATGAACTGTTATGCCCCCTGACTTGGGGCGTTTAGGTTCACCGCTTTTAAACTTTGTCAGTGTCACGGGAGCTTTTTCTGGCCTCTTCCTTTTATGGACCTTTGAGGTTGAAGGAGCCGTTGAAGCGGGCATTCTAGCATTTGTTGCCCCCTGCTGTTTAATGGGGCGGTTCTTGTCTTTTTCCACCTTTGCCCTTTTCTGGCGACGGAAGTGGTCTGAGTCAATCACGGAGTCTTGAACCTTCCGCCAAACTTTATAAATTTTTGACGACAGCCGTTGAGGGGGCTGTTCCTGCTTTGTCTCCGGAGCTTTTTCCATGGGCGGAGGAGACCTTTTCAATGTAGCAACCGGAGAGTTCTTTCTCACCTTCCTCAGCAATTCAAAGCTGTTCCCAGTTGGAACAGCAGCATTGACCTCCACCACTGGAGCAGGTGGGGTTAGCCCTGAGGGGGAGTTGCCCCCTGCTTTCCTTACTCGCTGCCAATGGCGACGTCGCGCACGACGAGCCGTTGGGACTGGCTCGGAAATCGAGATAGTTTCTTGTTGCCCCCTGTTTGGGTGTGGGGTAACTGTCGATGTCAGCCTATCGAAGACTGATGCTTTTTGACCAGCTGGGGGAGGAGTGGGAACCGTCAATCTTGTGAAGACCGACTTTCTGATAAGAGAAGCCGCTTCAACGACTTCCGAGGCAGCGGCCGTTGCCCTCTTTGGGACAGCCATTTTATAATTCTGACCTAGCCTGGTGAAAACGGAGGCTGTCGGCTTAGTAGCGGGCGACCCGTTGACAGGGGTCGTGGTAGTAGTGAGCCGGTCAAACACCGACTTCTTGTTCGCTTCCGGTGCGGGTATCAGTATAGAGAAGCTTGTAGGTGGGACCATGGTCCCGAAAAACAGGCCGGTGGTGGCCTGGGTCACCTGTTCAACCGGCAGAGTCAGGAAGGAAACCGCTTGGGGCCCATATGCTACACCTCTCGGTGAAGTGGGACATCGGTTGCAGTGGCATTTCGAGCAGTTGGTGCAGTTGGTGGCCATTGAATCTTGAATTCTGCGCCAGGCAAAAGACCAAATCTTAGCAACTTGAAATCCGAAGACAACCATTTAACAAACCGCGATTGGTTCGCGAAGACGACACACGAAGTGTGGAGTGGAAAGAGGAAGAGGTCCCACCGGGCATGCCAGAATCTGTTCCCCTCCGAACGGCGGCGCACAGGACTGCGAAGTCCTGACGCTGGGATTCGGGGCAGATGCTATTTGGTTTTATCCGTCTATCTCTCCGAAGATGCCAAGTTGATTTATGGCACCGTGTATCGGAGGTTTAGACGGATGCGGCCGATGTAGCAGACTTCGTCAGATTCCCCCTCAGGGTGAGGGGTTTTTGATTGTGGGGACGCTCTTCCCTGCAGACGCAAGCCCCTGCAATTAATTACGCTACCGCGTTGCGATAACAACTTTCTCCTTCTCCAGAATTTCACTTCGTGTCGTGTATGTTTGTTTTGTTTGTGGTTGCCCGTGGATTGTATACGGAGACTTAGTGATGTCGTCGCCCCTAGGACGTGGATTAGTCCAAATCCGTATTTACTTAGATTTGGGTTTGGTGTTTTTAGTTTAAGGATGCATTAGTCGCGTTGCGGCTAAGATCAACTTAAACGTTCGTTAAGGATACGTTAGTCTTGTTTTAGACTAAGATCAACTTAACGTAGTGTTTGATTTAATTATCTGGCCATTGGGACTCGTCACCTCTCCGACGTCGTTGAGGGATTACAACGACAAGCGTCTGAGGAGTTCAGAGATGAACCCTTGAACCAAAGTTGATTTGGGGTTTTATTGTTTATTTAAAGATCTAAGGACACATTAACCGTAGCTGAGGCTAAGATCAACTTAGACGGGACCGTTTAGATCCGGCAAAAGAGCGTTCGGGCTCTATTGCGCCAGTTTAGGGACGTGGTGGTCCATTATTAGTTTAGGGACGTTTCGGTCTGTCACCAGTTTAAGGACGTAGTGGTCCATGTTCCAGTTTAGGGACGTGGTGGTCTATGTTCCAGTTTAGGGACGTTTCGGTCCGATATTAGTTTAAGGACGTTTCGGTCCAATATTAGTTTAAGGACGTTTCGGTCTAATATTAGTTTAAGGAAGTTTCGGTCCAATATTAGTTTAAGGACGTTTCGGTCCACGAGTTTAAGGACCCCGCAGTCCATATGGGTGTGTGGTCGTTGGGACCCGTCACCTCTTTGACGTCGTTGAGGAATTACAACGATAGATGTCAAAGGAGTTCGGAGATGTACCCTCGAACCGGACGTAAATTGATTTAGGAGAGCCATTTTGCTCAGTCAATTTAATTTAAGGACTTATGGCCAAAGTTGGGCTAAGTCCAGTTGAAAATGTTCAACACCATCATTTATTATTTTTTTTTATTAGACCTGTGCTAGGGCTTTGCCCATACTTAAATAATGCATTGCATTACTTCAGGCCATTTATGCCCATTTTGATTGGGATCTGCCCTTTTTATTATGATGCAGATCGTTTATTTTGGTCCGTTGGACCTTTCAATTGGGCTCTGTCCTTCTAAATAATGCACAGCATTTTATTTATTAGGCTTGTTAAGCCTTTTAATTGGGCTTGGCCCTTCAGGAAGTGAAATGCATTGCATTTGCCAGGCGCTTTGCGCCAATCACTGAGCGCAAGCTCATATGGTGATGACACGTGTCATGCTCTGGGGAACGCAAGCGACACGTGGCATGCTCTCAGCGAGTTGCGCCAATTCCAGAGAGCAAAGCTCTATCTTAAGGGCGCTTAGTGCAAGTGGTTTTATAGCCGACACGTGGCGCTCTCTTAAGAGCGCAACGGCGCAACTTGGAAGTGCAAAGCACCAATAACCTTTTAGATACAAGAAGGAAAGTGCAAAGCACTGTTTAATTTCTTGATCTAAAATAGATCAAAGAAAAATAAATTTTTCTTTGCTTGAAGAACCAGAGGTTCATAAAAGTGCAAAGCACTATTATTATTTTTTTTATTGTTTTTAAAGAACCAGGGGTTCACGAGAAGTGCAAAGCACTGTTTATTATGTAAAGATCATTGATCTTGTTTCTAGACCAATGATCTATTAGAAGGAATTTCTTCTAATCCATGAAGGTTCTTTACCTTTTTCTTGAAATCTTCTCAGAGTTCTCTCTGTTTAAAGTTCTTAAGTTCTCAAGAAAAATGTTCATGCCTTTGAATTAAGGCTTAGGGTCCTTTTTATAGTGCTCACAAATTAGTTAAATTTGTTAAAGAAATCATCCTCTGAGCGATTTGGGGAATTTTCCCCACCGTTGGATCTTTGATCCAAGGGCTTCTGCTTTGCAGAAGAAAATCTTCTTGTTTTAACAAGAACAGAAAAGATTTCTTAAAAATCTTAATTTAGTTTGGCGCAGATGCCCCAGCGCGTGACACGTGTCGCGCAGCGTAGAGCGCAGCGCAACTGCGCTAGCGTGTCTGCGCTGACACGTGTCGCGCAGCGCAGAGCGCAGCGCAACTGCGCTAGCACGTCTGCGCTGACACGTGTCGCGCAGCGCAGAGCGCAGCGCAACTGAAGCGTTGCTTCAGGCAAATAGAGCTCTGCTCTGATTGGGCGCGTCTTCTTGGGCGCAGCGCTGATACATCTGCGCCTGACACGTGACGCGTTGCGCTCAGCGCAGAGGATCTGAAGCGTCGCTTCATTTATTAAAGTTTAAATTTTGGGAGAATCAGAAGCGCCGCTTCTCCTGAGATATCTTTTCATCTCCTCTTTTCAAGTCAAACTTGTATTCCCGAAATTATAATTTCCCGGGCCTTGGAAATAACTCCGCTGCGCACAGAATTTTCTGTGTTTGAATCGATATATAACTCAAGGCCGAGCCTTTCCTTTCCTCACCTTCAGAGAACTTCTTTAATCATGGCTTGCAACCGTCCTCATGCCCGCCGACAACCGTGGGAAGTGCCGATCCGAGACGTCGTTCCCCGTTTTGCTGCGCACTTGGTGGACTCCTCTTTTTCGGACGAGCAGTGCGATGCCGCAATGTACGAGCTTTCGACTCGTGTGGGGTCTTCTCTTCCCCCGGGTTCCATTTGGCTTCGGATGATCCTTGCCTCAGTGCTCGCCGACATTCCCCCTCCTCCGGTGGAGATGTCCTCGGCAATGCTTGATGTGGCCGAGGATAAGATCGAGAGCTTTTTCGAAGCGCTCTTGATCACCAAAGCCCTGAGGGACTTCTCCTTCTACTTGCTGAGCCAGATACGGGCTCGTCGGGCCGTCATCGCCACTTTTTCCCAGGAGTGCGGCGTCGACCGTTGGATGGCTACCCCTCGGGAAGATCGCCGCTTCGACGTGATGGAGAAGACGGAGAGGGAGCTGAATAATCTTCTTTTTCTTTTTGTGAACCCTTGTCTCTCTGATCCCGTATTCGGTGATCTCTTTTAAATGTAATAACAATAAGAATGAATAAACATTTTTCTTTTTTAATCAAGTATTTCATTGTCTGTTAAGGGTTCTTTTATTTTAGCTCTCTGTTGTGCTTGTGCATCGTATGATTTTAATTTGTTATTATCAAGTGCATGTAATTTTACATGGATAAATTACCTTTGGCACTTAGCCCCCTTTTTCTGCGCTAGCGCATCTGCGCTGACACGTGTCGTGCAGCGCAACTGTGCTGCCACGTGTCGCACAGCGCAGAGCGCAGCGCGGCGCTTCCTTTAACAGAGCTTTGCTCTAATTGGGCGCGCTGCGCTAATGTATCTGCGCTGGACACGTGGCGCGTCGCGCGCAGCGCAAAGGATCTGAAGCGTTGCTTCCTTTAAACAGAGCTTTGCTCTGATTGGGTGCGCCTTCTTGGGCGCTGCGCTGACGTATTAGCGCCAGACACGCGGCGCGTTGCGCCTGAGACTTGAAGCGTTGCTTCGAAATTTGAATTTTGAATTCAAACAGAGCTTTGCTCTGATTGGGCGAAACAATAACCTTGGGGGTATGGGGAAATCAAAGGTGTAACCGAGTGTAACTTAAAAGGATATTATTACTGATCTGTGGTCCCGGGGGTTAACGGGACAGAATCATTCGTGATTCTTACTACTTGATCCGTGGTCCCGGGGGGTAACGGGATAGAATCATTCGTGTTCTTACTACTTGATCCGTGGTCCCGGGGGGTAATGGGACATATTCTTTTGAGTTACATGAAGAAGTATATTCATTGGTTTCAAATAACTTTAGAATAGATAAACCAATAACATAGTTTAGATTACTCACTGCACTTCACATACACTTATACACCTCACTTTTTTCATATCTGTGTTTACTTGTTATATTCATGTTATCGTTTATATTCATTCCTGCATATCTCGTTGCATCCTGATTATTTCTTATTGGTTGATATTATGACGCACTGACGTCTGGGTTTTGCATGGCCCAGTTTCTCTATCTCTATCGCAGGCTGACCAGGAGTACTTTAACCGTAAAGTCGAGCAGTGAAAATCGTGTTGGTGATAGTTTAGTTTAGTTTTCTTTCCGCGGCTTTTATTTCCTGATGTGAGCCCGTATTGGGACGTATTTTCAGATGTTGTTTATTGGATTTTATCGTTTCCGCGTATATATTTCTTGACTCTTTTATTCTGGCAGATGGATATGTACTGGTTAGTTTTATATTTTATTATTTATGATATCTTATAGACAGTCGTAATGTGACCGTGGAGAGATATTTCCTAACTACAGGTAGCATGGTTGGCTCTATCACGTGCCGATCTTAGCGCACTCTGAGAAGCGGGGCGTGACACTTTTTGATGTTATCTTATCTTTAATAATAATTCATTTTGTAAAGACTTTTCAACACTAAATAAAAAAAAATCTTGGAGCCTCCCGCTCAAGGGAGATTTCCGCTCCTTTAGAACCACCCGCTCAGGGGAGGGTCCCGCTCCATGGAGTCTCTCCATCATGGGAGGCTCCCGCCTCCACTCCTAGGGCCCCAACGTGAGGCCCTGTTGAGACTTCACGAGCGCACGCCTACGTGTTTTAGAAAGAAAAGGTTTTAGAAATATGGTGCACGTGGGCTTGGTGTTGTTTTAAAATTTATAAATCGTAAGTGTATGATGCGTTGTAGCTAGCCGGTAAGGACGGGTCGATCTAGAGGGACTTGGTGATTAAAGGTTTTTATTGCAAGTTCAAGAAGAAAAGAATGAGTTTAAGTTGGTTTGTCACAAAAATAAGAAAATACGAAATTATAAAAACAAAGGTAAAAAAAGGCGGTTGTGGCTCTGGTTCGGATGGTTGAATCGTGGCGAATTCTTCAACGCTTTCTTGATCATGAGTGTTCTCTCCTCTTGTTATACCCGACATGAAGCATGGCTTGTCAAGGCGTTTGCGAAGCACAAACCATCAAGACGTGTTACTCATACTCAAGGAATGAAACGAATTCGTTTTGTTCTCACTTACCGTTTTTATATCCGAGCATGTTGTATCAAAGCAAGTCACTAGGATCACAAGGCATACAACATCAAGAAACAACAAATTAGCACATGATAGAAAAATGTTTAGCATTAAACTCTCCAAGTGTGAGGTGATAGTATCGGTTGTATACTAAATGAAGGGTGTCAACAATCATTAAGGCAAGATACCCTATCTAAACATTTTAGCAACCTTAACACTAATGTTGATTCTAAGCTTAAAATTGCAAAATAGGATATTGAGAGAATATGGTATGTACTAAAGGTTACAAGTAATCATCCAAAACAAAATACCATATCACACAAATACCAAGTTGCAATCTGAAACTTATAATCACATTTAAGCACATCAACAATTCATAAGAGAAGGAGGAAGGTAAGCTATTCATCTCACATCCTCACCATCACCATAATCTAAATGATTACTCCATCATCACAAAAAGAAAAAGAAAAACACAAGAGAAGAAAAATATCAACACAAGCACAAGAACAAGATATTAAAGCAAAAGAAGTGCAAGTACTTGTTGACATTAAGAAGGGTTTGAGCCACAAGATGAGATAGAAACTTCAACCTTCTTAATGGAGCTCTCAAATGAGAGCTCAAAGAGAGAAGTAGAAGAAATTATCAAATATTACAATCTGTTTTTCTCACTCAAAATCCAACCTAGAACTTATTCTGTGATTTTCTATATATAGGCAACTCAAAATCAAAAACAAACTATAGAAATGGACTGACAAGGCAACTAGGAACTCGCCAAAAGAGCATGAGCCAAAATGGCCAAAATTGGGCTGCAAATTGCGGTAAAAATGAATAAATCCGCGGCCATACTTTAGAGAATGGATCCCATCTTTAGACTGAGTTTTTCTGGCATCAACATCATCTCTCTGTTATCTTATTTTCTTTTAATTTATTCTAGTGTAAAATCTGGAGCAAATGAACAGAGAGAATGAGCAAGTGGCAATTTGTTCACACTTCACATCAACTCTTTTTCAAATACTCATGACATGCCTACGTGCTTGCCCACTTGCATGCCTCATAATGGTTCATGCCCACTTGATCACATGAGCCAAATGCATGAACCACACTTAATCATGTTCACAGCATGTTGGACCAAAATTGATTTATTTGTTTTACACAACTTCATTTGTTGCAAACTCTTTAGAACTTGGTCGTTTCCGTCCCGTTTGCAGTTACGGCTAAAAACCGTTGTTTTTGTGCATGTTGTGCATATTTTTCAGTGATTTTGCATGTGTACATGTAATCTGTATTAATGAGCAGACACAGATTAAATAGCACTATTTATTGATAAAATAATAAGAAATGAGCGATATTAAATTGTAATTAATCGTGCCGAACAAAACCGGCCCCCCAAACCTATTTTTTGCTCGTCCCGAGCAAAACAAAATTCTAACCTCACTTTCGCAGGGAACGCGATTGCACTGAGCATGTGCAATAAGTCGTTGAATCTCTAGATGTCCCTAGTAGGAGGAGTTTTGTCTCCCGAGGGTTTCAGCGAATTACACCCACAAAATCCCATCAAGCTTGTATAGTGAGGAAACAGTCAATTCTAATCATAAGGTTTAGTATCATAGCTAGATGTTCTATCATCCCAAGTTAGAAACGTCGAACCCATATTTTTTACTCCTCACATCTCATTTAACATAAGTTCATATATGTTTTTACGTGATTGTGTGAATAATGTCGTTAAGTTTCAAAAACTTTGATTAGAGTCATCAAGTCACAAATACGGACCAGGAAAAACTTCAAAAGGATCACACGAGTTTGAAAAGACTTATGATTTTCTCAAGTTTTATTCTCCACTTAAGTCTCAAATCAGAATTTTTATCATTTTCAACAGAAAACTAATTGTTCATACACACCTTTAGTGATCGTGCAAAAAGTCTTATAATCTTACAAATTAAACTTTTATATCTCCGCTAAAAAACTGTTTATAATCGAAAACTAGTCCCAGCCAAGATTAATCTCCAATAAAGAACCGTGAGAACTTTTAACTGTCACGACCCACCCCCTAACACAGATGGTATTGTCCGCTTTGGCCGAAACCGCACGGTTTTGTCCCTTTGAATGAACCCGGGGCTACTTCCCAGTAGGTCACCCATCCCAGAATTTCTCTGGCTCAAGCACGCTTAACTACGGAGTTTTTCAAACTCCGGAGTTCCGATTCATCCAAAAGGCGCCTCTGTGTTATAAGAGTGGTATCATTCCATTTATAGTTCAGACCGTGCCCTCTGGAATTCGATACTCCCCATTGTTCTGGTGGGTCCCCGTGTGCATCCGTATCGGTTACATCCACACTTCGATACAGATAATATCTCACTTCTTATGGGGTAGGTGGTATTCAGCCCCAACTCCACCTAGGGTATTGCATTCCTCCCCACTTAGAACAATGGATCTACTTTTGAGGGACCGGCTCTGATACCATATTTATCATGACCCACCCCCAAACACAGATGGTATTGTCCGCTTTGGCCGAAACCTTACGGTTTTGCCCCTTTGAATGAACCCGGGGCTACTTCCCAGTAGGTCACCCATCCCAGAATTTCTCTGGCTCAAGCACGCTTAACTACGGAGTTTTTCAAACTCCGGAGTTCCGATTCATCCAAAAGGCGCATCTGTGTTATAAGAGTGGTTTCATTCCATTTATAGTTCAGACCGTGCCCACTTTCGGAATAGAATTCGATACTCCCCATTGTTCAGGTGGGTCCTCGTATGCATCTGTATCGGTCACATCCCCACCTCGATACCAGATAACATCTCACTTCTCATGGGGTAGGTGGTATTCAGCCCCAACTCCACCTGAGGTATTACATTAACTCGGAAAGAACACTTGCTTGACTTTTTTTATTTGGCGATTGGAGACTTAGCGAGATTTGGGTCAATGACTTCTAAACCCGATGGTTTTAGGGTATTAAGTGTAGAGATAACCCTAGAACTTAATTGCCCAAGTTACCAAGACCACAAAACAAAAGGACTCATTTTTATGCGTTTAAAATATTAAACAAGCAGTGTGAATAGAGATATTACCAGTTTTTCTTTTCATCCCAAAGACGTGTTCATGTGGATAAGATATGTAATCACTCCAATCAAGTTCCAGATGGGTTATTTTTCAGATTTTAGCTTCCATTAAAACTTTCGATAATATCCTTCATATCCACTTCACTTTATAGACTATTCTTGATATTATTTATTTTAGAACAAATCTGTTTGATCCTAAAAATGTTTATCAATTTTACAAAAATTAAAGACATGTCAACTTGTTATCTAATTTTTCAAAACTCACGACATGTGTAGTATGATGCAAAGACGTATATTAGCTACCGATAAACTCAAAAGAGAGTTATCTTTCGGGTTTTCAATCTCTAAAAAAGGATTTAGTTATTTCTATCTTATCAAACTAAACCGTCAGACTTCGAGTCTAAGTTTCCCCACTAGCTAATTTGACGACAAAGTTTTTATGTTTTGAAAAAATTTCAATTTTTTTTGAGGTTTTTTAATATATATGCAATTAAGAATTTACACATGATGTAACAAAGCAAATGAGTTCTCACCCCCAAACCTGAGGTTTACGATGTTCTCGTCGTTGCCTCCATTACCGATTGCTAGATTTAGACAATTAGGGTGGGTTTCTATACAAAAAAGGTAACCTAAGAACTAAGAAGCTAAAAAGGTATTTACAAAGAATTAACTAATTACAGCAGTTAAAAGTTAAGAGATTGTGTTAGTCCAGAAATTAGTACTGGCCATTCAAAAAATTTGTCGATATAGTAGGGATCAGAAAATATTGAAGATGAAAACGAAATTTTGAAGGAGTCAAATAATTGTTGCTCGGATGAATTTTATTTTCAAGAAGCAGGTGTTGAGTTTCGAGGTCAAGTTTGTTTAAAAACCGGAGTTCATCCTCAAAAAGTTTATCACAAGAGAGATCTCTAGGATATTCCCAAAGAGATCGTGACTCAAACTCATCAAGAACATCAAGTTTATCCGCAAAAAATTCCTCAAAACTCGGCGTGAAAGAATCTTAACTTTCTCCCTATACTTCTCCACAATCTTATTCTCATCAATACAGCTCACATCTTCCAATTCTAGTTCTCTCTCAACATATTGACCTATAGGTAGGTCGGTGTCATCTAAGAATGCAGGTTCCCACTCTAAAGTTTCGTCGAAGACTATATCAATAGGTAACACTAAAGTCGTGGGTTCCTGATTGTGAATTTCGTCGAACACCATATAGAAACCATACCCGTCAAATTCACAAGTTTCATCCTCTAAAATTAGATCGATATAATCAGTCGGTGCAAGAATCTCATCTTCAAGTAGTTTATCAGTTAAATCATTCTCAAGACCACAAGTGATAGGAGGCCTAATTGGTACCTGAAGGTTATCTTCGGACCGACTTGGAGGATTTTTTTGCTTGTCCTTATAACACTCAGTCAAATCAGTTATATTATCATCATCAACTATGAAATCATCAAAATTTGCTCGATTATTTATCTCACTCAGTTGACTTCCTAGATGACAGATATTGGCATTATTGGTTTCAAATTGACTGTGTCCACTCCCTAGAATCTGTACAGCTAAATGTTTCACTTGTTCGTCGATTTTAATCAATGATTGAGATTGAGCATGAAATAATTGATCAGATTGTTGTATGAATATGGCTAGCATCGAAACTTTTTGATTCTCGACTGCAATCATCATTTCTAAATCTTTCTCTAAAGCGGTCAACCTAGCATCCATCTCACTATCATACCCTATTAATGTTAGTTATATGTATGCCCTAGAGGCCATTACTGTACATAGGATGTATATTGTAGTGGATGCTGGGACATATATAGGTAGGACTTTCTTGCTCGACATGATAGTACGCTATCTGGTTACTCTTTATCTTAATATGTATACTTGCTGTCTCTCTATTACATGTTGATAAAACCCTTAGATATGTGCTCGACTTCCAGGACTGTGATGTAGATCATACTAGTGGGGCCTGGGTAGTCCATGAGTACATCCTTCAATGTTCCTAGTCGTGGGAATATCGAGACGGGGCATCGATATTCCAGAGTAGACTAGCGTATATCTTCTCGACCCATGTGATGGGCGATGGATGATTCCATATCCATTGGTGTTTGACATCAGAGATGGTATGCGGGTGCTCAGTGGAGACTGGGTACACTGAACGGACTAGCCGAGAACTCTCAGATGGTATTATACCTCACGTCAGATGGCAGTTCTGTGGTGACACTGGTACAGCTTAGTCTGTTGACCCGAGATCGTCATAGAGTCTTGTGTGTCTCCCACTGTGCTTTGATTTCCACCCTACCACGGCTCTACTGAGGCGTGCAAACAGGTGGTTTTTGGGTACAGTCCCGATTCACATAAGGCCTTGAGCGATAGGAGGGGATTCGTCTCTCCCGGTATTGGGGGTTGATGTTGCGCTATGCTCGACTGGCCATAACTGGAAATCCCTGGCCAGGGTTGCACTAATTTACTGGTAAGTGTTATCGGTAGTTTCATGCTTGTTATGGACCTTACATCGGCATGACTTATCAAGTTACTGGGGTCTGACGTTTACCACCCCTAGGCGAGATATGCAACATATCAGACGAACAGACCGGACTGTACGGTAAGTGTTACTGGTGGGATTCGCAGGAGTGTGAGCGGGCTTGCTCGTTGATCTTCTGATCGCTCAATACCCGGGTAGCCGTTACGTTTAGAAGACCGCTTGTGGCTTGTGGGTGTTTGATATGATCATCACCTACTGCCGACGTATTGACGAGTCTTTAGAGTCCTACACAGAGGTTTTCTGGCTCAAGCAAAACGAAATAGAAGCGCATATGAGATATGTGCGGGACCGAGAATAATACCAGTATGTGATACTGAATTCTATTCTCGTGATTTGTATCATCGGACGGTTATATAAGATATAGCCGGGTTACCGAATCAAATGTTGATTCGATATATTGATACACTAAATATTAGCCGGTTATATTTGATATGACCGGATCATTAAGTCAAGTGTTGATTTAATGATTTAATGTATAATTATATATTTGATATATTGTTTTACATTAACTAGTATTTGTTCACTTAAGATTGATTTTCTCACTTGATGTGCACAAGTTGTATATATGATATATGTTTGTGCGCTAGTTTGTATCATGATTGATGATACATGCAAACTTGGGTGTGTGTATGCCTTACACCATGTTTAGGTTAATGGTTAGGATTTTATTTATTTTATTTATTTTGGTAAAAACTAAATGGTGGCTTTTTATTGTTTTGGCTTCAAGCTTCATGAAGCTTCTTAGCATCTTTAAAAAGTCTAACCATTTTGTTTTTACATGAGATTTTTCCTTTAACCTAACCATTACCTCTAACTATGGTTTATTCTCTACAAAAGAATACTCACCCATGGTTGCAAAAAGATAAGACTTCACTTGATTTATTCTTTTTTATTAATTCATTTTTCCTTCTTCTTCTTCATCTTTTTCAAGTGAAGAAAACCTTGCTAGAAAATTTCAAGTGAAGAAACCAAGTGAGAAATCCAAATCCAAAGTGAACCCACTTCCTATTTTTTCATCCTCTACCACTTGCCATGTAGTAGAGTGTGTTCTCTTCACAAGGTTCATGACCAAATGAAGATGGAGCTTGAGTTTGAATTGCCTCGACGTAGATCATCTTCGGCACCGAAGTCAACGACCTAGCCCGCTTATTTCTCCGAAGAAACCATCGCTAGAGTCCGGAATCTCGATGATCGCAGCGGAGGGACGTCATCACGGAGCTTTAGAAGTGGAAGACCGGATCTATAAAGGTTGTAATCCCTTTCACTTGTAGTTAAAGTTGTTAACTTGCATGTTTTTCGCCTTACCTCTAGTTAACGATCTTGCATATGGATCTTCGGCACATGAAAAAAATTGATTTTAGCATGGTTGATGTCTTGTAGAACCTCATGAGTGTGCCTAGGATCCCTACAGTGGTATCAGAGCCTAGCTAAAGCTTTAGGCGATGTGTAGACGAAGTTAGAAACCCGATCAAACCCCGAAACCCTAAACAAAACCTTTCTCTGTACATTTTCTGAAAATGTGGATTTTTGTGAATTAAAAATGCTCAGAAAATATAGCAGGAAATTCTAAGAAAAACTGTACAAAACGAAGCCCTAACTCTACTGTAGCGCCGCGGAACCGCGGCCGTACCCTGCATTTGGCGGCGGTTCCGCGGCCGTAGGTAATGGTTGTGGATTCTTTTTCATACAGTAATGCCCGTATCTGTTTCCTGTTTCTTCTGGGAATTTTTAATCTATACTCAACAGTTGAGTTTTCTGGGTTGTTTTGGGGACTCGATGTTTCGATCAGATTGTTTAACTTTGTTTATGTTATTCCGGGTAATTTTAGAACATGTTAAAAAGTTCGACCGGATATAAATAACCCACTTTTTCCCCTGCCGGAAAATTTCCAAGTGTTGGATTTTTCCGTAGTTTAAGAACGTCTAAGTAGTGCAAGTAATGCGATGGACCCTCTAGAAGACAACAGACTTTAATTCAATTATGTGACCGTCTTGAACTGCCCTTTGAACCTTAGGGTTTGGGGCAGTACGGCGTGCCACATGTGAGGCGTTGGCTTGACCCTTCTACGGCTGGACCGTTGGTACTGTGGCATGAAGTGGATGATTTTAAACTTATTTCAAGTGTTGAGGTTTTCGGGAAAACTTGGGTGTTTGATTGTTCGATCGGAAAGTTTAACATTGTCTATTTATCTGGAATGTGATACAATATTTGGAATCCATAAGTAGTTATGAGATAACTAATTTGAATGTTATAAATCTAGCAGTTTAGTCTCACTTGATAGGTTGCCACGGGATTTTGATGTGATCAAAAGTCCGTCGCAATCACGTTGCGTACGCGGATACTCGCCAGGTAAACTTAATAGACAACCTCACCCCATAGCCCCGACCAAGTGACTGTAGGAGAACCCCGTCGCCAAAAAGCATCTGTTTGGGTGCTCGCGGCAGCGGTGTTCCGCCTTAATACACTTCGTCGACGGTATCGGGGGTGCGGCCGTCTACTAAAGTTTGCGACGAGCATTCATTCTGGATGTCGGAAATCTTGTTGAATTGCCCGACTTGATATTGAAAAGTGTTTTCGATAATGAGACTAAAATGCGGGGTTTATAATTGTTAGGCATGCGATGTCTATACAGGTTGCGGATTCCAACTGTTGTAGTTTTACATTTTCTTTTCTGCGACCGTAAGTGTAATGTGTGATATCGCCGGTTTCGTTGCTATATGTCAACGACAATTAGGATGTGCATTTTTACTTACGTTGATGACATGTGATGTTATGTGTTGCTGGATATGTTATATTGGATCGTCGTGTTTGAATAGCCGGGGGGTTTTATGTGAGATGAGTGTTTTTCTTTTTCATTCATGTAAAAACTTGTATGTAATATTCTTTTATTGGGGCACTTCCGGGTTGAGAATGATGTCACCATTGTATATTATTTACTTTTCCGCATTAGGATAGACCCAAGGCGGGGAGCACAAGTAACCGGGTTCTAGGGTCCAGTGGGAGACCATCTCGAGGAGTCGAGTCCGGGTCTCCTAACTCTAGAATTGGTAGGGTTGCTTGCCGCTCTCATAGGGGTCTAGGGGTGTGGGATTGGCTATTCATCACAACCGTGGAATCCGTGTTTTATACAAGCTCAAAATAAAACACGGACGTCCTAGTATATCCAATATTTCATATGATATTTTCTGCTGCGTTATCTGTGATGTGATGATGTGATATGTTCAGATAGATATTGTATATAGTATATATGATATATTATATAGACGTTGCTTATGTTTTACACCCGCACTAGCCCTGACTCGTTCTGCCATTAGTTACCTAACCTAACGGTGCAGACAGGACATCGAGGCGAATGCGGATGGCATAAGCGTACGTTATATTTATCTGTGATGTTTAGGTGGACTTAAATGATGGGACTTCATTAATATGATTAATGAAAGAAAATAAACCTAAAAGATGTTGTGGAATCGAATTTTTCAAAAACAGGTAGGTACAGTTCTTGCTTTGCATCGTGGTGTTCCTTGTAGAGCATCCTGCACCTTATTCGATGAGGAAAGGGCCGACGATCCCTTCACCAGGAGTGACCCCTTTAGCAATAACTAGCAGATGCTACAACCCTCGGTTTATCTTTTGATTGCTTCTATAGTTTTTTCTTTGCACAGCGGTATATATGATATATCCTGCACCTTATTTGATGAGGAAAGGGCCGACGATCCCTTCACCGGGAGTGACCCCTTTAGCAAAACTAGAAAAGCCTCAAAAACACTCCATTTAAAAACCATTTGATTCCCCAACGAGATCAAGTTCAAAGCATTAAAGGTTTTCTTAAAAACCATCTGCAACCCTCCGTCATTTTAGGAAGTAGAGTACTTTGTATTCGTGCTGTGTTTGTTGACCATAGTCAAGGCACAGTGTACGGTAGCTAAGTGATGTCTTCCTACACCGCATATGATGCGATTAGTTAGGACAGTCGCGTGACTTTGTTGACCTTAGTTAAGGGTCATGTGGGTGGGTCTAATTAATCACGAAATGACGGGTAGAACTTGACTAGTGCTTATGATTTGTTGAACATAGTTAAGGTCATAAGTGATAGGGGTAAAAACCATTATCGGGAGTTTTTAAGTGTTGAAATTTGCAATGAGATTGCATACCTTCTATATGATAGTTGGATCCCGATACCCACTACGAGTAATTGTTACTCCTGGGAGAGTTTTGCACTTTGCAATTAGCCGATCAAGTAGGTGTCTAGAAAGGTGTCAACAGGGTTACGCCCCTGGGAAAACGAGGTTTACTTTAATTAGGTCCGTGCGAAAGCACGGGGAACCTCCCTCAAAGTACCGGTACTGGCCTGGCTAAAAGATTGGCGAACTTGTAGAGTGTAATTAATCCCGGCTAGTCTTTCCTTTTTGGGTTTGAAGGAAGATTTGATAAAAACAGTGGGAGCCATCCTGATTAGATAAAATAAATAACCAATCTAATCTTGCAAGAGCTCACGCAGAGTGTTTTCTTCTCTCTCTCCAGGTAGCGACCATGTCATGCCTTAATCAAGATAATAATATGGAAGTATTGACCAAACCCGCTTGTTATACTGAGCTGGGAAACGTTGGTCCCACTCAAACTTATAATTGTTATAAGACCGAGCAGAAATTAGGGAATACCAGGATTCCCATTCCGCCCAAACGAAGAAAGTGCATAATGATACATCTTCTTCTGGTGTGTTCATTACAACGAACTGTTTCTCTGTATCCTCTACGTCCTGGGTATTTGATACTAGATCAGGATCCCAGATATGTAATCTGTTACATGGGCTACAGAAAGGTAGAGAACTGAGAACGGGTGATAAGTTTCATGAGACAGAAAACGGTGCAAGTGTTGCAGCCAAGTCTGTTGGTCACTGTCATCCTGTATTATCAATACATTGATTCTGAACAAATGCTATTAGATACCGAACCTGATATACAAAACATATCAATCTCTTTATTTATTAAAGAAGGATATAATTTTGTATTGTTGAATAATGTTTTGTACATTTCCTATATCAAAAGTTGATCGGTTCAGGCACGTTATCTAAAAGCATTGACGTTCTAAATCAAACTACAGTTCTTAGTATACAGAACACACACAAGAGGAAGAGTTCAGAAATGAACGATTACTTCTTGAGGTATTGTAGACTAGGTCATATCAATGTAACCCGACTAGCTTAAGTTACATTTTAGATGCATATTTAAATCAGTTTGAATTTACATCTTGTGAAACTTGCCTGTCATGTCACAAAGATAAGATGACCATAGCTCCGTTTACTGGAAACATAGAAAGAGTTAGTGAACTCTTGGGACTGATACATAGTGATGTATAAAGGTTCCCAGTCTACATATGCCAGGACCGGTTCTTTGTACTTCATTACATTCACTGATGATCTCTCTAGATTCAGACATATGTTCATGTTGAAACACAAGTCCGAAACTTTTGAGATAATCACCGAATATAAGTTAGAAGTAGAGAACCAAACCGGGTAGAAGTATTATGTCCTATGATGAGATCAGGAAGGAGAATACTTGTGCATGGAACTCTTGGACTATTCTAAAGGAGAATGAGATTCTCTCTCGGTATTACTCCTCTGAATATACCACAGCACAACGGCGTATCGGGGCGGAGCAATCGCACCCTATGAGATATGGTGCACTCTATGATGAGTACTACTGAGTTACCTTTTCCTTTTGGGGGTTGTGCACTTGAGAAGTTGCATACCTATTGAATTGGATTCCAATTAAATCAGTGCCTACCACTCCATATAAGATATGGTATGGGAAGACCCTATCTCTTAAGTAAGTTAAGATTTGGGATTGTCCGGCCTATGTCAAAAGAAAAATCCGGACAAGCTCGAGGCAAGGTCTGTTCTGTAGAACTGGAAGGGTTCCAGCTATACAAACTGCAGCTGATGATTTGACAGAACCAAAGGATTCAATAGTCCCCGAAGAACCTCAGCCTCTCCGCCGATCTACCAGGGTTCCTCATTCGCCTGAGAGATACTTCGGTTTCTCGATGATAGTGGAAGCAAGGATTGCATCATGAGATGATGACCCAACTAGTTTCGAACAGGCCATCGAGAGTGAGGACTCTGTAAGAATGGCTGGATGCTTAGCGATCTGAGATGGAATCCATGTACACCAACAAAGTATGAACTTTGGATGCTATATCTGAAGGGTTAAATCCCCATCAGGAGCAAGTATATCTTGAGAAGATTACTTGGTGTAGATGGAAAAGTTGAGACTTTCAAAACTAGACTTGTTAAAGGTTTTCGTCATCGACCAGGCGTGCATAATGATGAAACCTTTTCCAGTGGCTATGCTTAAAGTCCATCCGGATCCTACTTGCCATTGCTGCATACCATAACTGTGACATCTGGTGGTTGGGTGTCATGACTTCTTTTCTAAATATTGATTTGGAAGAGAACGTCTATAAGTACACAGCCAGAGGGCTTCGTAAACAGTGGGAGCAGCGGAAACGTGTGCAAGTTGCTTTACAGAATAAAGCAGACATCGCGGAGTTGGAACATCTGTTTTGATGTGGTAGTCAAAGAGTTTGACTTCATCAAAATAGTAGATGAACCTTGTAGATACAAAAAGGTAGTAGAGAGCAAGGTGGTCATCCTCGTATTGTACGTGGACAACATACTCTTGATGGGAAAAGAGTTTCCTATACTACGCACGGTCAATCTCCTCTTATCACAAGGATTCTCCAAATAGGATCAAAGTAATACCTCCTAAATCCTGGGTTATAGATCTATGCGATAGATCTAAATGGATATTAGTCATCTCACTAGGTGTAGTGAGATGGTATCAATCGATCCTGGGGAGAATCACTGGAAAAGTTCCAGGGTGATAAGGACGACTGAATGTCAGTCGCAGGCATTGTCTTTACCCTCAGTGAAGGGACGGTATGTTGGAAGAGTTCCAAGCTAGATACAGTGGCAAACTAGACGATAAAGGCTGGTAACATCGCTATTAAAGATACTACCAAAGAGGAAGTTTGGGTGTATATTGGTTCATGAGATGAACTGGGTTCCTACCATTGTATGACAATGGAAGTGTGGCTTTGGCCCAAGAACCCTGGTCCCATCAGTGACCCAGACATATTCTGAGGCAGCATCACCTGATCATGGAGATAGATGATCTCCAAGAAGATCGAGATTAGGAGAGTAGACTCAGAGGACAACACAGCGGATCCACTCACAAAGGCCTTTTCCCAGAGAGAGACTTTTATCGGATGGTTGAGTATTAGATACTGCAACCACTGCTACAGATGGCCCTAGTGCAAGTGGGAGATTGTTAGTTATATGTATGCCCTAGAGGCCATTACTGTACATAGGATGTATATTGTAGTGGATGCTAGGACATATATAGGTAGGACTTTCTTGCTCGACATGATAGTACGCTATCTGGTTACTCTTTATCTTAACATGTATACTTGCTGTCTCTCTATTACATGTTGATAAAACCCTTAGGATATGTGCTCAACTTCCAGGACTGTGATGTAGATCATACTAGTGGGGCCTGGGTAGTCCATGAGTACATCCTTCAATGTTCCTAGTCGTGGGAATATCGAGACGGGGCATCGATTTTCCAGAGTAGACTAGCGTATATCTTCTCGACCCATGTGATGGACGATGGATGATCCCATATCCATTGGTGTTTAACATCAGAGATGGTATGCGGGTGCTCAGTGGAGACTGGGTACACTGAACGGACTCGCCGAGAACTCTCAGATGGTATTATACCTCACGTAAGATGGCAGTTCTCTGGTGACACTGGTACAGCTTAGTCTGTTGACCCGAGATCGTCATAGAGTCTTGTGTGTCTCCCACTGTGCTTTGATTTCCACCCTACCACGGCTCTACTGAGTCGTGCAAACAGGTGGTTTTTTGGTACAGTCCCGATTCACATAAGGCAATGAGCGATAGGAGGGGATTCGTCTCTCCCGGTATTGGGGGTTGATGTTGCGCTATGCTCGACTGGCCATAACTGGAAATCCCTGGCCAGGGTTGCACTGATTTACTGGTAAGTGTTATCAGTAGTTTCATGCTTGTTATGGACCTTACATCGGCATGACTTATCAAGCTACTGGGGTCTGACGTTTACCACCCCTAGGCGAGATATGCAACATATCAGACGAACAGACCGGACTGTACGGTAAGTGTTACTGGTTGGATTCGCAAGAGTGTGAGCGGGCTTGCTCGTTGATCTTCTGATCGCTCAATACCTGGGTAGCCATTACATTTAGCAGACAGCTTGCGGCTTGTGGGTGTTTGATATGATCATCACTTACTGCCGGCGTATTGACGAGTCTTTAGAGTCCTACACAGAGGTTTCCTGGCTCAAGCGAAATGAAATAGGAGCGCATATGAGATATGTGCGGGACCGAGAATAATACCAGTATATGATACAGAATTCTATTCTCATGATTTGTATCATCGGACGGTTATATAAGATATAGCCGGGTTACCGAATCAAATGTTGATTCGATATATTGATACACTAAATATTAGCCGGTTATATTTGATATGACCGGATCATTAAGTCAAGTGTTGATTTAATGATTTAATGCATAATTATATATTTGATATATTGCTTTAGATTAACTAGTATTTGTTCACTTAAGATTGATTTTCTCACTTGATGTGCACAAGTTGTATATGTGATATATGTTTGTGCGCTGGTTTGTATCATGATTGATGATACATGCAAACTTGGGTGTGTGTATGCCTTACACCATGTTTAGGTTAATGGTTAGGATTTTATTTATTTTATTTATTTTGGTAAAAACTAAATGGTGGCTTTTTATTGTTTTGGCTTCAAGCTTCATGAAGCTTCTTAGCATCTTTAAAAAGTCTAACCATTTTGTTTTTAAATGAGATTTTTCCTTTAACCTAACCATTACCTCTAACTATGGTTTATTCTCTACAAAAGAATACTCACCCATGGTTGCAAAAAGATAAGACTTCACTTGATTTATTCTTTTTTATTAATTCATTTTTCCTTCTTCTTCTTCATCTTTTTCAAGTGAAAAAAACCTTGCTAGAAAATTTCAAGTGAAGAAACCAAGTGAGAAATCCAAATCCAAAGTGAACCCACTTGTACCACTTGCCATGTAGTAGAGTGTGTTCTCTTCACAAGGTCCATGACCAAGTGAAGATGGAGCTTGAGTTTGAGTCGCCTCGACGTAGATCATCTTCGTCAACGACCTAGCCCGCTTATTTCTCCGAAGAAACCATTGCTAGAGTCCAGGATCCCAATGATCGTAGCGGAGGGACGTCATCACGGAGCTTTAGAAGTGGAGGACCGGATCTACAAAGGTTGTAATCCCTTTTACTTGTAGTTAAAGTTGTTAACTTGCATGTTTTTCGCCTTACCTCTAGTTAACGATCTTGCATAGGGTTCTTCGGCACATGAAAAAATTTGATTTTGACATGGTTGATGCCTTGTAGAACCTCATGAGTGTGCCTAGGATCCCTATAATTGATATGTCAATTGTTTTAGAAAGGGATGGTTGTGATGGTAGCGATGCTAAAGCAATCATCTTATCGACCTCTTTTTCAAATTTTCAATCAATTTCTTTATATTTAAAGTGGGATTTGATTTAAGAGTTTTAGGGGGTGGAAAAATATAAAACGTATGGCATGGTTGGTTACTCCCTAAGAAAGGAGAGTTATCGAACATGTGGGAAGAATCTTGACAGTTTGAACAAAAGAATTGGGTATGTGTATAAACAAAAGAATACAGATCGGGAAGAATCGAATTGAACCCTGTGTCGCACATATCAACAAGCATTCACAAAATCACAAAAACAAAGAATATCATACCCCTAATAGTCTATGTTTTGCTAAGTCAACAAGACCTGATCAAGAACATAATTGTCGAAGTAAAACCGTGCCGAGAAACGGGCTCAAAATATACTGATCATGAACCTAGGTAAGTGCAGAAATAAGAGGAGCTTGTCCAACGCTTTCGCAAAATTGCTTAATTAGAATAACTCTTTCTCTTTTGGCGGTTGTGCCTTGAATACTTGTCTAGACATCTCATGAACAATATAATATTAACCGGTGTTCTGAACACAATTAACTTGTCCTATTGAGCAGGAATTCTTAAGGTCAAAGTTCTAATTGATTTTAAAATTACTGTGGGTATGCAAGAATCCAGTTTTGTGATTTGTAGGCCACGGAAAAAGGTGATGAAATCTTTTACCGTATCTTGTTTGGGTTTTCATGCCCTTAAAGTCCGTAATAAGATGCAAATGGGCAACTCAATAAAAAGTTGTTCAAAATATCAAACAATCCTTTTTTTAATTTAGCTTGTGCGCTGCAACAAATATGGGTCAGTTCTCTTTGGCTCTTGCATGATGAATTTTGCAAAGAAATCCTGTAGAAAATCGAGATATTGGAATGCATCGAATTTGAGAAAAGGTGTTAGAAAAATACGTATCAAAAGTTTTGGATTAAGAAACCCCCGTTGAGCCGATCCACAAGTGCTTGAGAGTTCACTTGCGCGGGTCAAACTACCTGGATTTTGGCACTGTAAATCATTATCGCCCTGGTCTTGAAAGTTCAATTTGCTCCGCACATTCACTGGTCGCAAGTCCGTCTAAAACTGAAATGTCAGAAATAATGGAAAATTTAGTGGAAAAGCGATATATATAGCCCATGTTCTGCACACACACAATTATGAAATTTAAAGTATAAAAATGGATCAATAATAGGACAAATAAACAAAAACCAAAAACTTGAGGCAATTGGTGAAATTTGGGCCGCAAATTGCGGTTTTTTGAAATATCTTGGCGGACACTTTTTGACTTGGGGCTCCAAATTTGTACCGTGTTTTCCTTGTCCTATTAGTATCCCATTTTTCTACTCTAAATTTTTCAATGAATCTTAGAGTGATAGCAGATCATTTAATCCAAAAAGTTTTTTTGTTTTGGTTTTGAAAAAAAATTTGCTAGTTTGCTAGTTTTGTATATACAAATGAACCTGAAATAACAATCTCTAATGATTACCGCATCCCCGGCAATGGTGCCAAAAACTTGTTGAGACTTCAACCGTGCGCGCCTACGCATTTTGAAAAAAAAAGGTTTTAGAAATATGGCACACGCAAGTTCGGTCTCGTTTTAAAATTTATAAACCGCAAGTGCATGGCGTGTTGTAGCTAGCCAACAAATACGGGTCGATCTAGAGGGACTTGGTGATTAAGGGTTTTTATTGCAAGTTCAAGAAGAATAGAATGAGTTTAAGTTGGTTTGTCACAAAAATAAGAAAATACGAAATTATAAAAACAAAGGTAAGAAAAGGTGGTCGTTGCTCCGGTTCGGATGGTTGAATTGTGGCGAATTATTCGACGCTTTCTTGATCATGAGTAGTCCCTCCTCTTCTTAGATCTGACATGAAGCATGGGTTGTTAAGACATTTGCGAAGCACAAACCATCAAGACGTGTTACTCATACTCAAAAAATGAAACGAATCCGTTTTGTTCTCACTTACCGTTTTTATGTCCGAGCATGTTGTATCAAAGCAAGCCACTAGGATCACAAGACATACAACATCAAGAAACAACAAATTAGCACATGAGAGCAAAGTGTTTAGCATTAAACTTGCTAAGTGTGGGGTGATAGTATAGGCTATAGGCTAAATGAAGGGTGTCAACAATCATTTAGGCAACATACCCTATCTAAACATTTTAGCAACCTTAACACTAATGTTTGTTGGGGTCAAAAATTACACCCCGTTGATCAAATCAAAGTCAAAGTCAACCCCAACCTAAGTGGGCCCAAGCCCAGGTCAAGTGGGCCCATGCCCAAGTCGAGCCCGAACATGAAGCGGCTGGCCTGTCCCATGCCAAAATGAAAATCATGTAATAAATAATTTTGATGTACCTTTTATGAATAAATGTAAGAAAAATGGGCATAAAGCCAAATTTTTATAAAGCCCATAGCTCATATGCAAAAGAAATGAGCACATGAGACATGAGATGGGCAAAATGTCATTTTGTAAAGCCTAAGGGGCTATGTGTAAATTTGTAAGCCTATATAAGACAACATGATAATGAAATAAAGAACAATAATTCATTCCCTTCAAAAGTTAGGGTTTCTGTTCCTCCTTCTCTTTCCTCAAGGTTCTAAACCTTCTTCTCTTTTCTGAATTAAATTAAGAGTTTAACTCTTTCTTTTCCAAAAAGAAAAAGTTTTTCACCATAAAACCCACAAAGAGGAGTTCAGATCTCCCATCAGATCTCTAAAATAGGAGATTTTTAAATCTCACCCACCCTTTTTTCTCCAAGATCCAGCCAACAGAGAGGAGGAAGAAGGAGACTATCTCCAAAAATCCCACTTTGGGAAGATCCAAGGTTCAAGGGAAAACCCAGGGCTCAAGAAAGAAGAAAGGGGTTCCCTTTCATCATCTCCGAAAATCTCTTAAAAGTTTAACTCCACAAAAAATTATATATATATATATATATAATAAATCCTTTTTTTAAGAGTTTAACTCCAAAAGTCAATTGGGAAGTATAACTCTCTGTGCAAGGGTTAAGCCCATCTTCCCCCTTTTAGGAGTTCTAACTCCAAAAATTAATCGGGAGTACAACTCCCAATACAGGGGCTAAGCCCCATTTTCTGCAGGCGTCTAACGCCCGTGTGCCTGGGTGCCGAGCATGTGAGATGCTGGCACCCGGCGCCCGCGTCCTTAGGACGTCACTCACCTTTTTTTTAATTTTTTTTATACACACTCCACACTCAAAACATGTCCCCCGTTAGAAAAAATTTCTAACGGGGCGCTATCCTGCACCCCGCAAGGGGGCTGCTAGCCCCCTTGACCCCCAGCCCGCTATCCGGGTAAAGGAACCCCGTTAAACTCTGCAAGGCCCTCGATATTTCTAAAACCCCTCAAGACACACATACGCACACTGCACATTGAGTTCGCATGACTAATTGACTCGTCAATCGGAGGTTCCTTCGCTTCAAAGGCGATGGGTAATTAACGGCAGCTTAGTCCGCGGCTGCCGGAGATTCGAATCCCAATAATCAATAAACCCCGACCGACCCCAGGCAGGAGGAATCTGTACATGCCTGACAAGCGCACGCATTCTCATCTCAATGGGGTGACGAAAAACACCCTATAGATTCTGGCACGTCCGGTGGAACCTTTTCTCTCCTCCCATATTTCAGGTTAAACGTTCATGCGAACTCAACCAACATACATATCGATATTTATACTGAAATAATGCTCTTTCATGCAGGATTTCAAGCGATCAAGCATCAACAATGTCTCTAAGGACAAGCTTAGCTCTCGACACAGCTCCCATTTCCTACACGATGAAGATGGATGCCAGGACGATCCTCCCGGCCAATCGCGGGAGACAGTGGGAGGAGCTACCGCTACCATATATCTCTATTTTATTCGTGCCAGCTAACTTCATCCCAGCTCCTCAAGCTCCGGTAACAGACAGACCGGCCTCGAAAGGCAGGAGGCCAAATGTAGTGATCTCGAGGGCACCACTATCCAAACGCAAGTCGGTGTTTGAACGACTTTCCTTGGCCCCAGCCGGGGGCAAGGCCATCAACACCAACAAAGCAATAAGGCATCTCGAGCAAACTCCAGCGGTGCCCCTAACAACTGCTCAATCGGGTATCTTATATAAGCTCCCCGTCAAGCCCTCAAAATCGAGAAGATAAGACAGAAAAGGCTCAGATACAAAGCCAACAAAAGGGTTAGGGCTCCTTCTAGTTTGAACTTCGTAAGGTTCCAAGAACGAGGTTACCCCGCAATAACAGCTGAATGGGCTGTAAAGCTCGCTAACTCTTTTGAACCACTGAAATTGGTCCAGAAGAACTCTATGACCGCAAGAGTTAAGAAAACTGCGAGCCAGACAGCACCACCCAAGGACCCAGTCAGGCCAACCTTCAGTCACCTATCCTTTCCAGAAGAGGAAGGGCCACGATGACGGTCAGAAAAATCAGCCGCCAAAGATAAAGAGATGGCTGGACATATGGTCCACACTGTCTACATGGGGGGCACACGCAGCAAGAGTAAGGACGGGGCCACCAAATCTCAAATCCAATCTGGCGTGAATGTGGCTGCCACTTTCCAAGACCAATCTCCTCTGGAAGGTAATGAAAACCCTTCCAGTAAGGCTGATAAGCAGAGATATCCCTCAGTTCATGAAGAGTCAGGCTCGGAAAGAGAAGGGGAGCCAATCATCCGTCCCAAGACCGCATAGCAGCAACTTCTCTAAGAGCTCCAAAAGCAGCTCAGAAACAAAGACAGGGAGATGGCCAATCTCTACTTGAAGATTGACGGCTTGATAAACATCGTCTTACAGCTCACGGTCCAAGTTTCTTCTCAGCCGCCCAATCAAGCGCAGGGCTTTGCTCATGAACCAGGAAACGGTGTCCCAAGACAGCCGACGCCTATACCCTCAAATCCAAAGATGGGCGAACCGCATGAGAGTCGGTCGCATCCTATCTCGGGAAATGTCTTGACTACCGATGACAGCAACCCACTAACGCAAGATCAAATCATGGATTTTGTCACCAACAAAGTCAAAACATTGGTAGCCGAAGCCGAAGCACAAAAAGATATCGGCAGTAGTGGGAGACCATATCCTGCTCGTTATGATCCGGTAGAGTTTCCTGGTGGCTATGTCATCCCCAAGTTTGGAAAATTCGATGGGATGGGAAATGCGAATCAGCACATCGCCTGCTTTTAAGCCTCATACGGGAATACTGGGAGCAATGATGTTCTTCTCCTCCGCCAGTACGTTAATAGATTAACTGTTTCCCCAATCAGAGCAAAGCTCTGTTCAAATTCCAAGGTTTGAAATGAAGCGGCGCTTCTGCTCCCCCTAATCAGAGCAAAGCTCTGTTCAAGTTACAAGATATGGAATGAAGCAACGCTTCCTTTCCCCCCAATCAAAGCAAAGCTCTGTTTCAAAATTCAAAATTTAAATTGAAGCAACGCTTCAGATTCTGCGCGCTGTGCGCTGTGCGCCACGTGTCAAACACAGATACACTAGCGCAGTTGCGCTGCACTCTGCGATGCGCGCCACGTGTCGAACGTAGGTGCGCTAGCACAAGGTGCGCCAACGCTGGGATTAAAAATTCCCCACCGTCGAATCAAAAGATCTACTAATAATAAATTATTAATTAATCAGAACTAAAATTCTGTTATGGAAAGATTTTTCAATCTTATTAAAATAAGAAGATTATCTTCTGTAAAACAAAAGCCTTAGGATCAAAAAGATCCAACGGTGGGAAATATTCCCAAATCAAGCAAAGAAAGATCTCTTAAAACTGATTTAACAAATCATTTGGCCCTATATAAAGGACTCTAGACTTCAAGTCTAAGGAAAGATAGAGATACAAAATATACAGAAAAGAGAGAGAAAAACTCACCGCAAAAAAAGAGCAAGCTCTTAGAAAAAAGAAGATTTTTCTTCATCATTCAAGGTAAAAAAAAAGAACCATGTTCTTGAATAACAGAGATGGATCCATCTCGTAAAAAGAAGAAACGTCTTCTAAAATGATCTTAGATCTATAAAAAGACTAAGGTCTTTAATTTAAAAGAAAAGATCAGAAGATCTAATCATAAAAAAAATAATAAACAAAAGAAGTATTTTACTTCATTTATAGATCTTTGATCTATAAAGGCAGAGCCTTTTATAAAACAAGAACTTTTGTTCTTGGATCTTGAGGAAGAAGCCTCTTTTGAAGAACATAAATTTGTTCTTTGATCTTAAAATTGATCAGATGCGCCCTGTGCTATTGAAAAGCGCCTTGCACTCATGAATTGCGCCTTTGCGCTCATTGGACCGGCGCTCAGCGCCAAAACCTGCCGCGTGTCAACCAGAGACACAATTTGCGCTTTGCGCTTCTGAAACAGCGCACTGCGGTCATGAATCGGCGCTCAGCACCAGAACGTGCGCCACATGTCACTCACTAGCGCCAACAGACTAGTGCAAACCGCTCATAAATTAAAAGCGCAATGCGCTAATGAACTAGCGCTTAGCGCTAAGCGCGACACGTATCCTCTTCGTGTGCGCTACCTGACAGAAGCGCAATACGCCTGGCGCGCCACGTGGCGCGCTGTCAGAACAAGCTTTGTTTCTGATGAATGCTATGCATTCAATACAAGACAAAAATGTCAGAGCCTAATGCCTAGCATTATTGAAAGGGATGAGCCCAAATAAAGGCTTAATAGCCAGAGCAACTAAAAATGTTAAACATTTTTTTATTAGACTTAGCCCAATTCTGGCCATAAGTTCTCAACTTATATTGAACTGAGCACATCTGCTCATAAATACTCAACAGATCTTAGTCCCAAACTGGGCTACAGATCTTTCAAACAATTCACACTGGTTCGAGGGTACATCTCGTTACTCCTCTGATATCTGTCGTTGTAATCCTTCAACGTCGTCAGAAAGGTGACGGGTCCCGACAACCACACATTACTACAGACTGTGGGGTCCTTAAACTCATGGACTATGATGTCCTTAATCTCGACCGTGATGTATTTAAACTAACATCGGAGTGTGAGGTCCTTAAACTCACGGACTATGATGTCCTTAACCTTGACCGTGATGTCTTTAAACTAACATCGGACTGTGAGGTCCTTAAACTCATGGACTATGATATCCTTAACCTCGACCGTGATGTCTTAAAACTAACATTGGACTGTGGGGTCCTTATACCCACGGACTATGATGTCCTTAACCTCGACCGTGATGTCTTTAAACTAACATTGGACTGAGATGTCCTTAAACTACCAAGGGACCGTAATGTCCTTAAACTAATTACCGACCGCAATGTCACAAAACTAAACATTAAAGCCCAATGGTTCTCTTGTTGGATCTAAACGATCCCGTTAAGTTGATCTTAGTCTAAAATGAGACTAACGTGTCCTTAACAAACGTTTAAGTTGATCTTAGTCTCAAATGAGGCTAACGTATCCTTAAACCCAAACCCCCAAACCCAAATCTAAGAAAGATACGGATTTGGACTAGTCCACGCCCTACGGATGACGACATAACTTAGTCTCCGTATACAATCCACGGGCAACCACAAACAAAACAAACACCCACGACACGAAGTGACCATCTTGAGAAGGAGAAAGTTGTTACCGCGATACGGTAGCATAATTAACTGCAGGGGCTTGCGCCTACAGGGAAGAGCGTCCCCACAATCAAAAACCCCTCAGATGAGGGGGAATCTGACGAAGTCTGCTACATCGGCCGCATCCGTTTAAACCTTCGATACATGGTGCCATAAATCAACTTGGCATCTTCAGAGAGGTGGACGAATAGCACCAATTAGCATCTGCCCCGAATTTCAGGCAAGACGTACATCGCGTCTCCGCCGCGTCTTTCGGAGGGGAACAGATTCTGGCACGCCCGGTGGGACCTTTTCCTCTTTCCACTCTACACTTCGTGTGTCGTATTCGCGAACGAATCGCGGTTTGCTAATGGTTGCCCTTGGGTTCGAGATACTGAGATTTGGCGTTTTGCTTGGTGCAGAAAGCAAAGATCAATGGCGTTCACCTACTCGAAGTGTTCCACATGCAACTGCAACCCACGTTCTGCCTCAACTGAGGGCATAACTTACGGGCCCCAGGCGGCTTCCCTGTTCACGATGCCGGTGAAACAGGTCACCCAAGCCACCACAGGATTGTTTTTCGGGACCATGCTCCCGCCAACGAGCTTCAGCGCTCCTATACCAGCACCGGAAGCTCCCAAGAAGTCGGTCTTCGATCGGCTTTCTACTACCACGGCCCCTCTTAACGGGTCGTCCAGCTCCAACTCCTCGGTCTTCGCCAGACTGAGCCTGAACTCCGATGTGCCTGCCAAGAAGCCCATGATACCTAAAGTGGCCATCCTAAAGAAGATAGTCACCCCTGCTCCTGAAGCCCCCTGCTCCTGAAGTCGTCAAGGCGGCTTCTCCTGCCAAAGAGTCGGTCTTTACAAGACTGGCTATTCCGACTCCCGTTCCTGCTCGAATGTTCGTCTTTGACAGATTGGATACCGCTACTCAAAAGACATCAGTTTTCAAGAGGCTGGCACCAGTGGTGCCTCATCTGGATAGGGGGCAAGACAAAGCCATCCCCATCGCCGAACCAGCCCCAACAGCTCGACACGCTCAACGTCGCCACTGGCGCCGAGTAAGGAAGGCCGGGGGCAACTCCCCCTCTGGGCTAACTCCACCAGCTCCAACGGTAGAAGTTAATGCTGCTGTTCCAACCGGGAACAATTTTGAGCTGCTGAACAAGGTGCGCAGGAACTCGCCTACCGCCGTACTGAAAAGATCTCCGCCACCGGTGGAGACTGTCACAGAAATGAAGCCGGAACAGTCCCCTCAACGACTGTCTTCTAAAGTTTACAAAATCTGGCGACAAGTCCGAGAGTCGGTGGTTGATCAAGACTATCCCCACCGGCAGAAGAAGTTGAAGGTCCGACAGGAAGAAAACCGTCCTGTTAAGCCACAAAAGACGACGGCTACTTGGATGCCCACTGCAACGGCCCCCTCAACTTCGACCGCTCATAAGAAGAGAAGGCCGGAGAAAATCCCCATGCCTTCGACAAATGTCAAAGGCACTGAGCCTAAACGCCCTAAGTCTGGGGGCATGGTGGTGCATACCGTCTATATGGCATCCGGAAAAGAGGATAGCCGTATCTCCATGGGTCATCGACCGCTTACGCGATTCGTGACAAAAGCTCAAGAGCAGCAGCAGAAGCTTCAGGAGATGATGACTGCGATGGCTGCACTAACCGGGCCAGAAGAAAGCCCAGAGGCATCCTCAGAGCAATGCCATGAGCAAGAAACTGATGCCGAATTCTTTCGGAGAATACTTAAGAATAAGGAAAAAGAGGCTGCAGAACAAGCAGCCAATATAAAACGAATGGCCCTTCTATTCCAAGATATAGTGGGCATGATAATCCAGCCGGATCCCCCAGCCGAAGATCCTCCAGTGATAATTGAAGATGATAGAGGAGAAACATAAAACCCTCTGCCGGCTCTATCAGCAGCCAGGGAAGAGACCATCTCCAAAGCTACACTGGATGACTATATTGCTCAGCAAATAAGAGTTCATCAGGCAAATGAAGCGGCCGGCCAAGTTGTTAGAACTGGGCGACCGTATCCAGGCTGGTATGATCAGATGAAGTACCCGCCGGGCTACACGATCCCGAAATTCCATGTGTATAAGGGGACAGGCAATCCCCATTAACATGTTGCTCAGTTCGGGGCCCTCTGTGGCAATACTAGTGGCGATGATAAGCTCTTGCTCCGCCAATTCGTTGGCAGCTTATCGGAGACGGCATTTGAGTGTACTCCGAACTTCCAAATGACTCCGTCAAAACTTTCGCGGAAATGGAGTTGTTGTTCACCTAGCGATTCGCAAGTGCTAGTGAATGCACCCTAATAACGGCATTGATCAATGCCAGGGTGAAGCCGGGCGAGACGTGGGTTCAGTACGCAATCCGATGGCGGAACCTGTGGTCGAAGTGCGAACAGCGCATCGAAGAAGCACCAGCGGTGGGCATGTTCGTGGGTACCCTAGACCCTCATATGACTATTTCACAGTTCATGATGTTCTTCAAACCGACCATATTTCAGGATTTAATCGACAAGCTAGCCCAGATGGACCAGATGGGCCATAGGCCGTCTCTTCCGAAGCCGGAACCGCAAAACGAAAAGGGTTAAGGGAAGGCAACCTTCATTGCGAACACCCAACAGCAGCCCAGTACTCCAAGACTAACGGATCAATTGGAAGAGAGACGGCGCTATTATAATGACAAAATGAAGCGCCCTTACTCATTCCCGCGGGATAAAACGAAGAGGCTATTCGAGCTGGCGATGCGCAACAGACTTATCAATTTGCCGAATCCAAGGCGACCATCGCAACCCGGCGAAGTGAATAATCCCAATTATTGCCCTTACCACCAAACGGTGAGCCATCCAATCGAAGATTGCTTCGTCTTTAAGGGATGGATCGAGGATCAGTACCAACAAGGTAAGTTTGCGTTGTCTGAGAAATGGAAAGTGAGCCCACCACAACCGCATACTCCTAAGAAGATGGACACACCGGGGGCAACGTGCTCTTTTGTTAAAGAAGCTCCATGGGAGGTCGTTCTTTCGGCCAAAACCAAAAGGATGCTGAATGATCTCCAGACATGCCCGGCGATCAGGTGGAAGAATCCGTTGGAACCTGAAATCATCGAAGGGATGCTGAAGCCGCACCCAACTCCAAAGGTTGGTGGTGATAACCAAAGTGTTCATATCCAGTCGTCGAAATCTTCAAAAAAGAAGAAGAAATCCATAAAGCCCGTGAAGCCTGGCGATAAGCGCATGAACCTGCAAAAACAGATCAACGCGCTGGAAGAGTACAACTAGAAGGCGCGGACTCCAATCACGCTCCAAGAATTCCTCGGCCACGTCCTTAAAGATGGAATGATGGAGAAGACTCGTCGGACGAATCTGAGGATTATGTAGCAAGTTTCCATATGATCTCTCATTCGTCGACAGGTGATGGAGAAGCTCCTTGCACCGAGAGACTGAGGGCATGTCCTGAACCGGAACTTCCAGGGTTATCAAATGAAATGATCGACGCATTCCTAAATGAAGCTATACTGAAAAGTAAAACTGATCGAGAGCGTGAGATGGCCATATTTGAAAAGGCCAAACGCCGGCAATTGGATGAAAGAGTCGAAACACTCCCGCCAAATCAAGAGACATCCGTTGTGAATAAAAACAAGTTCAAGATGAGGAAAAGGTTTGCTAATGCCATATCAATGGGAATGAAGCTACCATCCTCCGAAGGAAACACTCTTGATGAAGCAGAGATGCATCCTAGTTACTGCTTATATCATCGAAAGATTGCGCACCCCACTGAGGAGTGCAACGCTTTTTAAAGATGGTGGCAGGGGTATGTTGCTCACCGGCAACATTTTAAGCGGATGAAACGCAAAACTCGTCGGGAGTGAAGAAGTACGACAGAGGATCATAAAAGAGCTACCGGTAACTGTCGCACGGTCAACGCCGGGGGATCGCAAGTTCTCACCTTCGGAAGTGACTCTGACGAGAAAATGACTATTGACCCTCTTTTTAAAGAATCCACCTCGGGGAAAGAGGAAGAGTCGAAGACTTGCGAAAATATCCAGCTGCGCAATCGTACACTTTCAGAAAAGAATCTCGGACCCACAAACAGAAAAGATAAGGGAAAAGAAAAGGTCTCTGAGGATATCGCCTTAAATGACCAAGTCATAAAAGAGTTGACCGCCAAGGACCCGCCAAAGAAAAGTAAGGTGGACTACAACATTTTGGCGCACTTGAGGAAGTTACCCTCGCAGCTCAGCATTCTCGACGCCCTTTTACTATCAAAACAAGCAAGAGATTCATTGATCAAGGCGCTACAAAAGCCAGAGCAATTCCAAGCTTTTCTCGTCGAAGAAAAGATGAAGGACGAACTGGAAGAAGTACACACAGCTGATATTACCTTCGGCGATGAAGACCTCCTCCTTGGGACGTGCGAGCACAACCGTCCCCTATATGTCTCCAGATATTGTCACGATATCAAGATAGGCAAAATCCTGGTCGACAATGGGTCTTCCGTCAATCTCCTCAACGTGCGAGTGTTGAAGGAAATCTTCATGAGTGCTCAGCATCTCGCTCGTGATAAAATCACCATCTCCGGCTTCGATTCCCAGTCATCATGGACCCTCGGGTCGGTGATACTGACGCTGCGCTTTGGACTACTCATCACAGATATTAAATTTCACGTCATCGACGCCAAGACATGCTACAATGCTTTGCTCGGCAGGCCCTGGTTACACGAGTACAACATTATCCCTTCTACACAACATCAGTGTATGAAATATTTCAAGGATGGTCTCGAGTACACTGTGACGGGGGAGTTGAACCCATTCTCCGTGAATGAAGTCCGAAAGTACGAAGATGCAAAATACTTCTTAACAGACTTTGAAGACACAGAGAGATGTCATAAACCGGAGAACAAAGCTATCACCACCATTCCGGTCTTCGGGAGTGATACCGAGGAAGAGGAAGAGATAGTTTATTCAGGGCCGCCCCAGTACAACAAACCAGGACCGTCCGCTCCTATATTGATCTTTGGCAGCGATTCGGAAGATGAGATCCATGCTATATTCTCCGCTCGGCCTTCAATACAAACATTCGCAGATGAAGAGCAAAGTTTGCAAGTTGCCATGGTTCCGCCCAAGCATCATAAAGAACTAGACACGCTTGATACCTACAGTATAGAAGAGCTGCAGACGTTCTATGTCCCTCCCAGGCGAGAAGGTGAAAAGGCAATCCTATTCTATCGATCAGGGGAAACTAAAGTGGAGAAAGAAATCTGGCACGGCACGGATTCCACACTCGACAGGCTCCAGCCCATCCGTTTGCCCAGATATTACACAGACGGACTAAGGAGACTCTTGAGACGCCAAGATGTACCCCTTAAACAAACTGCTCGACAAGCACGGTTCTATAACAGGATCTGGAACGTCCCTAGAACTCAGCGAAAGTTGCCCAATGGGAAAATGGAAACGATCGGGCTTGGATATGTTCAATCCAAGAAACGGGAGTTACTCCGCGACTGCTACGCCATACATGACTTTGATGAAGAGGGAGATGCTTTTTGGGAAAATGCTAACCCTGAATCAGAAAGAGCTCCCGACGTAAAAATGCCCAGTCCATCGTTTGAAGAACAAATGGACAAGCTTATAAGGGAAGCGAGTCAAAAGGTTCGAGACGACCACAATCGCGAAATGGCCATCTACGAGAAAGCCAGGATGCAACGCCTTCTTCAACAGGCTGCGAAAGATGAAAATGCTCCTTCCTGTCAACCCGTTGTACAAAAGGCACAACGCAGAGGCAGAAACAAACCAAAGAACGGGAAAGGCGTTCAAGAGCGACAAAGCGGGACCAAGAAGCCACGCGACCGGGAATCGAGTAATTCAAATTCGTCTCTTATAAAGAAGATGAGTCGAGCATACTCTTTTCCTCAGAACAAAACACGGAAGATGCTCGATCTCACCATAAGACATCAACTGATTATACTCCCGGAGTCCAAGCACCCCGAGCAAGCAGGCGAAGTCTCTCATCCGGACTATTGCTCCTATCATAGGGCAATAGGACAACCTATTGAAGACTGCTTCACCTTCAAGAACTGGGTCGAAGATCAATATCGACAGGGCAGGTTCGCTCTATCCAACAGCTGGAGGGTAACCCCGCCGCAAAGGCATGAACCCAAATCCACGAGGGTAGAACCAGATCAATGTCAGTCTTGGAAGCGAGCTCGTACCTGTCACGTGATAACGTTATCAGAAGAAGACCCCGGCGGTATGGATAATCTCCCCTGGTCTTCGAAAACAATGATGACGAGGTGGTCTCAGAGTTTCCACCGGCGCCGAAAGAGCTGGAAGATGGAATACATATCACTGCAGATGAGCTCAAGAAAATTGATTTGGGGACGGCAAGTGACCCGCGACCGACGTTCGTCAGCGAATTGCTGTCTGAAGAAAGGGTGGCTACACTAAAGGACGTGCTCATGCAGCATAAAAATTGCTTCGCATGGAATTATTCCGAGATGCCAGGACTAGATCCCGAAATTGCTGTACACAAGTTAGCAATGTCCCCAGACGTCAAGCCAATCAAACAAGCACCGAGGAGAATGCGGCTCGAGCTTGAGATGAGCATCAACGCCGAGGTCAAGAAGCTAATCGACTCCGGTTTCATCCAAGAGGTTCAGTATCCTGATTGGATCGCCAACATTGTCCAAGTGATGAAGAAAAATGAGACAGTATGCATATGTGTGGATTTTCGGGATCTCAATAAAGCCTGCCCGAAAGATGACTTCCCAGTACCGGTCACCGAGCTAATGATTGACAATACGTCCACCCATGAGGTTTTCTCCTTCATGGACGGCTCGTCAGGATACAGTCAGATCAAAATGCATCCCGAAGACCAGAAGCACACCGCTTACGGACCCCTTTGGGTATATTCTGCTACAAGGTGATGCCCTTCGGTCTAAAGAATGACGGCGCCACCTATCAGAGGGCCATGACGAAGATCTTCGATGATCTCATACATGAAATCGTCGAATGCTATATCGACGACCTCGTGGTGAAAAGCAAATCATACGAGGAACATTTAGAGCATCTGAAGATCGTGTTTCAACGCCTTCGGCAATACAACTTGAAGATGAACCCTCTCAAATGCGCGTTCGGAGTTTCCTCGGGCAACTTCTTAGGATTCATCGTCCGACACTGAGGCATCGAGATAGATCCTTCAAAGATCAAGGCAATTATGGAGATGCCCCCGCTAAGGACTCTCAAGCAATTGCGGTCTCTCCAAGAGAAGCTCGCGTATATTCGGCGATTTATAGCCAATCTCTCAGGCAAGTGCCGTCCTTACAGTCACCTGATGAAGAAGGGAACCCCGTTCGTCTGGGATCACAAATGCCATAGCGCGCTGGACGAAATCAAGCAATACCTGCAGAATCTGCCAATACTGGCCGCTCCGGTCAAGGGAAAGCCTCTCATTCTGTATACAACCGTCCTTGAAGGTTCCTTAGGCGCATTATGGGCACAAGAGAACGACCAAGGGAAGAAGAAAGCGCTCTACTATTTGATTCGAGTTCTGCTGGGGGCAGAAAGCAATTATTCTCTCATCGAAAAACACTGCCTGGCATTAATCTTCGCGATAACGAAGCTCAGGCACTATGCATTGGCGCATGATGTCCGTCTCATATCGAAGGTGCATCCTCTCAAATATTTGATGTCAAAGGCCATATTGATGGGGCGGCTCGCTAAATGGGCCTTGCTCTTGATGGAATTCTCAATAACGTATCAGCCTCTTAAGGAAGTGAAGGGACAGGCCATTGCCGACTTCCTCGCTGAGCATCCGATACCTGCCGATTCTCGCTTGAACTGCGAATTGCCAGACGAACATGCGTTTGACACGATCGACGGAAGTGATACCCGATGGGAACTTTACTTCGATGGAGCATCTTCCATGAAGAAGCGCAAACAAAGCACCTCCATAATCAAATCAGGGGTAGGCCTCATTTTCATAACTCCACAAGGAGGGATAATGCGCTTTGCCTTCTCCTTGACAGAGCCGAGGACAAACAATGAAGCCAAATACGAAGCTTTGATAGCAGGTCTCGAGATCGCCATTGACATGGGGATTGAAAACCTCTTCATATACGGAGATTCCCAACTAGTCGTTAGTCAAGTAAACGGCGACTATCAAACGTGCAAACCAGAGCTGGTGAAGTACGGCGAGAGGGTACAGCAACTGCTGACCCTAATACCTTCCTACACCTTGGAAAGCATACCACGTGCGGAAAATAGCAAGGCGGATGCATTAGCCAAGCTCGCTAAAGAATTAGCTGACGAAAACCTCGATGACGTGAGGATCGTTGTTCAAAGCCGTCGAGTCCTCGCACCGGCAGAAATATTTCCAGAGACGTCCGAGGAAAAGAGAACGACCGAGCAAATGGCTCTGCAAGTAAAAGACCAGGAAAAGGCTGAGTATTGGAGAGAAGTCTTATAGACTACTTCAAATTCCGTCGGACGCCTGAAGATGCGTCCTCAAAACATCAGCTCATGAAGCGAGCCCTATCTTTCGCTTTCGTCAATAATACTATATACAAGAGGTCATTTGATTCTCTGTGGTTAAGATGCCTAGGACCTGAAGAAGCAAAAAGAGTCGTCCAAGAAACTCACGACAGACTCTGTGGTTCTCACCAAGCCGAGCCGAAGATGAAACTGAAGATCAAACGGATAGGTTATTATTGGCCCACGATGATCCAAGACTACCTCAAATACGCAAAGCAGTGCCACTCGTGCCAGATTCACGGGGACTTCATCCATCAGCATCCGAATTCGCTACATCCAACAGTGGCTAGCTGGCCATTCGAAATGTGGGGGACTGACATAATCGACCCCATCAAACCAGCATCGTCCAGAGGACATCGGTTCATTTTGGCGACAACTGATTGCTTCTCCAAATGGGCAGAAGCAGTACCGCTGAGGGAAGTGAAGACAGAGAATATCCTCCATTTCTTCAAGACGCACGTCCTTTATCAGTTTGGCACTCCGCGATGGATTATCTCCGATAACGGACCAGCCTACAGAAGTCCAAGATCAGCCGCTTCGCACAACAGCATAACATAGACTGGAGATACTCCTCAGTCTATAATCCTCAAGCTAACGGTCTGGCTGAGGCTTTTAACAAGACATTGACGAAGATTGTAAAGAAGACGGTGTCTCGAAATAAAAAGGACTGGCACGAGAGACTGCACGAAGCTCTCTGGGCGTACCGAACGACGTTCAAAACAGCCACGAATACAACACCGTACACATTGGTATTCGGTACGGAGGCAGTACTCCCCCTTGAGATAGAGCTACCCTCTCTACGAGTGGTAGTTCATTACGAACTAACGGACGAAGAGAATGCTCACCTTCGGCTCGAGGAGCTCGACGCCCTTGACGAAACCCGGCTCATAGCGCAACAAAATCTAGAGGCTTATAAAGCAAAGATGACGCGCTCATATGAAAGATTGACTAGGCCAAGAACATTCCGCCAAGGCGAACTCGTGCTAGTGGTCAAAAGACCTATGATCCCCAATCGCGCCAAGCCGGGGAAATTCGAGCCAAACTATGAAGGCCCGTACATCATAGACAAGGTCTACCATGGTGGAGCCTATCTACTCATAGACATGCATGGCGAAAGGCCCTTCAGGCCAATAAATGGTCGCTTCCTGAAGAAATACTACGCCTGATGAGTCATGGCCTAGGTCAATGACAAATAACGACGACTATGTCCACTCGCTATCTTTCTAAGCCTAAACTCTGTAAGTAGTAACCGGCTTCCTTAACAATGGACCGAAATGTTCTTAAACTAACAACGAACCGAAATGTTCTTAAACTAATAACGGACCGAAACGTCCTTAAACTAACAATGGACCGAAACGTCCTTAAACTAACAACGGACCACTATGTTCTAAAACTAGCCGTTGACCGAGATGTCGATAAACTACGGTGGACTGCAACATCCCAAAGCTGATAAAAAAAGAATTAAAAAAAAAAGAAAACGGTATGTCCATAAGCAAAATGGGCACGGATGAAAACCCGAAAGGGCTCCGTGAGTAAAATCAGTAGTGCTAGCGGCGAGTTTTGTGAAAACCCGAAAGGGCGCAGCCTCGTTAAAATAAAAAAAAAGAGAAGAGAAAAAGAAAACGGTATGTCCATAAGCGAAAAGGGCACGGATGAAAACCCGAAAGGGCTCCGTGAGTAAAAACAGCAGAGCTACCGGCGAGTTTTGTGAAAACCCGAAAGGGCGAAACCTCATTAAAAGACACTTGCAAGGTCCTCTCGACTTTGTAAGGAAAAACCACCTGCGTGAGATCCTTACGACTCAAATGGGAGCAACACACTTAGGGATCTACACGAATCCTAAGAAGAAATTACACTTGCAAGATCCTCACGACTCGTAAGGAGAACCCTCTTATGGGACCCTCACGGCTCATAAGATTCAAAAGTCTTAAGTTACAGGGATCTGAACCTGTTCTTAAGCAGCCCCCATAATCTCCGATACTTCCCTACAAGCGGCTCAATGCTGATCCTTGTATACAATCCACGGGCGCGAATAAACATTTCCTTAACAAAGTCCCATCCGTGACTAGGGATATGTCTACATAATGAACAACCCTTGTATGTCCTCTCGACTTATAAGGAGAAACCCCTCTTGTAAGATCCTTACGACTTATAAGAGATCATGCACTTAGGAATCCTCACGACTCCTAAGGAGAAAACACACCTACGAGATCCTCACGACACGCAGGGAGAAATACCTTTATGAGATCCTTACGGCTCATGAAGTCAAAAGCCTTAGTCGACAGAATCCTAACCTTGTCTACTAAGCCACCCTTGTTCGATATCGACAGAGGCAAATGATGATTCGCTCCTGGCAATATCCCAGTAGTAGCGGTGCTGATGCCGAAATCGGTGTCTAATTCCAAGCTTGCAGCGAAAAGCCAGCAAGCCACACATGCATACGAAATAGCCGAAATGATGGGTCAACTTGCAAAGAAAATCAGCAAGTAAAAATATATGCATGCGAAATAACCGAAATGATTAGGCAACTCGCAATAAAAAGCAGCGAGTAAAAATAAAACAAATAACCGAAATGATTGGGCACCGCGAAAAATAGCCGAAATGATTGGGAAATCGCGACCTTCGCGATATAAAAGCTGAAATGATAGAGCATCGCGGAAATAAAAAAAATGATAAATGGAAAAATGAAATTTATGCCCTACAGGTGATATCATGTCAATCTCTGTATACAATCCAGAGGCGCAAACAAAGAGGGAATGACACCCGTCCTCCCCAAGCTTCGTCAGAAGGAGAGGCCAAATCTCAATGATTCATAGACAGCCTAGAGATCATCTCAGCATTCGTCTCATTACAACGGACACAACATCAAGCAAAGCGGAACAGCGGCAACTCCCGGTTCCATGACTCGGCAGTGTACAGATGACCGAGAGTCAAACTCCGACTCCGTGAAATGCGGATAAAGTCAACCCTTCCTGGCTACGTGGAACGCGGATTATGTCACTCCTGACCCCGTGGGAAACGTCCAGAGCGGATCCTGGTCCTCGCAGAGCACGGTAATGACCCCGTGTGAAGCATCCAGAGCGGAGCCTAGTCCTCGCCGAACACGGCAGTGAACCCGTAGGAAGCATCCAGAGAAAAATTCCGGGCTATGTGGAACGCGGATTATATCACTCCTGACCCCGTGGAAAACGTCCAGAGCAGATCCTGGTCCACGCAGAGCACGGCAATGACCCCGTGTGATGCATCCAGAGCGGAGCCTGGTCCTCGCCGAACACGGCAGTGAACCCGTGGGAAGCATCCAGAGCAAAATTCCTAGCTACGTGGAACGCAGATTTTATCACTTCTGACCCCGTGGAAAACGTCCAGAGCGGATCCTGGTCCTCGCAGAGCACGGCAGTGAACCCGTGGGAAGCATCCAGAGCAAAATTCTTGGTCACGTGGAACGCAGATTATGTCACTCCTGACCCCGTGGAAAATGTCCAGAGCGGATCCTGGTCCTCGCAGAGCACGGCAATGACCCCGTGTGAAGCATCCAGAGCGGATCCTGGTCCTCGCCGAACACGGCAATGAACCCGTGGGAAGCATCCAGAGCAAAATTCCTGGCTACGTGGAATGCGGATTATGTCACTTCTAACCCCGTGGAAAACGTCCAGAGTGGATCCTGGTCCTCGCAGAGCACGGCAGTGAACCCATGGGAAGCATCCAGAGCAAAATTCTTGGTCATGTGGAACGCGGATTATGTCACTCCTAACCCCATGGAAAACGTCCAGAGCGGATCCTGGTCCTCGTAGAGCACGGCAATGACCCCGTGTGAAGCATCCAGAGCGGAGCCTGGTCCTCGCCGAACACGGCAGTGAACCCGTGGGAAGCATCCAGAGCAAAATTCCTGGCTACGTGGAACGCGGATTATGTCACTCCTGACCCCGTGGAAAACGTCCAGAGCGGATCCTGGTCCTCGCAGAGCACGGCAATGACCTCATGTGAAGCATCCAGAGCGAAGCCTGGTCCTCGCCGAACACGGCAGTGAACCCATGGGAAGCATCCAAAGAAAAATTCCTGGTCACGTGGAACGCGGATTATGTCACTCCTGACCCCATGGAAAACATCCAGAGCGGAGCCTGGTCCTCGCCGAACACGGCAGTGAACCCGTGGGAAGCATCCAGAGCAAAATTGGACTGTGGGGTCCTTAAACTCACGGACTATGATATCTTTAACCTCGACCGTGATGTCTTAAAACTAACATTGGACTGTGGGGTCCTTAAAACCATAGACTATGATGTCCTTAACCTCGACCATAATATCTTTAAACTAATATCGGACTGTGGGGTCCTTAAACCCATGGACTATGATGTCCTTAACCTCGACCGTGATGTCTTAAAACTAACATTGGACTGTGAGGTCCTTAAACTCATGGACTATGATGTCCTTAATCTCGACCGTGATGTCTTAAAACTAACAACGGACTGTGGAGTCCTTAAATCCATAGACTATGATGTCCTTAACCTCGACCGCGATATCTTTAAACTACGGTATCCTGGAAAATGTCCAGATCGGAGCCTGGTCCTCGCAGAACACGGCAGTGAACCCATGGGAAGCATCCAGAGCAACCCCTAGCTCCATGAAATGCGGATAAGGACAACTTCATCCATCACTTGCGGGTCCTCACGACTCACCGCACTTGCTAAAATCACATGGCAAACAACACAGTAAGGAGAAGAAAGCGACAAGGAGAACATTTTATTCGCATTTAATTAAGCATTCAAGGCATACCCGTTCATGCATGCAAAAAAGATTTAGTATGTAAAATAAAACAAGATGAAATGAGAAACTTGCCATTCATACTGCAAAAAAGTTCTTACAATTATGAAAGCAGTAAACAAAAACATTATCCAAACAATTACAATGGCAAAACCTCAGATCCGGAGCATGGATTGAGGAACTCAAAAGTGACTTTGTCCAGAATCTTCCAGGCATTTCGAACCATCCTAGTATGCTTTCTTTCATGATCACAAGCGTCGGGATCCCCACGGATGTCCTCCACCCTCCGATAGGCAGCAAGTATGGCCGACTGTTGAAAAGCCTGATGCAGGAGGTCGATAAGATTGTCTCGCCTTCTTTTCGAGATTAGGCTCATCAGATACACCGAATGCACCTTATCATCGGTGGCATCCAATGCCCTAAGCGGCACGCCGGTACAGAATAGAGGAAGCGGTTCCCAGATCGCTCCCACAATAAGCTTCAGGAGAGAAGAGCGTCGAGGAAGCAGTCGACCATTGTACACGTCAAAGCGGCTCATAATTTCGGCACACTCAGCATTTGTGAATTCTCGATTCTCAGAACGGCAGAGTTAGCGGATGTCTCCATAGGAGATAATCTCGTCGAGATCATACATGTGAGCGTCCATTACTCCTGAAAAAGAAGATCAACAAAATTAGCGGACAGACTGATTAAGCGAATTCTTATTAAAAACAGGCACAGGGAGTTAGACTCCTCGAGAGCAATACTCTACAGACAGGAGTGACACCTGTCAAAATCAATTATGAGGGAAATTTGAAGAAATTCCCCGAGAATATTGAGAGCCTTGCTCTGAGAAGATGATATAATTCATTAAAGATAAAATTCCATTTTTCTAATCTCCAAGATCCATGAAAAACTCTTAAGAGTTCTTCTATATGATTTGAAAGGAGCAAAACTCCATTAATGAATTAAGAAATCATAAGTAAAATCCTTTTGGAGAGCGAAGCTCTATTAATAGAACCCTAAAAGGGTTCTCTTTGGATCAAAGATCCATGGAGCAAAGCTCTGCTGGTGAAACCCTAAATGGGTTTTCTGTAGATCAAAGATCTATTAAGAGTAAGGCTCTGTTAATGGGTAAAACCCTAACTCATTAAAATTTATTAAAATTTTTACCTAAGTTTGAAAAAAAAATATTTACTCTTGTGAAGTTCTTAAACAAAAGAGTTGCGCTCTGAATAAAAATTCTTGAGAAGAAGATGATAATCATCTGAGGACCAAAGGTCCTATTTATAGGCGCTAAGACGCCTCTTCAACTTCTGAGTTGATCCAAAGGCTCAGATGTTGCCACCGCTGTGCTCACGTGTGGATTACGTAAGCGCAACGGTGGGGGGCATTTGTTTCCCCAATCAGAGAAAAGCTCTGTTCAAATTCCAAGGTTTGAAATGAAGCGACGCTTCTGCTCCCCCTAATCAGAGCAAAGCTCTGTTCAAGTTCCAAGATATGGAATGAAGCAACGCTTCCTTTCCCCCCAATCAGAGCAAAGCTCTGTTTCAAAATTCAAAATTTAAATTGAAGCAACGCTTCAGATTCTGCGTGCTGCGCGCTGTGCGCCACGTGTCAAACACAAGTGCGCTAGCGCAGTTGCTCTGTGTTATGCGCCACGTGTCAAACACGGGTGCACTAGCGCAGTTGCGCTGCGCGCCACGTGTTGAACGTAGGTGCGCTAGCGCAAGGTACGCAAGCGTTGGGATTAAAAATTCCCCACCGTCAGATCAAAAGATCTACTAATAATAAATTATTAATTAATCAAAACTAAAATTCTGCTATGGAAAGATTTTTCAATCTTATTAAAACAAGAAGATTATCTTCTGTAAAACAGAAACCTTAGGATCAAAAGATCCAACGGTGGGAAATATTCCCAAATCAAGCAGAGAAAGATCTCTTAAAACTGATTTAACAAATCATTTGGTCCTATATAAAGAACCCTAGACTTCAAGTCTAAGAAGAGATAGAGATACAGAATATACAGAAAAGAGAGAGAAAAACCATCTGCAAAAAAGAGCAAGCTCTTAGAAAAAAGAAGATTTTTCTTCATCATTCAAGGTAAAAAAAAAGAACCATGTTCTTGAATAACAGAGATAGATCCATCTCGTAAAAAGAAGAAACATCTTCTAAAAAGATCTTAGATCTATAAAAAAGACTAAGGTCTTTAATTTAAAAGAAAAGATTAGAAGATCTAATCATAAAAAAAAATAAACAAAAGAAGTATTTTACCGCGATGGAGAAGGAGAAAGTTGTTACCGCGATGCGGTAGCGTAATTAACTGCAGGGGCTTGCGCCTACAGGGAAGAGCGTCCCCACAATCAAAAACCCCTCAAATGAGGGGGAATCTGATGAAGTCTGCTACATCGGCCGCATCCGTTTAAACCTTCGATACATGGTGCCATAAATCAATTTGGCATCTTCGGAGAGGTGGACGGATAGCACCAATTAGCATCTACCCCGAATTTCAGGCAAGTCGTACATCGCGTCTCCGCCGCGTCTTTCGGAAGGGAACATTAACCGATGTCACTTTCGATTGTTACGCGAGCTGTTGGATATATGTATGCCCTAGAGGCCATTATATGATAGTGGATGTATTTATACATGTGTGTGTGTACACACACACACACACACACACACAGAAGACATTCTTGCTCTACATGATAGTATGCTATCTGGTTCTTCTTTATCTGACATGTTGACTTGATCATGCTTTTATTCATTTACACATGTTGATAAAACCATGAGGATATTTGCTTGACTACTGTGATTATGATGGAGATCATACTAGTGGGACGTCTAAAGTTTATAAGTATATTCTGAAATGTCCCTAGTCGTAGGTGTATCGAGATAGGGTATCGATATACCAGAGTAGACTAGCGTATATGATACTAGGCCCATATGATGGGCAATGGATGTTCCCATATCCATTGATATTTGACATCGAGATCATATGCGGGTGCTCAGTGGAGATTGAGTATACTGGACGGACTCCCCGAGAACACCTATATGGTATTATATCTATCGTCGGATCGCAGTTCTCAGGTGACACTGGTACAGGTTAGTCTGTAGACCCGAGATCGTCATAGAGTCTTGTGTGTTCTCCCACTGTAATTTGATTACCACCCTACCACGGCTCTACTGAGTCATGCAAACAGGTGGCTTTTGGGTACAGTCCCGAGACATATGGAGACGATGAGCGATAGGAGGGGTTTCGTCTCTCCCGGTATTGGGGGTTGAAGTTGTGCAGTGCTCGATTGGCTATATCAGTAAGTCCCTAGCCAGGGCTATTGAGATTTACTGATAAGTGTTATCAGTAGTTTCTCAATCTGTTATAGACCATTCATCGGCATGACTTATTGAGTAATTGGGTTCGACGTTACCATCCCTAGACTCGATATGCAGCATATCTGACGAAGAGACCGGACTGTACAGTAGTGTTGTCGGTTGGCTCGACGGGAGTTTTGACAGGCTCGCTTATTTTCTTCTGATCGTTCAATACCCGGGTGGCCGTTATGTTTAGCTGACCTCTTGCGGCTTAGGGGTGTTTGATATGATCATCACCCACTGTCGGCGTATTGACGAGTCTTAGAGTCCCACAATGGAGTTACCTAGCCCAGGCGAAACGATGTGGTGTGCATATGAGTTATGCGTGGGGACCCGATTAAATACGCGTATGTGATACCGTATATTAATCGGACGGTTTACTATTGGTCGGGTCATATGTGATACTACCGGTTTGTTAAATCAAGTGTTGATTTAACATTGACCATTAGCTTTTTCACTTAGACCCTTTTGTCTTTTGTTGTATGCATGCATGTATGCACATGTTTACATTGATGCACATATAGATGTGCATGCACACATACATGCATACACATGTGTATCATGGTTGTTGATACACTAGATGGTGGCAATATAAGACTCACATGTTAGTAAATATATTTGTATTTATTTTTGAGATTAATGAAAATGGATAATTATTCATGGTTGATTATTTTATTCCTTCACTAAACCTTATGTTAACCATGAGTTATCTTTCCATGGCATTAGAGCTCCAAATAAATATCTAGATATTTATTAACTTGAGTTGAGAATGAGAGTGTAAATTATATATAATTTCTATTCTCATTTTTATCTTTATCTTTTTCATTATCTTGAGCTCTCATTTGCCATCATCTTCTTACTCCTCTCTCTTGCTCTCTAGCTTTCATTAGTGAGTAAGATAGTGATCAAGTTAGGATATTGAAGTGATAAAACAAACCATATCATCATTCTATACTACTCTTGCCCATTAGTTTAGAGTGTTAGCTTCAACTTCATCTCTTGATCAAGTGGAGCTTTGAGCTTGGACAAAGAGGACTCCAGGTGGATCATCGTGGATTTGGAGGATCTCAAGCAAGCCTCTTCTAACTTCCAAGTAGCCAAGGAGTCAAGCAAAGGAGCTACAAAGGTTGTATTCTCTTTACCCAGTACTAAACTACTTGTAGAATGTGTTAGATTTTGTGTTACCATGGTTTTTCTAGTTTGATCCCTAAGTTAGTTTCTTTAGCACCCTCTAATTTTTAATATGGCATGTGTGATGCTACCAAACCCTTGTAGTGGTGCTAAGAAAAGCCCTTCATGGTATCAGAACCTAGCTAGAAACCTAGACGATGTTACGATAATACGAAACCGAAAAACTCCGAAAAAATACGGTTTTAGAAACCCTAGAAAATGCTCTCTAGATATTTTTTAAAAAGTGGTTTAAAAATTATTTTAACAACTGCAGAGTGATGTATATGATACAACTAGAACACGGGTGAAATATAGGGGGGTGCTGTGATTTTGGCTGAGCACTAGGCCTAGAATTCCGGCGACGCCGGCCTTATGTGCTCCCCTCCTCCTCGTATTGCACCAGTGCCCTATTACTCATGATCTGGGGTTTCTGGTATTGTTTGGGTAGTCCAGAATTGCATGTGATATTAGTTTGGTAATGGACTCTTTGCGGAGTATTTCATATTCGTATTTTTTAGCATTGTATTGGTAACTTGACGATGTTTGACAGTTCGAACGAACATCAATCAACCCCTCATTACCCTCGCTGAAAATTTCCAAGTGTTGGAATTTTCTTAAGTTAATTATATTCGATAGTCGTGCAAGTAACTCTATGGACCCTCTAAAAGAACAAAAACCTTAACTCGATTCTATGCCCCTCGGAACCGCGACTGAACCTTAGGATTTGTCGTAGTTCTGCGGTGTCATAGGTGAGGCGTTGGTTTGGCCTTTCTACGGCTGGATCATAGGCACTGTGGCACATTTTTGGGTACTACAACTTTGCTTAAGTGTTGAGCTCTTTCAGGGTAATTTGTGGGTGTTTGTTGATTCGATCGAACGTTTAACATCGTCTTGGTATATGATATCTGTTCTGCGACCGTAACTGTAGTATGTGATATCGCCGGTTTCGTTGCTATATGTCAACGACAAATGGATACGCATACTTGCTTACATTGATGACATGTGATGTTATGTGTTGCTATGCTATGATGTATAGGATCGTCGTGATCGAATGGCCGGGGGGGTTTTATGTGAGATGAGAGTTTTTCTTTTCATTCATGTAAAATTCATTTGTATGTAATATTCTTTTATTGGGGCACTTCCGGGTGAGGTTGATGTCACCATTGTTGTATATTATTTACTTTTCCGCATTAGGATAGACCCAAGGTGGGGAGCACAAGTGACCAGGTTCTAGAGTCCAGTGGGAGACCATCTCGAGGAGTCGAGACCGGGTCTCCTAACTCTAGAATTGGTAGGGTCGCTTGCCGCTCTCGTAGGGGTCTAGGGTGTGGGATTGGCTATTCATCACGACCGTAAGAATCCGTATTTTCTATTGATGGCTAAATACAAAATACGGACATCCTAGTATATCCTATATGATCATATATATGTTTCTGCTGCCTATATTCTGTGATTGTGATCGCTTAATATATCTGAGACGGATGCTATATTATATATGAGATATATAGTAGACGTTGCTTATATTTTGCACCCGCACCAGTCCCATCCCGGTATGTCGTTAGTTAAGTAACCTAACGGTGCATAACGGAACATTGTGGCAAATGCGGATAGCATAAGCGTACATTGTATTTTCGTTTCTTTTCTGTGATTGGCTTAAGGACTTAAATGATGGGACTGCATTAATATGATTAATGTAAGAAAAAATAAACCTAAAAGATATTGTAGAATCGAATTTGAAACCCACTCAACTTTTTACGAAAAAGCTACATTTCAAAATTGCGAAGGTTAAGCCACTCTTTTTGAAAAACCATTTGATTCTACAACGATATCAAGTTCAAAGCGTTAAACGTTTTCTTAAAAACCATCCGCAGCCCTCCGTCATTTTAGGAAGTAGAGTACTTAGTATTCATGCTACGTTTGTTGACCTTAGCCAAGGAGTAGTGTACGGTAGCTAAGTGATGTCTTCCTATACAATATATGATGTGATTAATTAGGACAGGCATATGACTTTGTTGACCTTAGCCAAGGGTCATGTGAATGGGTCTGATTAATCAAGAAATGACGGGTTGAACTTGACGAGTGCTTGTGATTTGTTGACCATAGCCAAGGGTCATGAGTGCCTAGGGTAAAAAACCACATCGGGAGTTTCAAGAATTGAAATTTGCAATGAGATTGCATACCTCCCATATGATGGTTGGATCCCGATCCTACTGTGAGTAAGAGTTGCTCTCAGGAGAGTTTTGCACTTTACAATTAGCTAACCTATTAGGTGTCTAGAACGGTGTTAACGAGGATACGCCTCTGGGAAAACGAGGTTTATATTAATTAGGTCCGTGCGAAAGCACGGGGAACCTCCCTTAAGTACCGACACTGGCCTGGCTGAACGGTTAGCGAAGTTGTAGACTGTAATTAATCCTGGCTAGTTTTCCTTTAAAGGTTTGAAGGGAAATTTGATAAAAGCAGTGGGGGATATCGATTAGATAAGATAATAACCAATCTGATCTTTGCAAGAGTTTTCGCTGAGTGTATTATTTTCTCTCTCTGAATGGCAGATACCAATGACAGACTCAAGCTTCTACTAGATAAATATAACTGAATGGGACCAATTATAAAGACTGGCTGAGGAACATTAACATTGGCTTGACTTATGATAAGGTATCATATGTCCTCATGGCTCCAGCCCCGCCCGTCCCAGGTCCTAAATCTTCAGTTGCAGATATTGAAGTCCGCAAGACATGGGACGCTGACTGTGCCACGGCCAAATGCCTCGCTCTTGCAAAATGGATAACACACATCAAAAGCAGCATAAGAATATGAATGTTCAATCCATATTTCTCCATACAAAGAAGTTGTATGGGAGCAATCACGTGTCTTACGATATGAAGCGTCACGAAAGCTGTTTCAGACGCGGATGGCTCCTGGCACACCAGTAGATGACCATGTTCTGAAGATGATAGCTCTTATAGAAGAGCTTGAGGACCTTGGATGGACAATGGACAATGAACAATATACTGATATTATTCTGCAGTCTCTCCCTCCAGCTTTGCTCAATTTGTAGTCAACTTCACATGCACAACATGGAGAAGTCACTATCTGAGCTCCTCAATATGTTGAGGAGCGCAGAGAGAATGCTCAAGTCAGTGAAGACTCCCGTTTTGAGTGTTGGGCCATCTTCCTCCTCTCTCCCGAAGGCCAAGGCCAAGGAAAAGATGAAGAAGAAACCCACCAAACCTAAAGGTGGAGTCAAAAAGGTTAAGGGGAAAGACAAGTCCACGGCTGGGGAATCGGAGAAAGGGGAATGTTATCACTGCCACAAAGCGGGACACTGGAAGCGCAATTGCATTGAGTACTTGGATCTCAAGAAAAAGAAGCATGGAGATGCTTCCGCTTCAGGTGTGTTTGTGACAAAAAACTGTTTTTCAATAAACTCTGCTTCCTGGGTATTAGATACCGGTTCAGGTTCTCACATTTGCAATTCTAATGCAGGGGTTGAGAAATAGAAAGGTTTTAAAGACAGGTGACCATACTCTCCGGGTTGGAAATGGTTCCAATGTACATACAGTTGCAGTGGGAGAGTATCACTTAGGGTTGCCGTCTGTATGTATATTGGTTTTGAACCCATGTTATTATGTACCTAGTATGCTTTGTAATATAATATCGTTTCTTTGTTAGACAATGAAGGATATAATTTTGTATTGCAGAATAATGTTATGAACATTAACCTGAATCAAATGTTGGTTGGGTTTGGTACCCTTAATAACGGGATATATGTCCTAAATCAACACACAGTTTTCAGCATACAACACACTAATAAAAGAAAACTTTCAGAAATAAATGAAGTTTTTCTTTGGCACTGTAGACTTGGTCGTATTAACGAAACAAGACTAAACAAGCTACATAAAAATGGATATTTATACATTTTTGAATATAAATCTTATGCGGCTCGCCAGTCTTGTATCAAGGGTAAATGACCAAAACTCCATTTACAGAACACGGAGAAAGAGCCACTGAGCTCTTAGCCTCATACATGGTGATGTATGCGGGCCAATGTCTACACAGGCTAGAGACGGTTTTTCTTACTTCATTACTTTCACTGATGATATCTCAAGACTCGGTCATGTATTTTTATTAAAGCACAAGTCCGAAGCTTTCGAGAAATTCACTGAATATAAACTTGAAGTAGAAAAACAAACCGGCTTGAGTATCAAATGCTTCGATCAGATCGAGGTGGAGAGTATCTCAGTACAGAGTTTGCAGACTTCCTAAAAGAGAATGGGATTCTTTCTCAGCTCACTCCTCCTTACACACCACAACACAACGGTGAGTCAGAACGACGGAATCGAACCCTATTAGATATGGTTCATTCCATGATGAGTGATGCTGAGTTACCCGTCTCATTTTGGGGGCATGCATTGGAGACTGCGGCATTTCTATTGAACAGGGTTCCAACCAAAGCCGTGTCTACCACACCATATGAGATATGGCATGGGAAGAGACCATCCCTTAAACGAGTTAAGATTTGGGGTTGTCCGGCCTATGTCAAAAGCACAAATCCGTACAAGCTCGAGACACGGTCAGTCATGTGTAATTTTGTGGGGTATCCAAAGAATTCCTATGGATATCTATTGTACCATAAGGAGGAACAAAAGGTATTTGTTTCTCAGCATGCCACATTTTAGAAAAAGATTTTTTTACAAATGATAAAGATGGCAGTGTGGTAGATCTAGAAGAGGTTCTAGAAACACAAGTTATAAATGACGACTTGGTTGAACCGGCTGTTACAACAGAAACTAATGAACCTCGGCCACTCCGTAGATCTGGTAGGACTTCTCGCCCACCGGAGAGATCCTACGGTTTTCTCATTGATGGTGATAGAAAAGATTGCATCATGGAGGATGATGATCCTACCAGTTTTCAGCAAGCTATCACGAGTGGAGACTCTATGAAGTGGCTGGATGCCATGAGATCTGAAATGGAGTCTATATACACCAACAAAGTATGGATTTTGGACGTTGTTACCCCCTGGGGTAAAACCCGTGGAGTGCAAATGGATCTTTAAAAGAAGATTGCTGTAGATGGGCAGGTAGAGACCTATAAGGCAAGACTTGTGGCAAAGGGTTTTCGTCAAAGACCAGGTCTGGACTATGACGAAACTTTTTCTCCTGTAACCATGCTTAAATCCATTCGGATCCTATTTGCTATTGCTGCTCACTATGACTATGAAATCTGGCAGATGAACGTTAAAATAGCATTTCTAAATGGAGATTTAGAAGAATGTGTTTAAATGGATCTGCTAGAGGGCTTCATTGACAGTGGGAGCAGCAGGAAAGTATGTAAATTGCTTAAATCCATTTATGGATTAAAGCAGGCATCACGGAGTTGGAACATCTGTTTTGATGATGTTATCAAAGAGTTTGATTTCATCAAAAATCCAGATGAACCTTGTGTTTATAAGAAACCTATAGGGAGAGCAGTCAAATTCCTCGTTGTTCCCCTCCGAATAGACGGCGCGACTGACGGCTTGCCTAAAATTCGGGGGCAGATACTAATAGGTGCTATCCGTCCACCTCTCCGAAAATGCCAAGTTGATTTATGGCACCGTGTATCGGAGATTTAAATGGATGCGGCCGATGTAGCAGACTTCGTCAGATTCCCCTCGTTTAAGGGTTTTTGATTGTGGGGACGCTCTTCCCTACAGGCGCAAGCCCCTGCAGTTAATTACGTTACCGCACCGCGGTAACAACTTTCCCCTTCTCCAGAAATTTCACTTCGTGTCATATGTGTTTATTTTGTGTTTGGTTGCCCGTTGGATTGTATACAGAGACTGAGTTATGTCGTCGCCCGTAGGGCGTGGACTAGTCCAAATCCGTATTATCTTAGATTTGGGTTTAGGGGTTTGGGTGTAAAGATACGTTAGCCTCGTTTGAGACTAAGATCGACTTAAACGTTTGTTAAGGATACTTTAGTCTAGTTTTAGACTAAGATCAACTTAACGGGATCGTTTAGATCCAATAAGAGAGCAATTAGGGGAGCCCTGTTGTTTAGTTTAGTGACATTGAGGTCAATAGGTAGTTTAAGGACATTGCGGTTCAATGTTAGTTTTAATACGTTGCGGTCAAGGTTAAGGACGTCGTAGTCCGTGGATTTAAGGACTCACAGTCCAATGTTAGTTTTAAGACATCACGGTCAAGGTTAAGGATGTTGTAATCCGTGGATTTAAGGACTCCACAGTCCGATGTTAGTTTTAAGACATTACGGTCAAGGTTAAGGACCTCATAGTCCATGGGTTTAAGGAATCCACAGTCCGATGTTAGTTTTAAGACATCACGGTCAAGGTTAAGGACCTCATAGTCCATGGGTTTAAGGACCCCACAGTCCGTATCAATGTGTGGTCATCGGGACCCGTCACCTCTTTGAAGACGTTGAGGAATTGCAACGCCAAGTATCAAAGGAGTGAAGAGATGTACCCTTAAACCAAGGTGGATTAAGTGATCTGTGGTCCAATTTGGAAACAAGACCAATTAATTATATTATGAGTCCATTGGCTCAGTTAAGTCTGAATTGAGAACTTATGGCTAGCTTGGGCTAAGTCCAATCATTTTTAGGAGATTGGCCCTCTGTTGGTCCATTGAAGGAGAGGCTCTGCCTCTAGAAATTTAGCCAATTGGGCTAAAACTAGTGTCGAACACTAGAGACCAACAGTGTTGAACACTGGGAATAAGATTAACAAGTTAGTGTTAAACACTAAAAGATAATCAGTGTTGAATTTTGGGACCAGAGTTTTCAAATTAGTGTTAAACACTAAGGCAAAGCAGTGTTAAACACTGAAAACAAAGATTTCAAATTAGTATTAAACACTAAGGAAATCAATGTTAAACACTGGGAGCAGAATTTTCCAAATTAGTGTTGAACACTAAGAAAATCAGTGTTAAACATTGGAAATGGAGTTTTCAAACTAGTGTTAAACACTATGGGAATCAGTGTTAAACACTGGGAGCAGATCATCAGTTTGATATTAAATATTGTAAGAGAAGAGATCACGTGGGGGCACGTGATGGCATCCAAAAGGTGGGGCAGATCCCCTTCATTTTGTTCTACAGATAAGTGTTTAACACTTTTAATTCTGAAGGCCATCACGTGTGGGCACGTGATGGGGGCTCACGCTTTGATCTGTTAGAATGTTCAATTAGAGGTCACGTAGTGACACGTGAGGACGCCCCAGAGCTTCTTTTCTTTTGTTTTTTCTTTGTGCGCTTGGGGGTCACGTGGAGCACGTGAGGCGTTGCCTCAAAGTTCTTCTCTATGGATCTTTACAGGAGTCACGTGATAGCACGTGACCCTGTTTCTTTGCCTGTTTGAAGATGTGTTTATCTTTTTAAGAATTAAATTCTTCATAGGGTTAAACCCTAGCAATAAACTTTAGGGGAATTAAATTCCTGTTTTCTTCTGAAGAATTATATTCTTAGATAGGGTTAAACCCTAATTTCTTTTCTGTAGGAATTAAATTCCTCATGTATGTAAAGAATTGAATTCTGGCATAGGGTGAAACCCTAATTTCTTCTTTTTTAAGGGAATTAAATTCCTATGATTCTGAGAGAATTAAGTTCTCAATTAGGGTTAAACTCTGATTCTGTCCATTTTGAAGGAATTAAATTCCTATGATATAGGGTTAAACCCTAATTTTATCTCAAAGGAATTAAATTCCTATAATTCTGTGAGAATTAAATTCTTAAAACTCAGTTCCTCCTCCGTGTTTTAGATCTGCATGGCAGGATCTCAACCCAATGAGAATTAAATTCTCAATTCATGAGGAGATGTGCACTTTGCAGATCCTCCACCAGAGAAAGAACTAAGTTCTTTTCTTTATCCAAGAGTTAAACTCTTTTGAGAATTAAATTCTCTTTTCAAGCCTCTCCTCTCTTACCTAGGGTTTTCTTTTGCAGGAGATCAATTTCTTCCAAAATCTCAAAGCTTTATCTCTCTCTCTCTCTGTATGTCTCTCACCCTCTCCTGGATCCTATTTATAGGAGAAGGAAGAGAATTAATCAGTTTTTAGTGAATCTTTAATTGAAAGATTTGATTTTTTTTATTGAGAGATTTGATTTATATTTATCATTCATCTGGACCTTTTGATTATTAGGTGAATTTTATTCACCATTGGATTTTAAATCCAAAGATATCTCTTTGTTATTTCGGTTAGATTTTAAGGGGAAATCTTTCCAAGTCTGATATTTTTCCATAAATTGGTGATATTTAATCACCCTTAGATCTTTAATCCAACGGTTCCAAATAATCTTTTCCACTTCGGAAAGACTTGAGAGATCTTTTCTCAGAATTTAATTCTGTCATAGAAATAAGGCTCTTGAGGCCGGTCACGTGTGGCCACGTGACCGTTGGTCACGTGTGCGCACGTGACCCTCCTGGAATGGGCTTCCCTTCCTTCTACGCTCTGTTCTTTGCCGCTGCTTAGCCATCACGTGTCAACACATGACCGCTGGTCACGTGCTAGCACGTGATGCTTCTTCCGGAGCTTCTTCTTGACTTTTAATCAGGGAATGGAAGTGCTTTGTGCCGCTGCTTTTAGATGTCACGTGCCAACACGTGACCGATGGTCACGTGCTAGCACGTGATGCCTCCTCCGTAGGTTTTCCTGATTTTAAATCAGGAAACAAATGCCCCCACAGCGTTGTTCTCACATGTCTGCACGTGAGTGCAACGCTGTCACTTTTGTGACCGTCGGATCTGCCCTGGGGGTAGGATAAATGAAACGTTTTCCATCCATCCTATAAATGCCCATGTCCTTTCAGAAGAGCCTCCACTTTGCTCATCTTCCTCCTTGCATACTTTTTTCTGAGAATTTAATTCTCCTCTTCCAGAGCTTAGTTCTCTTCCTTGAAACATTTTCAGAGTTTAACTCTGTTCAAAAAGGACTCATTTCTTCAGGTAATGCTCTTGAACGAACGAAGCACCCTCATTTTAAAAGAACTCTCTGGATTTTAAATCCGCATTAGGGGTTTTACCCTTTTTAACACGAACCCATTTTTTTCAAGTTCATCAGCAAGAACAAAGGCCCATCTAATTTTCAAACTGTAAACCTCTTAGGGTTCATCTGATCTTTTAGGGAGATGATGATGGCGGTTGTTCCTTCATGAAATTTAAATCCATCCTCAAGGAGCTCTGGCTCTGGAAAAACAAACTTCTGGGAATTTAATTCCCTTTTTAAGAAGGAATTTAATTCCTATGAGGAACTAAGTTCTTCCCATGGAGGCTTCTTAGGGTTTTCTTGCCCTGGGTTGTCTCTTTCACATCCGAGAGAAAAAAGTTTGTAATGAATTTTTCATGATCGTCATTTCAGGTGTCATGGATGCCCATTTGTATGATCTTGACGAAATCATTTCTTACGGGAATATTCGTGCACTGGGCCGCAGCCAGAACCAGGAGTTCACCAACGCTCAATGCGCTGAGATCATGAGCCGCTTTGACGAGTACAACCATCGGCTACTCCCCCGTCGCTCTTCTCTTCTGAGACTCATAGTGCTGGCGATCTGGGAGGCGCTTCCTCTCTTCTGCACCGGTGTACCGCTCGGGGCAGTAGACGCTGCCGAGGATAAGATACATTCGGTGTATCTGATGAGCCTAATCTCGAAGAGAAGGCGCGACAACCTCATTGATCTCTTGCACCAGGCTTTTCAGCAGTCGGCTATACTTGCTGCCTATCGGAGGGTGGAGGACATTCGCGAGGACCCCGACGCTTGCGACCGCGAGAGAAAACATACTAGGATGGTTCGAAATGCCTGGAAGATCTTGGACAAAGTTACGTTCGAGTTTCTCAATCCATGCCCCGTGTCCGAGGTCTTACCGTTGTAAACGTTTTCTTTTTATTTTGTATGAACCTTTTAAAGCATGAATGATAAATCTTATCGTGTCCTTATGTGTTTGCATGCCCCCCTTTTTTTGTGGGATTTTGTCATTTTGCTATTGTTACTGTTGATGTTATTAACGCGCAGGGCACTATTTCACTTTCTAGTACACACCAAGCATGGTGCTCACGTGCTTCACACGTGAGGGGCCTTTTATGGGGCTATTCAATTTTTCATGCCATATTTCTGTGCATGGCATTAGATGCAGAGAAGGCGCCTTGGAAATCGCTCATTTTCCTGATTTCCAATGTCTTCCCTTTTTTGGGCCTTGGAATAAGTTCCATCATGCAATTTTTTCCGCGCACAGCATTTAATGCTCCCCTTTATAGTCTTGAGGCCATAGCCTATTTCCTCTTCACAGAGAAATTTATTCCCATTTTGACGTGATTTAATTTGAGAAACAACTGAGTGCCATGGCCTGCAACCGTCCACACGCTCGTCGACGGCCATGGGAAGTGCTTATCGAGGAGATGATTCCTCGCTTTGCTGCACGATTGGTGGACCCTCTCCTTACCGACGACGAATGCGACTCAGCGATATATGAACTCTCGACTCGTAGGGGGTTCCCCCTCCTAATGGGTTCCCTCTGGCTCCGGATGATCCTCGCTGCTGTACTTGCCGACGTCCCTCCTCACCCGGCGGAGGTGACCCTGGCTATGCTTGATGTGGCTGAAGAAAAGCTTAAGGGTTTTCACGAGGCGTGCTTGATTACTCAGGCTTTGAAAGATCGCTCAGTTCACCTCTTGAGCGAAATAAGAGCTCGGCGGGCGGTTATGTCTGCTTTTACGGACGAACATGGCGTCAACCGGTGGGGAGCGACTCCTCGCGAAAACCGTCGCTTTGATGTGTTGGAGAAAGCAAATAGAGAGATGGAGAATTTTGTTCTTTGTTTTGTCAACCCTTGTGCTACCGATCCTTTGTTTGGCGACCTTTTCCCGCTAGCGTAGTGTATTAGTTTTCGCATGCTTTATGTTGAACTTTCGTATATGCTGGGTACTTGTATGTATGTTTTTGCTTGCATAAATGAACTTTGTGTTTTTCCCATGAGAACTTTCTTTAATTGCAAACACTATCACCATGTTGTATGCACATCAGAGCTTCGGGTATTATTTCTTTTCGGATATTCATATAGTTGCGAATGCATGCTTGATAGGATATACGTCAAGAATTTTTTGTCGCTTCCCATACCAGATGATGTGCGCGTGTTTTAGATCGACTATTGCTATCGACTGGAGGCTTGTTTATACGGTCTTGAGCGTATATGTCCTGTTTCAGAAGTTGCGGTCGTGAAAGCGGGCTTGCGTGGTATGATAGAGCGACGTGTGGCGAACATATTATTGTGCGAGAAGAGGCTCGGCCGCAAATTCTCGGAGAGGGAACTGGCTTCTAAGGCGTTGAGCGAGCTTCAAGCTAATCTTACCGCTAAGGCTCACAAAGCATATGAACTCTGGCGAGTGCTTCAAGAGGCCATCAAGGAGGTAGTGGTCGTCGACAAGGTCGCCGAGTTTACTCGCGAAAGGGTCGAGGCTCATAAGGTCACTGAGAAAGAGCTCGAAGGCCGGCTCGCCTCGTATCAGGCCCAGCAGGCTCAGGCGGAGGCCCGTCTTCTGGCGATCCTGAATCATGAAGCCGTTGCCCAGCAAAAGCAGGATGAGCTAGCGAAATTACTAAATCGCCCGCCGGCTTGAAAACTTGTATTTTTTTTCTTTTTTGTACATACTCCTGGATGAGAGTATATTCTTTTTGCCTCTTTCATGAATTGTACTTTATATCCATTTTAGTTATGAATAAAAGACATATTTTTTCTTCTCAATGGTGTGTCCCCTTTCTATTGAATGTGTTCTGCAGACAATTTATCTTGGCCTACTTGCAGGGCAGCGATGGCTTAGGATTCAGGGTTAAGATCTGCCTCCTAAGACTTTTGATCTTTATGAGCCGTGAAGGTCTCATAAAGAGTTTTCTCCCTACAGGTCGAGAGGATCCCGTAAATGTAAATTCTTCTTAAGAATCGTGAGGATTCTTAGCGGGTTTTCCTTTGGGAGTCGTAAGGATCCCACAAGAGAATTTTCTTCCTTGCACGTCGTGAGGACCCACAAGTGCTGAGTGAGATCGCCCTTATCCGTATTTCACGGGGTCAAAGGTCGCTTTGGGATGTTCTCCAGGGTATCGTAGTTTAAAGACATCGCGGTCAAGGTTAAGGACCTCATAGTCCGTGGATTTAGGGACTCCACAGTCCGATATTAGTTTTAAAACATCACGGTCAAAATTAAGGACCTCATAGTCCATGGATTTAGGGACTCCACAGTCCGATGTTAGCTTTAAGACATCACGGTCAAGGTTAAGGACCTCATAGTCCGTGGGTTTAAGGACTCCACAGTCCGATATTAGTTTTAAGACATCACGGTCAAGGTTAAGGACCTCATAGTCCGTGGGTTTAAGGACTCCACAGTCCAATGTTAGTTTTAAGACATCACGGTCAAGGTTAAGGACATCATAGTCCGTGGATTTAAGGACTCCACAGTCCAATGTTAGTTTTAAGACATCACGGTCAAGGTTAAGGACCTCATAGTCCGTGGGTTTAAGGACTCCACAGTCCGACGTTAGTTTTAAGACATCACGGTCAAGGTTAAGGACCTCATAGTCCGTGGGTTTAAGGACTCCACAGTCCGATGTGTGGTTGCAGGGACCCGTCACCTCTTTGAAGACGTTGAGGAATTACAACGCCAGGTATCAAAGGAGTGAAGAGATGTACCCTTAAACCAAGGTAGAATCAGTACAGAATCAGGGTGGTTGATCGTTAGTTTTAAGACATTACGGTCGAGGTTAAGGACATCATAGTCCGTGGATTTTAAGGACTCCACGGTCCGATGTTTGCTCTGGATGCTTCACACGGGTTCACTGCCGTGCTTGGCGAGGACCAGGCTCTGCTCTGGGCGTTTTCCGCGGGGTCAAAGAGTTACGTTATCCGCGTTCCACGTAACCAGGAATTTTGCACTAGATGCTTCACACGGGTTCACTGCCGTGTTCGGCGAGGACTAGGCTTCGCTCTGGATGCTTCACACGGGTTCACTGCCGTGCTCTGCGAGGACCAGGATCCGCTCTGGACGTTTTCCACGGGGTCAAAGAGTGACGTTATCCGCGTTCCACGTAACCAGAAATTTGCACTAGATGCTTCACACGGGTTCACTGCCGTGTTCAGCGAGGACTATGCTCCGCTCTGGATGCTTCACACGGGTTCACTGCCGTGCTCTGCAAGGACCAGGATCCGCTCTGGATGCTTCACACGGGTTCACTGCCGTGCTCTGCGAGGACCAGGATCCGCTCTGGACGTTTTCCACGGGGTCAAAGAGTGACGTTATCCGCGTTCCACGTAACCAGGAATTTGCACTAGATGCTTCACACGGGTTCACTGCCATGTTCGGCGAGGACTAGGCTCCGCTCTGGATGCTTCACATGGGTTCACTATCGTGCTCTGCGAGGACCAGGATCCGCTCTGGACGTTTTTCACGGGGTCAAAGAGTGACGTTATCCGCGTTCCACGTAACCAGGAATTTGCACTAGATGCTTCACACGGGTTCATTGCCGTGTTCGGCGAGGATTAGGCTCCGCTCTGGATGCTTCACACGGGTTCACTGCCATACTCTGCGAGGACCAGGATCCGCTCTGGACGTTTTCCACGGGGTCAAAGAGTGACGTTATCCGCGTTCCGCGTAATCAGGAATTTGCACTAGATGCTTCACACGGGTTCACTGCCGTGTTCGGTGAGGACTAGGCTCCGCTCTGGATGCTTCACATGGGTTCACTGACGTGCTCTGCGAGGACCAGGATCCTCTCTGGACGTTTTCCACGAGGTCAAAGAGTGACGTTATCCGCGTTCCACGTAACCAGGAATTTGCACTAGATGCTCCACACGGGTTCACTGTCGTGTTCGGCGAGGACTGGGCTCCGCTCTGGATGCTTCACACGGGCTCACTGCCGTGCTCTGCGAGGACCAGGATCCACTCTGGACGTTTTCCACGGGGTCAAAGAGTGACGTTATCCGCGTTCCACATAACCAGGAATTTGCATTAGATGCTTCACACGGGTTCACTGCCGTGTTCGGCAAGGACTAGGCTCCGCTCTGGATGCTTCACACGGGTTCACTGTTGTGCTCTGCGAGGACCAGGATCCGCTCTGGATGTTTTCCACGGGGTCAAAGAGCGACGTTATCCGCATTCCACGTAACCAGGAATTTTGCTGATTGTATCCGCATTTCACGGAATGGAGGTTTGACTCTTGGTGATATGTATGTCGCCGAGCCATGGAACTGGGGGTTGCCGTTGTTCCGTTTCGCTTGATGTTGTGTCCGAGTGTTGAGACGATCTCCAGGTCACTTGCGGCCCGTCGAGTTTTGGCTTCTTCTTATGATGAAACCTGGGGGAAGAGTATGGTCACTTCTTTTGTTTACGCCCTTGGATTGTATACAGGGAGTGATATAACATCACCTGTAGGGCATAAATTTCATTTTTATTTTATTTCTTTTTCCGCGATGCTCTATCATTTCAGCTTTTATATCGCGAAGGTCGCGATTGCTCCATCATTTCGGCTATTTTTCGCGGTGCCCAATCATTTCGGCTATTTATTTTATTTTCTACTCGCTGCTTTTTATTGCGAGTTGCTCAATCATTTCGGCTATTTATTTTATTTTTACTCGCTGCTTTTTATTGCGAGTTGCCCAATCATTTCGGCTATTTTTTATGCATACATTTTTTACTTGCTGATTTTGTTGCAAGTTGCCCCATCATTTCGGCTATTTCATATGCATGTATGGCTTGCTAGCCTTTTCGCTACAAGCTTGGATTTTAGACACCAATTTCGGCATCAGCACCTCTACAACCAGGATGTTGCAAGGAGCGAATCATCATTTGCCTCTGTCGATGTTGAACAAAGATGGCTTAGTAAACAGGGTTAAGGGTCCTGTCGACCAAGGCTTTTGACTTCATGAGCCGTAGGGGTCTCACAAAGGTATTTCTCCCTACAAGTCGTGAGGATCTTGTAGGTGTGTTTTCTCCTTGGGAATCGCGAGGATTCCTAAGTGCATGTCCTCTTGCAAGTCGTAAGGATCTTACAAAAGGGTCTTCTCCTCATAAGTCGAGAGGACTTACAAGGGTTGCTCACCATATGGACATATCCCTAGTCACGGGTGGGACTTTGCTGGGGAAATGTCTATTCGCGCCCGTGGATTGTATACAAGGGTCAGTATTGAGCCACTTGCAGGGCAATATCGAAGGTTGTGGGGGGTTTGCGTAAGAACAGGTTTAGGTTTCTGTAACTTAAGATTTTCAAATCTTATGAGCCGTGAGGGTCCCATAAGAGAGTTCTCCTTACGAGTCGTGAGGATCTCGCAAGTGTATTTTCTCCTTAGGAATCGTGGGGATCCTTAAGTGCGTCGCTCCCTTATGAGTCATAAGGATCCCACGCGGGTGGTTTCTCCTTACAAGGTCGAGAGGATCCTGTAAGTGTCTTTTAACGAGGTTGCGCCCTTTCGGGTTTTCACAAACACTCGCCGGTAGTCCTGCTGTTTTTACTCACGGAGCCCTTTCGGGTTTTCATCCGTGCCCATTTTGCTTATGGACATACCGTTTTTTTTATTCTTTTTCTCTTTTTTTTATTCACCTCGTCAGCCTAAGGATACTGCGGTAGTAGTTTAAGGACGTTTCGGTCCATCATTAGTTTAAGGACGTTTCGGTCCGTCGTTAGTTTAAGGACGTTTCGGTCCATCATTAGTTTAAGGACGTTTCGGTCCGTCGTTAGTTTAAGGACGTTTCGGTCCGTCGTTAGGGGAAGGCCGGCTACTGCTTATAAAGTCTGAGCTTAGGAAGATACCAAGCGGACATAGTCGTCGTCATCTATCATTGACCTAGGCTGTGGCTCATTAAGCGTAGTATTTCTTTAGGAAGCGGCCGTTTATTGGCCTGGAAGGCCTTTCACCGTGCATGTCCATGAGTAGATAGGCTCCACCCTGGTAGACCTTGTCTATGATGTACGGGCCTTCATATTTTGGCTCAAATTTTCCCCGCTTGGCATGATTGGGGATCATAGGTCTTTTGACCACTAGTACGAGTTTGCCTTGGCGGAATGTCCTCGGCCTGGTCAATCTTTCGTACGAGCGCGTCATCTTTGCTTTGTAGGCCTCCAGATTTTGTTGCGCTATGAGCCGGGTTTCATCAAGGGCATCAAGCTCTTCAAGCCGAAGGTGAGCATTTTCTTCGTCCGTCAGCTCGTAGTGGACTGCCACTCGTAGAGAGGGTAGCTCTATCTCGAGGGGGAGTACTGCTTCCGTACCGAATACTAATGTGTATGGCGTTGTGTTCGCGGCCGTCTTGAACGTAGTTCGATACGCCCAAAGAGCCTCTTGCAATCTCTCATGCCAGTCCTTCTTATTTCGGGACACCGTCTTTTTCATGATCTTCGTTAGGGTCTTGTTGAAAGCCTCGGCTAGACCGTTAGCTCGGGGATTATAAACTGAGGAATACCTCCAGTCTATATTATGCTGTTGCGCAAAGCGGCTGATCTTATGACTCCTGTAGGCAGGCCCGTTATCGGAGATGATTCGTCGCGAAGTCCCAAACCGGTAAATAACGTGTATCTTGAAAAAGTGAAGGATATTTTCCGTCTTCACTTCCCTCAGCGGTACTGCCTCTGCCTATTTGGATAAGTAATCAGTCGTCGCCAAGATGAAACGATGTCCCCTGGACGATGCTGGTTCGATGAGACCAATCACGTCAGTCCCCCACATTTCGAACGGCCGGCTAGCTACCGTTGGATGTAGTGGATTTGGGTGCTGATGGATAAAGTCCCCATGTATTTGGCATGAGTGGCATTGCTTCGCATACTCGAGGCAGTCCTGGATCATTGTGGGCCAGTAATAACCCATTCGTTTGATCTTCAACTTCATCTTCGGGCCCGCTTGGTGAGAATCACAGATCCCATCATGAACTTCCTGAACGACTCTTTCTGCTTCGTCAGGTCCTAAGCATCTCAGCCATAGAAAATCAAACGATCTCTTGTACAAAGTATCATTGACGAAGGCGAAAGACAGAGCTCGTTTCATAAGCTGATGTCTTGAGGACGCATCTTCGGGCGTTCGACGGTATTTGAAGTAGTCTATAAAGACTTCCCTCCAATCTTCAGCCTTTTCCCGGTCGGTTATTTGCAGGGTCGTCCGTTCAGTTGCTCCCTTTTCGTCGGATGATTCCGGAGGTATTTCTGCTGGGGCAAGCACCCGACGGCTTTATACCACGATTCTGACGTCATCGAGGTTCTCGTCAGCCAATTCTTTAGCGAGCTTGGCCAACGCGTCCGCTTTGCTGTTTTCCGCGCGCGGTATAATTTCCAAAGTGTAGAACGGGATTTGAGTCAGCAGTTGTTGTACTCTCTCTCCATACTTCACCAGCTCTGGTTTGCATGTCTGGTAGTCGCCGTTTACTTGACTAACGACCAGTTGGGAATCTCCGTATATGAGGAGGTTTTCAATTCCCATGGCGATGACGATCTCGAGGCCTACTATCAGAGCTTCGTATTCGGCTTCATTGTTCGTCCTTGGTTCTGTTAAGGAGAAAGCAAAGCGCATTATCCCTCCTTATAGAGTTACGAAGATGAGACCCGCCCCTGATTTGATTATAGGGGTGCTTTGTTTGCGTTTCTTCACGGAAGATGCTCCGTCGAAATAAAGCTCCCATCGGGTATCACCACCGTCGATCACGTCAAATGCATGTTCGTCTGGCAGATCGCAATTCAGAGGAGAACCGGCAGGTACTGGGTGCTCAGCAAGGAAGTCGGCGATGGCTTGGCCTTTTACCGCCTTAAAAGGCTGATAGGTTATTGAAAACTCCATCAAGAGCAGGGCCCATTTAGCGAGTCTCCCTGTCAATATGGCTTTTGACATTAGATATTTGAGAGGATCTACCTTCGAAATGAGACGGACCTCATGCGCCAACGCGTAGTGCCGGAGTTTTGTTATCGCAAAGATTAACGCCAGGCAATGTTTTTCGATAGGGGAGTAGTTGTTTTCTGCCCCCAGCAGAACTCGAATTAAATAGTAGAGTGCTCTTTCTTTCCCTTGATCGTTCTCTTGCGCCCATAATGCGCCTAAGAAACCTTCGAGGGCGGTTGTATAAAGAATGAGAGGTTTTCCCTTAACCGGAGCAGCTAATACTGGCGGATTCTGGAGATACTGCTTGATTTCGTCCAGCGCGTCTTGGCATTTATGATCCCAGACGAACGGGGTTCCCTTCTTCATCAGGTGGCTGTAAGGACGGCACTTGCCTGAAAGGTTGGCTATAAATCGCCGTATATACGCGAGCTTCCCTTGGAGAGACCGCAGCTGTTTGAGAGTCCTTGGCGGAGGCATTTCCATGATCGCCTTGATCTTTGACGGATCTATCTCAATACCTCGGTGCCGGACGATGAATCCCAGGAATTTGCCCGAGGAAACTCCGAATGCACACTTGAGAGGGTTCATCTTCAAGTTGTATTGTCGAAGGCGTTGAAATACGGTCTTCAGATGCTCGAGGTGTTCCCCATATGACTTTCTTTTCACGACGAGGTCGTCGATATATCATTCGACGATTTCATGTATGAGATCATCAAAGATCTTCGTCATGGCCCTTTGATAGGTGGCACCGGCGTTCTTTAGACCGAAGGGCATCACCTTGTAGCAGAATATTCCCAGAGGGGTCCGAAAAGCAGTATGCTTCTGGTCCTCGGGATGCATCTTTATCTGATTGTATTCTGATGAGCCGTCCATGAAAGAGAAAACCTCGTGAGTAGACGTGTTATCTATCATCAGCTCGGTTACCAGTACTAGGAAATCGTCCTTCGGGCAAGCTTTATTGAGATCCCTGAAGTCCACGCATATGCGCACCGTCCCATTTTTCTTCATTACCGGGACGATGTTAGCGATCCAGTCAGGATATTGAACTTCTTGGATAAATCCAGAATCGATCAGCTTCTTGACTTCGGCGTTGATGCTCATCTCAAGCTCGAGCCGCATTCTTCTCGGCGCCTGTTTGACTGGCTTAACGTCCGGAGATATCGCTAACTTATGCACAGCAATTTCCGGATCTAGTCCCGGCATCTCGAAATAATTCCATGCGAAGCAATCTCTATGCTGCATAAGCACGTCTTTTAACTCGGCCACCCTTTCTTCAGATAGCAACTCGCTGACGAACGTCGGTCGCGGGTCGTTCGTCGTTCCCAGCTCAATTTTCCGGAGGTTATCTGCAGTAGTATGTATGCCATCTTCCAGTTCTTTCTGCGCTGGCGGAAATTCCGAGATTACCTCGTCGTTATTGTTTTCGAAGCACCAGGGAAGGTTATCCATATTCTCGGGCTCTTCTTTTGATATTGTTATCATACGACAGGTACGAGCTCGCTTCCAAGACCGATGTGGATCTGGTTCTGCTCTTGTGGATTTGGGTTCGTGCTTTCGCAGCGGCATTACCCTCCAGCTGTCGGATAGAGCGAATCTGCCTCGCTGGTATTGGTCTTCGACCCAGTTCTTAAAGGTGAATCAGTCTTCGATAGGATGTCCTATGGCTCGGTGATAAGAGCAATAGTCCGGATGAGAGACCTCATTAGCTTGCTCAGGGTGTTTAGACGCCGGAAGTGTAATCATTCGATGTTTCAAAGCGAGGTCAAGTATCTTCCGTGTTTTATCCTGAGGAAAAGAGTATGCCTGACCCATCTTCTTCATGAGGGACAAATCTGGACCGCTCGATTTCCTATCGCGTGACTTCTCGGTCCCGCTTTGTCTCTGTCGAACGCCTTTTCTGCTTTTCGACTTGTTTCTACCTCTACGTCGGGCCTTCTGCACCACGGGTTGACAGGGAGGAGTATTTTCGTCTTTTGCAGTCTGTTGAAGAAGACGTTGCATCCTGGCTTTCTCGTAGATGGCCATTTCGCGGTTATGGTCGTCCCGAGCTTTTTGACCTGCTTTCCTGATAAGCTCGTTCATTCGTTCTTCAAATGACGGACTCGGCACTTTGATTGTGGGATCTAGTTTTGATGAGGGGTTGGCATTTCCTGACAGGGTGTCCTCTTCTTCATCGAAATTATATATGGCGTAACTACCGTGGACCCGTTCCCGTTTCCCGGCTCTCATGTATCCAAGCCCAAGTGTTTCCATTCTCCCATTGGGCAATTTGCGCTGAGTCCCAGGGACATCCCAAATCCTGTTATAGAATCGAGCTTGTCGAATAGTTTGTTTTAAAGGTATCCCTTGGCGCTTCAATAGCCTTTTTAGTCCGTTTGTGTAGTATCTGGGCAAACGGATGGGTTGAAGCTTGTCAAGTGTAGAATCCGCGCCATGCCAGATCTCTTTCTCCACTCTTGTTTCCGAGGATCGATAGAACAGGATTGCCTTTTCGCCTTTTCGACTGGGAGGGACGTAAAATGTCCGCAACTCTTGCACGCTATGAGCTTCAAGTGCATCCAGGTCTTTGTAGTGCTCCCGAGGAATCATGGTGATCTGCAAACTCCGATCATCACCAAGGAGTTCGTGTATTGGTGGCCGACTGGAGAACACAACATTAACCTCATCTTCCGAGTCACTTCCGAAAATCAATATGGGGGCGGACGGTCCCGAGTTGTTGCGTCGAGATGGCCCAGCGTAAACTATCTCTTCTTCATCTTTGGTGTCACTCCCGAAAACAGGAATGGTGGCGGCGGCTTTGTTCTCCGGTTTGCGGCACCTCTCTGTATCCTCGAAATCTGGCAAAAAGTACTTTGCATCTTCGTATTTACGGACTTCGTTTACGGAGAACAGGTTCAGATCCCCTGTTACGGTGTACTCGAGACCATCCTTGAAATACTTCATACACTGATGTTGCGTAGAAGAGATGATGTTGTACTCGTGTAGCCAAGGACGACCGAGCAAGGCATTGTAGCAGGTCTTGGCGTCAATGACGTGAAACTTAATATCGGTGACGAGCAGTTCAAAGCGCAATGTTAGTATTACAGATCCAAGGGTCCGTGATGACTGGGAGTCGAAACCGGAGATGGTAATTTTGTCACGAGCGAGGTGTTGCACGCTCATGCAGATTTCCTTCAATACCCGAATATTAAGGAGATTGACGGAGGACCAATTATCAACCAGGATCTTGCCTATCCTGATATCGTGGCAATATCCAAAGACGTATAGGGGACGGTTGTGGTCGCAAGTCCCAAGGAGCAGGTCTTCGTCACCAAAAGTGATATCAGCCATGTGCACTTCTTCTAGTTCATCCTTCATCCTTTCTTTGGCGAGGAAGGCCTGGAATTGCTCGGGCTCTTGTAGCGCCTTGATTAATGAATCTCTCGCTTCCTTTGATAACAAGAAGGCGTCGAGAATACTGAGCTGAGAGTGTAGCTTCCTCAGGTATGACAGGATGTTGTAGTCCACCTTACCCTTCCTGGGAGGACCCTTGGCAGTCAACTCTTTCGTGACTTGGTCATCTAAGGCGATATCCTCAGTGACTTTTTCCTTTCCCTTATCTTTTCTAGTTGTGGGTCCGAGATTTTTTTCGGAAGCGTGCGATTGCGCAGCTGAATGTTTTCGCAGGCTTCTGGTTCTTCTTCTTTTCCCGAGGCGGACTCTTTAAAGAGGGGGCTAAGAGCCATTTCCTCGTCAGAATCGCTCCCGAATGTGAGCACTTGCGATCCCCCGGCGTTGACCGTGTAACAGTTACTGGTAGTTATTTTGCGTCCTTCGGTCATACTTCTCCGCTCCTGACGAGTTCTGCGTTTCATTCGTTTAAAATGTTGCCGATGAGCAACATATCCCTGCCACCATGTCTTAAAGGCGTCGCACTCCTCAATAAGGTGTGAAATCTTCCGATGGTACGAGCAGTAATTAGGGTGTCTTTCCGCCCCATTAAACGTGTTTTCTTCCGAGGGTGGTAGCTTCATTCCCATTGACATGGCTTTGGCAAACCTTTTCCTCGTCTTGAATATGTTTTTATCCGCATCGGATGTCTTTTGATCTGGCGGGAGTGCTTCGACTTTTTCGTTTAGTCGCTTACGTTTGGCTCCTTCTGATGCGGCCGTCTCACGCTCCCAATCGGCTTTACTTTTCAAACGAATCTCGTTTAGAAAGGCGTCAATCATTTCATCTGTCGGCCATATAAGTTTTGGCTCAGGCTCTGCCCCCAGTTTCTTAGTGCCAGGAGTTTTTTCATCGTCGGTAAACGAGTGGGAGATCACATTACAACTCGCCACGTATCCCTCGGACTCATCCGACGAACTCTCCCCCTCATCTTCCTCCCGAAAGACGTGGTTGAGGAACTCTTGGAGTGTGATGGGAGTCTGCGCCTTTTGATTGTATTCCTCCAGCGCGTCAATCTATTTCTGCAAGTCCGTGCGCTTGTCTCCAGGCTTCACGGGCTTCTTGGATTTTTTTCTTCTTTTTCTTTGAAGATTTCGACGGCTGGTTGCGAGTGTTCGGGATATCACCACTGATCCTCGGAGTTGTGTGCGACTTTAGCATCCCTTAAATGACCTGAAGTTCCAGCGGGTTCTTCCACCTGACTGTCGGGCATGTCTGGAGCTCGTTCAGCATTCTTTTAGTTTTTGCTGAAAGCACGATTTCCCATGGGGCTTCTTCAATGAAAGAACAAGTTGCCCCCGGTGTGTCCATCTTCTTAGCAGTGTGAGGTTGTGGCGGGTTTACTTTCCACTTCTCGGACAGCGCAAACTTGCCCTGTAGGTATTGATCTTCAATCCATCCTTTGAAGACGAAACAATCCTCGATCGGATGGCTTACCGTTTGATGGTAAGGGCAGTAGTTGAGGTTGTTCACCTCACTGGGTTGCGGCGGCCGCCTCGGGTTTGGCAAGTTGATAAGCCTGTTGCGCATTGCCAGCTCAAATAGCCTTTTCGTCTTATCCCGTGGGAATGAGTAGGGGCGCTTCATTCTCTCATTGTAATATCGCCGTCTTTCTTCCAGTTGATCCGCCAGCTTTGGGGCACTGGGTTGCTGCTGAGCGTTCGCAACGAAGGTTGCCTTCCCTTTACCCTTGTCATTCCGAGGTTCTGGCTTCGGGGGAGACGGTCTGTGACCCATCTGGTCCATCTGGGCCAACTTGTCGATCAGAGCCTGGAACGTGGTTGGTTTGAAGAACATCATGAACTGTGAGATAGTTGCATGAGGATCTAGTGTACCCACGAACATGCCCACCGTAGGCGCTTCCTCAATGCGTTGTTCGCATTTTGACCACAAGTTTCGCCAGCGTATAGCGTACTGGACCCACGTCTCACCCGGTTTCACCATGGCGTTAATCAATGTCGTTATCGGGGTATGTTCATTGGCGCTTGCAAATCGCTGAGTGAATAGTAACTCCATTTCAGCGAACGTCTTGATGGAATCATTCGGGAGCTCGGAATACCACTCGAACGCTGTTTCTGATAAGCTGCCGACGAATTGGCGAAGCAAGAGCTTATCGTCGCCACCAGTGTTGCCACAAAGCGCCCTGAACTGGACCACATGCTGATGGGGATTGCCTGTCCCCTTATAGACATGGAATTTTGGTATTGTGTAGCCTGGCGGGTATTTGATCTGGTCATACCAGCTCGGATATGGTCTTCCTGTCCTGACAACTTGACCAGCTGCCTCAGTCGCCTGGTGAACGCGTATCTGTTGGGCTATGTATTCGTCCAGGTCAGCCTTGGAGATTGTCTCCTCCTTGGCTGTTGACAGAGCGAGTGGAGGATTTGTCGTTTCTCCCCTGTCGTCTTCAAGAACGATTGGAGGATCTTCAGTAGGGGGGCTCTTGTTGAATCATCATCCCAACCATGTCTTGAAATAAGTGGGCTATTTGCTTTATATTGGCTGCTTGTTCCGCAGCCTCTTTATCTTTCTTTTCCAATATCCTCCGAAGGAACTCAGCGTCGGTTTCCTGCTCTTGTTGCTGATCCGAGGATGCTTCGGGGCTTTCTTTTGGCCCAGTAAGCGCGGCCATTGCGATCATCATTTCCTGGAGCTTCTGCTGTTGCTCCTGAGCTTTGGTCACCGACCGTGTAAGCGGTCTATGACCTGTAGACACACGGCTGTCTTCCTTCCCCGACGCCATGTACACAGTATGCACCATCATGCCCCCAGACTTAGGGCGTTTTGGCTTCTTGTCCTTGATATTTGCTGCAGGAGTGGGGACTTTCTCCGGCCTTCTTCTCTTTTGAGTAATCGACGCGGAGGGAGCCGTTGCAGTGGGCACCCAAGCGGTTGTCGTCCTTTGTGGTTTGACGTGACGGTTCTTTTCTTCCTGCACTTTCGCCCTTTTCTGTTGACGAGAGTGATCTTGGTCGATTACTGAGTCTTGGGCCCGTCGCCAGACCTTATAAATCTTGGAGGACAGCCATTGAAGAGGCTGTTTCGGCTTCGCTTCTGTAACGTCCTCCGCAGGTGGAGGGGATCTTTTGAGAACCGCAGTTGGCGAATTTCTGTGTATCCTGTTCAGAAGCTCAAAGCCGTTCCCGGTTGGAACAGCAGCCTCAATTTCCACCGTTGGAGCTGGTGGAGTTAGTCCGGAGGGGGAGTTGCCCCCGGTCTTCCTTATCCGGCGCCAGTGGCGACGTCGAGCATGACAGGTTGTTGGGATTGATTCAGCGACGGCTGCGTCTTGCCCCCTGTTCCGGGGAAGGGCTGTTGCCGGTGTCAGCCTCTTAAAGACTGACGTCTTTTGGGTGGCGGTATCCAATCTGTCAAAGACAGACCTTCGAACCGGAGTGGAAGCTGGGACAGCCAGTCTTGCGAAGACCGACTCTCTGGCAGTAGAAGTCGCCTTGACGACTTCGGAAGCAGCTGCCTTCTTTGGGATAGCCTTCTCAGGTATTATGGGCTTTTTGGCGGGCCCTTTGGAGTTCAGACTCAGTCTGGTGAAGACTGAAGAATTGGACGACCCGTTGAGAGGGGCCGTGGGAGTAGCAAGTCGATCGAAGGCCGACTTCTTCGAAGCTTCCGGTACGGGCATTGGGATATCAACGTTCACCGGCGGGAGCATGGTCCCAAAGGATAGATCGGTAGTAGCTTGGGTCACTTGCTCCACAGGCATAGTGAATAGGGATGCAGCCTACGGTCCATATGCTACACCTCCAGCTGAGGCGGAGCGTCAGTTGCATTTGTAGTTCGAGAAGTTGAACGCCATTGATTCTTTATTTTCTACACCAAGCAAAACGCCAAATCTTAGTACCTCGCAACCCAAGGGAAACCATTAACGAACAGCGATTGGTTCGCGAGTCACGACGCATGAAGTGTAGAGTGGAAAGAGGAAAAGGTCCCACCGGGCGTGCCAGAATCTGTTCCCCTCCGAATAGACGGCGCGACTGACGGCTTGCCTGAAATTCGGGGCAGATGCTAATAGGTGCTATCCGTCCACCTCTCCGAAGATGCCAAGTTGATTTATGGCACCGTGTATCGGAGGTTTAAACGGATGCGGCCGATGTAGCAGACTTCGTCAGATTCCCCCTCGTTTGAGGGGTTTTTGATTGTGGGGACGCTCTTCCCTGCAGGCGCAAGCCCCTGCAGTTAATTATGCTACCGCACCGCTGTAACAACTTTCTCCTTCTCCAGAAATTTCACTTTGTGTCGTGTGTGTTTATTTTGTGTTTGGTTGCCCGTGGATTGTATACGGAGACCGAGTTATGTCGTCGCCCGTAGGGCGTGGACTAGTCCAAATCCATATTATCTTAGATTTGGGTTTGGGGGTTTGGGTTTAAGGAGACGTTAGCCTCGTTTGAGACTAAGATCGACTTAAACGTTTGTTAAGGATACGTTAGTCTAGTTTTAGACTAAGATCAACTTAACGGGATCGTTTAGATCCAACAAGAGAGCAATTAGGGGAGCCCTGTTGTTTAGTTTAGTGACATTGCGGTCAATAGGTAGTTTAAGGACATTGCGGTCCAATGTTAGTTTTAAGACGTTGCGGTCAAGGTTAAGGACATCGTAGTCCGTGGATTTAAGGACTCCACAGTCCAATGTTAGTTTTAAGACATCACGGTCAAGGTTAAGGACGTCGTAATCCGTGGATTTAAGGACTCCACAGTCCGATGTTAGTTTTAAGACATTACGGTCAAGGTTAAGGACCTCATAGTCCATGGGTTTAAGGACTCCACGGTCCGAAATTAGTTTTAAAACATCACGGTCAAGGTTAAGGACCTCATAGTCCATGGGTTTAAGGACCCCACAGTCCGTATCAATGTGTGGTCATCGGGACCCGTCACCTCTTTGAAGATGTTGAGGAATTACAACGCCAAGTATCAAAGGAGTGAAGAGATGTACCCTTAAACCAAGGTGGATTAAGTGATCTGTAGTCCAATTTGGAAACAAGACCAATTAATTATATTATGAGCCCATTGGCTCAGTTAAGTCTGAATTAAGGACTTATGGCCAGCTTGGGCTAAGTCCAATCATGTTTAGGATATTGGCCCTCTGTTGGTCTATTGAAGGAGAGGATTTGCCTCTAGAAATTTAGCCAATTGGGCTAAAGCTAGTGTCGAACACTAGAGACCAACAATGTTGAACACAGGAAATAAGATTAACAAGTTAGTGTTAAACACTAAAAGATAATCAGTGTTGAACACTGGGACCAGAGTTTTCAAATTAGTGTTAAACACTGGGAACAAAGATTTCAAATTAGTATTAAACACTAAGGAAATCAGTGTTAAACACTGGGAGCAGAATTTTCCAAATTAGTGTTGAACACTAAGAAAATCAGTGTTAAACATTGGAAATGGAGTTTTCAAACTAGTGTTAAACACTATGGGAATCAGTGTTAAACACTGGGAGCAGATCATCAGTTTGATGTTAAATATTGTAAGAGAAGAGATCACGTGGGGGCACGTGATGGCATCCAAAAGGTGGGGCCAGATCCCCTTCATTTTGTTCTACAGATAAGTGTTTAACACTTTTAATTCTGAAAGCCATCACGTGTGGGCACATGATGGGGGCTCACGCTTTGATCTGTTAGAATGTTCATTAGGGGTCACGTGGTGACACGTGAGGGCGCCCCAGAGCTTCTTTTCTTTTGTTTTTTCTTTGTGCGCTTTGGGGGTCACGTGGAGCACGTGAGGCGTTGCCTCAAAGTTCTTCTCTATGGATCTTTACAGAGGTCACGTGGTAGCACGTGACCCTGTTTCTTTGCCTGTTTGAAGATGTGTTTATCTTTTTAAGAATTAAATTCTTCATAGGGTTAAACCCTAGCAATAAACTTTAGAGGAATTAAATTCCTGTTTTCTTCTGAAGAATTATATTCTTAGATAGGGTTAAACCCTAATTTCTTTTCTGTAGGAATTAAATTCCTCATGTATGTAAAGAATTGAATTCTGACATAGGGTGAAACCATAATTTCTTCTTTTTTAAGCGAATTAAATTCCTGTGATTCTGAGAGAATTAAGTTCTCAATTAGGGTTAAACCCTGGTTCTGTCCATTTTGAAGGAATTAAATTCCTATGACATAGGGTTAAACCCTAATTTTATCTCAAAGGAATTAAATTCCTATAATTCTGTGAGAATTAAATTCTCAAAACTCAGTTCCTCCTCCATGTTTTAGATCTGCATGGCAGGATCTCAACCCAATGAGAATTAAATTCTCAATTCATGGGGAGATGTGCACTTTGCAGATCCTCCACCAGAGAAAGAACTAAGTTCTTTTCTTTATCCAAGAGTTAAACTCTTTTGAGAATTAAATTCTCTTTTCAAGCCTCTCCTCTCTTACCTAGGGTTTTCTTTTGCAGGAGATCAATTTCTTCCAAAATCTCAAAGCTATATCTCTCTCTCTCTCTGTATGTCTCTCTCCCTCTCCTGGATCCTATTTATAGGAGAAGGAAGAGAATTAATCAGTTTTTAGTGAATCTTTAATTGAAAGATTTGATTTATTTATCGAGAGATTTGATTTATATTTATCATTCATCTGAACCTTTTGATTATTAGGTGAATTTTATTCACCATTGGATTTTAAATCCAAAGATATCTCTTTGTTATTTCGGTTAGATTTTAAGGGGAAATCTTTCCAAGTCTGATATTTTTCCATAAATTGGTAATATTTAATCACCCTTAGATCTTTAATCCAACGGTTCCAAATAATCTTTTCCACTTCGGAAAGACTTGAGAGATCTTTTCTCAGAATTTAATTCTATCATAGAAATAAGGCTCTTGAGGCCGGTCGCGTGTGGCCACGTGACCGTTGGTCACGTGTGCGCACGTGACCCCCCTGGAATGGGCTTCCCTTCCTTCTGCGCTCTGTTCTTTACCGCTGCTTAGCCATCACGTGTCAACACATGACCGCTGGTCACGTGCTAGCACGTGATGCTTCTTCCGGAGCTTCTTCTTGACTTTTAATCAGGGAATGGAAGTGCTTTGTGCCGCTGCTTTTAGATGTCACGTGCTAACACGTGACCGATGGTCACGTGCTAGCACGTGATGCCTCCTCCGTAGGTTTTCCTGATTTTAAATCAGGAAACACTCGTATTGTACGTGGATGACATTCTTCTGATAGGAAATGATATTCCTATGCTGCAGTCGGTCAAATCTTTCTTATCACTAAGGTTCTCCATGAAGGACCTGGTGTTGCCACATACATACTGGGCATTCAGATCTATAGAGATAGATCCAAAAAGTTATTGGGATTGTCCCAAACCAGGTACATTAACACCATCCTAAAAAGGTTTATTACAGAAGACTCCAAGCGGGGTGCCTTACCCGCTTGTTATAGGGTCACTCTCTCTAAAGACTTTTCCCCAAAGACCGATGAAGAGAGAGCTCGCATGAGCATTATACCCTATGCTTCAGCCGTAGGATCTATAATGTATGCGATGTTATGTACACGCCCAGATGTAGCTTATGCACTTAGTGTAGTAAGCAGGTATCAATCCAACTCAGGGGAGAATCACTGGATAGCTGTGAAGAACATTGTTAAGTACTTACGAAGGACTAAAAAAATGTTCTTGGTGTATAGTAATAGAGATCTCCAAATGGAGGCCTTTACCGATTCGAGCTTCCAGAGTGATAAGGACAACAGCAAATCTATCTTTGGGTTTGTATTTACCCTCAATGGAGCAGCGGTAAGTTGGAAGAGTTCCAAACAGGATACCGTTGCAGACTCTACGATAGAAGATGAGTACATTGCTGCAAATGATGCCGCCAAGGAAGCCGTCTGGATGAAGAAGTTCGTCTCTGAGCTAGGAGTAGTTCCAACCATTATTGATCCAACACCATTGTATTGTGATAATAATGGGGCTATGACGTTAGCCAAGGAACCCAGGTCCCATCAGCGGTCCAGAGACATCCTAAGGCGCTTTCATTTGATCCGGGAGATTGTAGATCGCCGCGAGATCGAGATTAGGAGAGTAGACACAAAGAATAACACCACGGATCCACTCACCAAGGCCCTTCCTCAGCCGCAGCATAAGCTACTTTTTGAGATGTTGGGTATGAGATACGCCAATAACTGGCCTTGGTGCAAGTGGGAGATTGTTGGATATATGTATGTCCTAGAGGCCATTATATGATAGTGGATGTATTTATACATGTATGTATGTATATGTATATATATATACACACACACACACTTGCTCGACATGATAGTATGCTATCTGGTTCTTCTTTATCTGACATGTTGACTTGATCATGCTTTTATTCATTTACACATGTTGATAAAACCCTAAGGATATTTGCTTGACTACTGTGATTATGATGGAGATCATACTAGTGGGACGTCTATAGTTTATAAGCATATCCTGAAATGTCCCTAGTCGTAAGTGTATCGAGACGGGGCATCGATATACCAGAGTAGACTAGCGTATATGATACTAGGCCCATATGATGGGCGATGGATGTTCACACATCCATTGATGTTTGACATCGAGATCATATGCGGGTGCTCAGTGGAGACTGGGTACACTGGACAGACTCGCCGAGAACTCCTATATGGTATTATATCTATCGTCGGATAGCATTTCTTAGGTGACACTGGTACAGGTTAGTCTGTAGACCCGAGATCATCATAGAGTCTTGTGTGTTCTCCCACTGTACTTTAATTACCACCCTACCACGGCTCTACTGAGTCGTGCAAACAGGTGGCTTTTGGGTACAGTCCCGAAACACATGGAGACGATGAGCGATAGGAGGGGTTTCGTCTCTCCCGGTATTGGGGGTTGATGTTGTGCAGTACTCGATTGGCTATATCAGTAAGTCCCTGGGCAGGGCTGTTGAGATTTACTGATAAGTGTTATCAGTAGTTTCTCGATCTGTTATAGACCATTCATCGGCATGACTTATTGAGTTATTGGGGTCGACGTTACCATCCCTAAACTCGATATGCATCACATCTGACGAAGAGACCGGACTGTACGGTAGTGTTGCCGGTTGGCTCGACGGGAGTTTTGACAGGCTCGCTTATTTTCTTCTGATCGTTCAATACCCTGGTGGCCGTTAAGTTTAGCTGACCTCTTACGGCTTGGGGGTGTTTGATATGATCATCACCTACTGCCGGCGTATTGATGAATCTTAGAATCCCACAATGGAGTTACCTAGCCCAGGCGAAACGATGTGGTGTGCATATGAGTTATGCGCGGGGACCCGATTAAATGCACGTATGTGATACCGTATATTAATTGGGCAGTTTACTATTGGTCGGATCATGTGTGATATAACCGGTTTGTTAAATCAAGTATTGATTTAACATTTACCATTAGCTTTTTCACTTAGACCCTTTTGTCTTTTGTTGTATGCATGCATGTATGCACATGTTTACATTGATGCACATATTGATGTGCATGCACACATACATGCATACACATGTGTATCATGGTTGTTGATACACTAGATGGTGGCAATATAAGACTCACATGTTAGTAAATATATTTGTATTTATTTTTGAGATTAATGGAAATGGATAATTATTCATGGTTGATTATTTTATTCCTTCACTAAACCTTATGTTAACCATGAGTTATCTTTCCATGGCCATTAGAGATCCAAAATAAATATCTAGATATTTATTAACTTGAGTTAAGAATGAGAGTGGAAATTATATATAATTTCTATTCTCATTTTTATCATTATCTTGAGCTCTCATTTGCCATCATCTTCTTCCTCATCTTTCTTACTCTCTAGCTTTCATTAGTGAGTAAGATAGTGATCAAGTTAGGGTTTTGAAGTGAGAAAACAAACCACATCATCATTCTATACTACTCTTGCCTATTAGTTTAGAGTGTTAGCTTCAACTTCATCTCTTGATCGAGTGGAGCTTTGAGCTTGGACAAAGAGGACTCCGGGTAAATTATCGTGGACTTAGAGGATCTCAAGCAAGTCTCTTCCAACTTCTAAGTAGCCAAGGAGTCAAGCAAAGGGAGCTACAAAGATTGTGTTCCCTAGTACTAAACTGCTTGTGGAATGTGTTAGATTTTGTGTTACCCTAGTTTTTCTAGTTTGATCCCTATGTTAGTTTCTTTAGTACCCTCTAATTTTTAAATATGGCATGTGTGATGCTACCAAACCCTTGTAGTGGTGCTAAGGAAAACCCTTCACGAGCATACCGGATGACTCAGTTGCTACTTTCGTCCAAATGGAATCTCTGTTTCGACAAAAGTTCATGAGTGTCAGCGATAAAATCACCATTGCCAACCTTGTAAGGACCAAGCCAAAGAACAACGAAAGCAACACGGATTTTATAACCCGATGGCGCAATCTTTCCGTCAAATGTGAACCGCTGATAGAGTAAGACCAATCTGTCGGTCTCCATATTGGAAATCTTAACAATTGGATGGCCCCGTTTCTATGCACCGTTGGTCTCAAAACATTCTAAGAGCTGACCAGGAAAGTTCAGATGTTGGAGCGCTCAAAGCAGGAGTTCTCCTCTAATTCCTAAAATAACAATAGGTCATGTAGAAACCGAAAGGACGATAATCGCAAAGATAGAAATTCCAACGATACTGAATCTTTTAACATTTCGGCTAACCGAAATAAGCAAGGGACGAGCGGGCCTAATGCCAACCAGTCTCGGAAGCCAGTGTTCGGAGAGGGAGGAGCATCTCCACTTAAAGAGAAGCTTGATAAGGTCTATTCCTTTAGAAGGGACAAAGTCCGTAAAATATTTAAAGATGCCCTAAGAAACGGTCTACAATTGCCAGAATAAAAAAGACCTCAAAAAGCGAATATGACCGACGACCCTAAATATTGCCCCTATCACAGAGTGATAGGACATGCCATTGAGAACTGCTTCGTCTTTAAAGATTGGGTCGAAAAGCAATACAAGGCAGGAGAGATAGAACTGTCTAAAGACGTGTTAACAAACAGTCAAGCTGCGACCGCCAATTTCATACAAACAGAGACCGAAGCCCTTCAGGAACCTGATTCTCTCAGACATTTGTCTTTCTCCGAGAAAAGTAGACCAAGGTAACAAGTTAAGAGCCAAACGAGCAACATTGCCAATGAAGAAGTGATAGACAGGTACACAACTCATACGATCTACATGATGGAGCCTAGAGGAACAAGTCCTCCTACGCTTTATAGCCATGACGATGACGTGGTTGTTGCCATCCAATACCGGCTCGGTCTAGATGACGAAGAGCCCACCTATGCAATTAAGCCAAAGAAGCTTGTGGTTCCTGTAAAATCAAGCCCAGGATCCAACAGTTGACCACTACGTTGTTAAACTAGGGACAGTCGACCACCACGTCGTTAAACTGGGGACACACGACCCCTAAGTCGTTAAACTAGGAATGTAAAAAATATGTAAATAAAAAAATGAAAAAAGCCGAAATGATGGGGCAACTCTCAATAAAAATTAGCGGGTAAAATAAAAATGAAAATAAGCAGCTGAAATGATGGGATAACTGCGAATAAATAGCCGAAATAATAGGACAATTGCGACCTTCGCGATAAGAAAAGCTAAAATGGTGGAGCAATCGCTGTATAAAATTGATCCAATAGCAACGCTGATGCCAACGGCAAATGATGAATTGCTCATGGCACTTGTGCTTCAGTGTTAGCAACGCTGATGCCAACCCCAACCCCGAAATTCCAAATCGATCCAATAGACCCTTAAGTCGTTAAACTGGGAACAGATGATCTCTAAGTTCTTAAACTGGAAACAGATAACCCCTAAGTCGTTAAACTGGGAACGATGGAAATCCCCTCATAGCAAATGATGATTCGCTCCTGGTGCCATATTCCAGTGTAGCGATGTTGATCCCAAACCAAAACTAAAATCTTCAAATCCACTCATGGCAAATGATAATTCGCTCCCGGTACCATATTCCAGTGTAGCGATGCTGATGGTAACCTAAATTCGATGTTCTCCATGAAAAATGATGATTCGCTCCTGGTACCATATTCCAGTGTAGCGATGCTGACGCCGAACAAAAACTCAAATTCCAAGTCCCAGGCTCAAAAGCCCCACTGGACGGATAAGAAACTCCCAAATCAAAGCAAATAAACAATCTCTGCGTCGGAATCATGTTTCATCTCAGAATGTACCCCGTGTCGAAATCATGCTTCGCCTCAGAATATCTGAATTCCCCGTCGGAATCAAGATCCGCTTCGGAATCAAGTCAACCAACGACCTCCCCGTCGGAATCAAGCTCCGCCTCAGAATCAAGTCAACCAAAAACCCCTGTGTCGGAATCATATTTCGTCTTAGAATGTGCCCCGTGTCGAAATCATGCTTCGCCTCGGAGTATCTGCCTTCCCTATCGGAATTATGCTCTGTCTCGGAATCAAGTCAACCAACGACCTCCCCGTCGGAATTATGCTCCGCCTCGGAATCAATTCGACCAACGACCTCCCCGTCGGAATCAAGCTCCGCCTCGGAATCAAGTCAACAAACAATATCTGCATCGGAATCATGTTTCGTCTCAGAATGTGCCCCGTGTCGAAATTATGCTTCGCCTCGGAGTATCTGCCTTCCCTGTCGACCTTCCCGTCGGAATCAAGCTCCGCCTCAGAATCAAGTCGACCAACGACCTCCCCGTCGGAATCAAGCTCCGCATCAGAATCAAGTCAACCAGCAATCTCTGTGCCGGAATTAAGCTTTGTCCCAGGATACACCTGTCCCGTGTCGAAATTATGCTTCGTCCCGAAACTCTGCGTCGAAACTATGCTTCATCTCAGAATATATCCTCCCCTTGGAATCATGCTCCGCTCTTAGGAATTATGCTCTGATCCCTGAAATCATGCTCCGCTCTTCGGAATGATGCTCCGATCCAGGAATTATGCGCCGATCCTTGGAATTATACTCTGATCCCCGGAATTATGCTCCTGAAATGATGCTCCGCCCCCGGAATGATGTTCCACCTCGAAGTCTAATTCCAAGATCCATCAATTTTATGCATACAACTCATATACACAGTGTGCATTTATTGATGGAGGCACTTTGTTGGGGTCAAAAATTACACCCCAGTTGACCAAGTCAAACTCAAAATCAACCCCAACCCAAGTGGGCCCATGTCCAGGTCAAGTGGGCCCATGCCCAAGTCGAGCCCGAACATGAAGCGGCTGGCTTGTCCCATGCCAAAATGAAAATCATGTAATAAATAATTTTGATGTAACTTTTATGAATAAATGTAAGAAAAATGGGTATAAAACCAAATTTTTGTAAAGCCTATGGCTCATATGCAAAAGAAATGGGCACATGAGATATGGGATGGGCAAAATACTATTTTGTAAAACCCAAGGGGCTATGTGTAAATTTGTAAGCCTATATAAGGCAACATGATAATGAAATAAAGAACAATAATTCATTCCCCTTAAAAGTTAGGGTTTCTGTGCCTCCTTCTCCTCCTCAAGGTTCTAAAGCTTCTTCTATTTTCTAAATTAAATTAAGAGTTTAACTCTTTTTTTTCCAAAAGGAAATAGTTTTTCACTATAAACCCACAAAGGGGAGCTCAGATCTCCCATCAGATCTCTAAAAGGGGAGATTTTTAAATTCCACCCCCTTTTTTCTCCAAGATCCAGCCAACAGAGAGGAGGAAGAAGGAGACCCATCTCCAAAAATCCCACTTTGGGAAGATCCAAGGCTCAAGGGAAAACCCTGGGCTCAAAGAAAAAGAAAGGGGTCATTTTTCATCATCTCCGAAAATCTGTTAGGAGTTTAACTCCACAATATATATATATATATATATATATATATATATATATATATATATATATAATAAATTCTTTTTTAGAAGTTTAACTCCAAAAGTCAATTGGGAAGTACAACTCCCTGTGCAGGGGCTAAGCCCCTCTTCCCATGTTTAGGAGTTTTAACTCCAAAAGTCAATCGGGAGTACAACTCCCAGTATAGGGGCTAAGCCTCTTTTTCTGCAGGCACCCAGCGCCCGCGTGCCGGACGCGTGAGGCGCTAGCGCCCATACACCGAGCACATGTGGCGCTGGTGTCCAGCGCCCGCGTACCTAGCACATGAGGCGCTGGCGCCCAACACCCGCATGCCAAGCACGTAAGGCACCGACGTCCAGCGCCTATGCGTCCTTAAGACGCCACTCATCTTTTTTTTATACACACTCCACACTCAAACACGTCCCCCGTTAGAAAAAAATTTCTAACGGGGCGCTGCCCCGCATCCCGCAAGTGGGTTTCTAGCCCTCTTGACCCCCAGCCCGCTATCCGGGTAGCAGGACCCCCGTAAACTCTGGAAGGCCCCCAATATATCCAAAATCACTCAAGACACACATACGCACACTGCACATTGAGTTTGCATGACTAGTTGACCCGACAATCGGAGGTTCGCTTCAAAGGCGAAGGGTAATTAACTGCTGCTTAGTCCGCGGCTGTCGAAGATTCGGATCCCCACAATCAATAAACCCCGGCCTACCTCACTTAGGGGGAATCTGTACATGCTTGTTAACCGCGCGTATTCCCATGACAATGGGGTGACGAAAAACACCCTACAATGTTGATTCTAAGCTTAATATTGCAAAATAGGATATTGAGAGAATATGGTATGTGCTAAAAATTACAAGTAACCATCCAAAGCAAAATACCATATCACACAAATACCAAGTTACAATCTTAAACTTATAATCATATTTAAGCACATTAACAATTCACAAGAGAATGAGGAAGGTAAATCCATTCATCTCACATGCTCACCATCGTCATAACCTAAAAAATTACTCCATCATCACAAAATGAAAAAAAAACACAAGAGAAGAAAAATATCAACACAAGAACAAGAAGAAAAACAAGAACAAGAATAAGAATTTAAAGCAAAAGAAGTGAAAGTCTTTATTCACATTAAGAAGGGCTTAAGCTATAAGATGAGATAGAAACTTCAACCTTCTTAATGGAGCTCTCAAATAAGAGCTCAAAGAGAAGAGAAAAAAAAACTATCAAATATTACAATCTGATTTTCTCATTCAAAATCCAACCTAGAACTTATTCTGTGATCTTCTATATATAGACAACTCAAAAATTAAAAACAAACTATAGAAATGGACTGACAAGACAATCAGGGACCCACCAAAAGAGCACGAGCCAAATTTGGTCCACAAATTACGGTAAAAATGAATAATCTGCGGCCATACTTTAGAGAATGGGACCCATCTTTAGACTGAGCTCTTCTGGCATCAACATGATCTCTCTGTTATCTTGTTTTCTTTTATTCATTCTGTTGTGAAATCTGGAGCAAATGAACAGAGAGGGTGAGCAAGTGGTAATGTGTTCACACTTCACATCAACTCTTTTCAAATACTCATGACATGCCTACTTGCTTGCCCACTTGCATGCCTCATGATGGTTCATGCCCACTTGATCAAGCTAAATGCATGAACAACACTTGATCATGTTCACAGCATGTTGGACCAAAATTGATTTATTTGTTGTACACAACTTCATTTGTTGCAAACTCTTTAGAACTTGGTCGTTTTCGTCCCGTTTGCAGTTACGGCTAAAAACCGTTGTTTCTGTGTATGTTGTGCATGTTTTTTAGTGATTTTGTCTGTGTACCTGTAATCTGTACTAATGAGCAGATACAGATTAAATAGCATTGTTTATTGACAAAATGATAAGAAATGAAAGGTATTAAAATATAATTAATCGTGCCGAACAGGCCCTCTTTAACTTTCTTTATTTATCTTGATTAAACTAATGCACACACAAACACAAAATGATGATAAAAAAATAATAATAATACATGAAAGCATAAAATAAAGTAAAAAGGTAGAATAAAATAAATAACAACAACAACAAAAATGGAAATGAAGCTTGAGAAAAGCAAGGAGAAAAACATAAGAAAATAAAAAAATTGAAACGAACACACATTCACATTTATTTTAACGAACAAAAGTTCCGTACTGAGTTCGCATAACTTGTACGACCCGTTAGTCGGAGATTCCTTCATTTTGGAATGAGGAGTAATGAACGGCAGTTTAGTCTGCGGCTGTCGGAGATTAGGATCACCATAATTAATATACTCGGCCTACCCGAGACGGGAGAATCTGTGCAGCGTCTAACAAGTAAGCGCATTCCTATCTAAATAGGGTGGTGTAAAACACTCTACAAAGGATTCGCCCATCTCTGTTGGCAATAGCAAAAACAAAATTTCTCCTCCAAAGCTCATGTGTCCAGCAATCTGAGCCAAACAAATGGTGGCCTTGGGCTTTCGAGGGCCTTCAATTTTGTCTCCATTCTTCAAGCGAAAGAACCAGGCCGGCAACCCCTCCATTCCTCCGGGGATAAGACAAAGTCCTCCGACGAACAACGAATTGTCAGTCCACACCCTCATTTTCTCATCTTCCTGCTTGTGCTTTCGCTTTCGTTGGTTAGGCTATTTGATATTCGTTCATCATATGACTTCGGAAAGACAGATGAATCTAAACCAACCTTAGAAAGTCGCCAACAGAGACACAGCGGTAGAAGCCATGGCTTGGCTAGCCTATGATCCTATCTCAAAGAAATCTTCCAAGATAGGTGGTATGTAGGCTTGGAGGTCTCAAGCATTTTTGGGTTGAGTAGCTTAAGGGTTCATACCAGCAAGAAGATGTGTTTCAGCCAAAGCTGTTGTCTTTGTTTGGGTAGCCAGATTCACTAACTCGGTACTCAACCACTGGTCGACAATCGTTCGGACTTGATAAAGGTTACGGCACCTTTTCCACCATTATATATATATATATATATATATATATATAGAGAGAGAGAGAGAGAGAGAGAGACTTTAATGAAGAATTGTTATCTAACCCTTATTTATTTCACTTATTATTTTGGATCATAATTTTTATTGGCTTCTTATTCAATATTTATTACTCTTTTATCCTATGCAGCTAGCCTGACATGAATGAAATATTCTGATCGGCACCCTTCTTTAGAATCTTTTTTTATTTTTTCTCTGACAATTTAGGTTTTACTACTAAAATATTGAATTATTTTCACGATTTTTGTATGCAATAGCATTCAAAATATTGAGTGAAAAATTTCACAATTTTCCTGAGTTAAAAGATTCACAATTTTTGTTAGGCATTACAAAAACATATAAAACCTAAAGAAAATAAAAAAAATTATATTTTAAAAAAATCGCTGTTTTCGTGTAATATAACAAGTAAAATATTAAAATTTTCAAGAAGATAAAAGATATAAAATTTCATGATTTTCGTGTGTTAGCGTGCATAATATTGAAAAAACAGAAGATTTTGAGATTTTTGAAAGTCTTATGATTTTCTTATGTTATAACATACAAAATATTGAAAAGAAAAGAAAATTGATATTGAGAATTTTGAAAATCTCATGATGTTTGCAAACAAAAATATTTAAAAACAAAAGAAAATGGAAATTCTTGAGATTTTTGAAGATTTTACAATTTTTCATATGTTATAATAAGCAAAATATCGAAAAATAAAAAAATTGAAATTTTTTAAAAATTTGCAATTTTCATATGAATATCATGCAAAGTATTGGAAATTTAAAGAAATCATAGAGTTTTGAATTTTTTTAAAACTTGTTGATTTTCGTGTGTTGCCAAGAGGTTCCCAGTCACCCAGGGGTCCCTCAGACCGGATTTCTTTGTGCTGGTAGGCTTTTATTAACAATTGATGATCTTTACTTATTTTACCTCACATAACTTTTTGTCTCTTTGGTATCCTGAAGTTCTCCATTTGTATGAGTAAATAGAATTTTTGAAAATCGAAAAAGAAAATTTTCTGAGATTTTTAAAATTTCTTGATTTTCATATACTATATAGAACAAAAAGGAAGAAAATGGAATTTTTGCTATTTTTGAAAATCTTGCAAATTTCATGCGCAATATTGCAAGCAAAATGTGTGATTTTCATTTGTTATATAGCAAGCAAAATGTTGAAAAACTGAAGGAACAAAACAGAAAATATTAGATTTTGTAAAATGTTGTAATTTTCATGTTCTTTATAGCAAGAAAAATAATAAAATACTGAAAAAAATTTAGATTGTTGAAAATTCAACGATTTTCATGTGCTATATAGTATAAAAAAAATTGTAAAAAAGTAAATTTTTTAAAAATTTAACGATTTTCGTGTGCTTTTTAGGAAACAAAATTTTTGAGATTTTTAAAAATTTAACTATTTTCATGCTCTATAACTGGTAAAATCAATGAAAACTGAAATTTTTTGAAAATTTCGCGTTATCTGTGTGATTTAGCAAGCAAAATATTAAAAGAACGGAAAAAAATATATAATTTTGAGTTTTTTTTTTTAAATCGCTTGATTTTCATGCCAGGACGTGCAAAATAATGTAAATTTGAAGAAAACAAATAATTTTTGGATTTTTGGAAATTTTGCAATTGTCATGTGCTATTCCATGCAAAAAATTAAAAATCAAAGAAAGCTGAAAATTTTGAGATTTTTGAAAATTTCATGATTTTTTTGTACCATTGGCCATGCAAAATATTGAAAAGAAAAGAAGAAAATATGAATTTTAAAGATTTTTGAAAATTTTACGATTTTATAACTTGAATAAATATTGAAAAACTAAAGAAAAATTTAAATTTTTGAAAATTTCATGTTTTTATTGCGCTATAGTAAGCGAAATATTGTAAAAGAGAGGAAAATATAATTTTTGAGATTTTAAAATTTTACCATATTTGTGTGCTATAACATGTAAAATGTTGAAAATTTGAGAGAGAAAAAAACTTGAGAATTTTTTTTTTATTTTGTGATTCGCATGTGAAGCAAAATATTGAAAAACCGAAGAAAAAATAAAATTTTGAAATTTCATGGTTTTTGTATGCAATATTATAAGGAAAATATTGCTAGAAAAAAATTAAAGTTAAAAATTTCACGATTTTTTGTTCGTTTTTCAAAAAAATAAAATAATCAAAGAAAATGGAAAATTTTGATATTTTAAAGAAAAATCATTATTTTCATGTGACAAATAAAATATTACCTTGCAAAATATTAGAACACCAAAGAAAGCTGGAAAATTTGAGATTTTTGAAACTTTCATAATTTTCATGTGCTATTTACCATGCATGATATTGAAAATAAGAAAACATAAATTTTATTATTTTATGACATGAAAAATATTGAAAAACCAAATAAGAAGATAAGTTTTATTGAAAATTTCATGATTTTTTGTGTTATAGTAAAATATTAGAAAATCGAAGAAAATGGAATTTGAGATTTTTAAAATTTAACCATATTCGTGCTGCTGCGTGCAAATATTGAAAATTTGAAGAAAACAATAAAGTTTTGGAATTTTGTATATTTTGTATTCTTATGTGCTAGAACAAGCAAAATATTGAAAAATGGGGAAAATGGGACGGTGAACATTCACAGCCCGACTATTCGTGAACGCAAGCCCTATTGTGGGTTCCCTTCACCGCTCCATTAGCCGTGAACGCACTCATAACCCCATTGTGGTTTCTCCTGCAACTTAAACAGGGAAACTCAGCGGCTGTTAGAGCGTTTACAGCTATTGAGGTTATGAACGTTCACAGCTCCATTAACCTCTTGAAAAATTGAAGAAAAAAGAAAAATTTCGATAATTTTAAAATTTTCATATGCGATATAACAAAGAAAATATTGAAAAGATGAAGAAAAATACCGAATATTTGCAAGTTAGTTCTTTATATATTACATATCATGTTCATAAATATAAAATATTACTACTTATAAATTATATAACAATGAACTTTCATATTAATATAATTTTTCTCGACTTTAGACTTCGTAGCAACTCAATGTGCATAGGCCTTGCAAGTCTAATAAAAAATTCCTACCAACATAATGAAGAAAACATGCAATAAGACATAATTTGTGATTTGAACAATTTCGGCATTAATATCACAAGAAACACATAGTTACACAAAAGATCATCCAATCATCTAAATTCCAACTCCAGCATCAACCATACTCTTCAAGAAAGGTTAGAAGAAACTAATTCACACTAAAACTTTTACAAGGAGGAAAAAACAAGCCAACCACAAATTCAATCTTCTATTGATGAACTCTTCTTATGCTTCCTAACCCTTGCTTGCATCGGCTTCTCAACTCTCCCACTCTCACTTTTATGATCATGATCACTAACCTCACCCTCTTGTGTACTACACATCTGGCTCTTCATCTTAAACCCTAACCCTAACTTCTTACCCCAACCTCCACCGCCGCCGCTCTTCGCCCTCCCCAACTTCTCAATCTCTTTTCTCATCATTGAACACTCTCTCTCTAACTGCGAAACCCTCATCCTCATACTATCCATCCCGACCTTCAGGACTTGGTTTTCTCTCACGGCAGCTGTCGCCCAGCCGCCGCTGGCTGTGTCTGTGGGGCCTGTGAGGCCGCCGCTCAGGAGGGGACGGGACCCACCGTCGAGGTCACCGGACACGAGGAAGCAGCCAGCGATGGAGGAGCGGAGCTGGAGCTGCTCAAAGAAGAGGACTTGGACGATGACCCGGAGCGGGAGCCGCTCGTTCTGGGCGGCATGGGTGCAAGCCTCCAGGGAGAGCTTCTGGCAATCAATTAGACGGCAGAGCTGCTCTTTCTCAGATTCTGATAGCCGCGGATGTGCCTGTTTGTGAATAAATAAAATGATTTTAGGATTTTAAATGAAGAACAAATTGATTTAGATAGCAATTTTAGACGTGTTTGTGTTTGTGTGCACACCCAACATACACAGAACTCCCCCCCCCCCCTGGTACCCTCTTTGGCCATCTTTTTGTGTTCATAGTTACTTTGCCTTTTTAGAAAACCAAGAAAAATGTTTGAGAATTTACTCCTTACAATTAATACAAGTTAGCTGCAGATTACAAAATCTAACCTACACATTTTAAAACAAGAAACTGTGTCCTTTCGGAAATCCCGATATAAATGTTCTATGATATAAATGTAACATAGAACCTTTGCACTCATTCTTTATTCAAATGGAATTACACTCTCTAAATTAGTATATGATGGGCCAAAATGACAAGTAATTCAGAATGGAGGGCGTATACAAACATGCGTACTTGTGTGTGCGGGCGTCATGCATGCGAGTCATTTGAGTGGTTGTGTATGAGCAGTGCACGCTGTGCAGCTGCGCATGAATATATGAAATGTAAATTGTGCATGACAGATACATGTCAGACACAAGACTTAAACCGCAATTTAGATTTAAGGACAGTGTAGAATTTGTGTTTTTTTTTTCCAGCGACTGCTCAGGCATTGGTCCAACATCAATATACATTGTTATTCCATGACAGAAAAACTTCATGTTCTTGGAAAAGGGGTTCTTGACACAAAAAAAAGAAAAGAAATTAAAGTGAAGAATTTGCGTTGAGTAAAGATAATTTACTTCCGTATGAACTCTAGTTTAAATTAACTAGCATATACCAAGTACTAATATTTTGATTGTTTGTGTGAACACACAAGCACCGAATAAGTAAATATGCTATATGCAGGTGTATGTATATGTGAAGCTTTGTTTTTACATGCTATAATTTGGGCAAGACAGACATGAAGGTTTCCATGTCAGACACGGGACTGTACCAAATTAAGATACGAGGATACTATGCATGTATGGAGATGTATAACAATAGCGATGGCAGCAAACAAAAGGCACTGATAATCGACTTGACTATGACTATCATGCTCTTCATGAATTGCTTATATCGTATAACGATAGTAGAAAATACAAACCTATGTCTATTCTAAATTGTTTGCTGGATAGAATTCACACTATGCAACTTATATTTAACATTTTTGTTGCAAAAATATTAGACATTAAACCATTGGCATAATGCTGGAGCAGTGTTTTCCACAATAAAGGGGAAATATATAAATTGGCATGGAAGAAAAAACACAAGTAAGATAAAAAATTCATGACCGATGATACCTTAAGGTAAATATCAATCGCACGATAAAGCCCATCATCCAATGGCCGAGCATAATCAGGCACCGCCGCAGCCAATGCCTCAAACTTAGACAACTTCAAATTAACATCAGGTGCCACCTCAGCAAGAAACCCATCAGTTAGCTTAGCAACAGTAGTCAACGGAGTCAACGAAGGCGACCCCATCACATTCTCATCCTCGACCAAACTAGGAGAGGCCCCTCCATTAGCTCGATCCAAATCCAAAAAATGTTCAATAATTCTTGTTACACAATCAACATCATAAAGCGTCTCCATTTCACAAGAAAATGCAGGAATCAATAGATCTTCTAAAGTCGCCTGATCGAGCTGCATCCCAATCCTTTTCTCTAAATTCGACACGCAGGACTCGCTAGCTTTTATGATCAACGCGGTGCGAAGAAGCCCACACAAGATTTTAGTCGAAACCACACCCTTTTGTAGCGGCAATATATTACAAATCTCTTCTAAAAGACTTCTTTGCTCTGCTTCAGTGAGGGCAGTTTCCAAAGCACTAGTCGCCCCCAGAGTTTGCCTTTTGTTGAGACCTGGAAGATATTTCTTCGCATAGAAAGCAACAGACCCCGCAATTATCTCTGCTCTTATACCACGAGACTCCATGACAGAAATCAACCGTTTGTATAAAGGATAGCTTAAAAATGAAACATCCTCATACCACCAATCAGGGCTAGAACTCCTCGGTTTAGCTCCTGTGCTTATCCCATTCCATAGAACACTGCCTCCCGGGCTTTGCACATGCCCATGCTCCATCATGGGCCAACCGAAGAGGTTTGGGTCCGTGCATGCTTTGACAGCTAATGACTCGATGCACCGCTTTACAATATTAAGGTCTTCGGCATAAGGGAGGAGTTCATCACAAGTTTGCAGTGCTTTAATTGAGTCTTTCCAGCTTCTTAGGACTTTTTGGTTGAGGAAAGTCTCGGTTTGGGAAATTAGGTTGTTTTCTGCAATATCTTCAGTCATTTGGAGATATTCTGCAGTGCATCGGAGGTAGACTACGTTGGATGCGGTTAGTTCGACTTTTACGCCATAGCAGAATTTAGCGACGAGTTCAAATGATTTTGAACCTCCTGGGATATCAGGTAGACTTATGATGCAAAAGTCTTCATTGGATTTCTCCTCGATTAATTTTTCTAACACGCCGCTCTTGGATAAAAGAGGAAACTGCAGTTGAACACAGAATTGTGACATGTTAGTGGATGTTTTCAGGCACTATAGGAACAGTAACAATTTTAGCGAGCATCATTCTTGATAACAAATCTAGATAACAAGAGGGGGTTGACACTTAGTCAACAGTCGGCCATAAAACTTTGTCAAATTTTTCATGACGATTTGATCCATAGCCGACCCCAGTTTGATGAGAAAAGGGCTTGGATGATAGGTAAAGAAATACTGCAACAGAATGAATGGGATAGCACAAGTACAGACTTATGCAATGTTTGAATTTGGTTTCATGGAGTAAATTTCACCTTGTGGAGATGAAAAGACATCTCTCCGACTTCCACTGTAATGTCGCTAGGGAGGCCAGTTGTGCAAAACCTGTGGCGAACACAAGAAAATCAATAAATAATACTAACACTAGGTGTGGGCTATGAAAATAATCATAACAAAAAGTAACTGGAATGCCCCCCCCCCCATCCCCCTTAATTTTTACATAACAAGGAGAAACTTGGACCGACTATTCTCAATCACATCGATGCAGCTATATGTATGTAAATATAATTGGTGCAGGTGCTCATATGTAAACAGAAATAAGTGATACTTATTGACAATTTATTATCCTACCAAGTTGTGGAGTCCAAGCATTATTAATGATTTATTATCCATTGAATGTCGAAGTAAAGTATCTAAACATGCCACCTATTTTCTTGAGATTTCTAGCATTTCTAAAGTTTTAAAAAAAAAGTGACACGTAAAAGGACTAGATACACAAACTCACTCTCTTGGAGAGAATTTAAGATTTTGACTCTTTGATTTGCAAGAATAATAGTCATTTTTGCTACTATCATGTAGTTAGAGACCGGTGCACCTATATGTAAGCTCTTAAAATTGATATTAGCTACATTAAATTGCAGCAATTGCTTACAATTACTGAAAAGTATTTAAGCAACTTCTATTTTGATTTTGTGAGTTGAATCTTGAGACATTAATATAAGGACCCTTTCTCCTCTGCCAAAAAAGAAAAAAATTTGCAGCCTAAAACTCAGATTAAGGTTTTAGTTTTCAGTGTCCCGTCTCTGCTTTCAATTTGTTAAATAGGAGTTTGCCTCCAAGATTAACTTTTTGCCCATACAAATTAATAGCAAGCTCAAAACAGTAGTTACAGTTAAAGAGTCTCATACATTAAGTATGAATACAAAATGTTATTCTTTCAACAAATCGTGGTGGGAGTAAACGCCATGCTCTGCTACAACATTTTATTTTTTTCACCAGTCAGTTTAAAGAATATTAATTTTCTCTTTAGAAATAACAAGCCAATTCACATAGAAACATGTCAATTTAAAACAATAGGCTATGAATTATTACAATATTACTGTAAGCATCCAAAAAATAAAAATAAAAAACAAAAAACTTTTTAACAGTGATCTACAAGAGAAGTATAGAAACCAATTATACTACAAGAACTGCAACTTAATATGAAATTTGACAAGGGTTGCTAAAATGAATAACAAATTAAACGACAAGAAGAGAGTGTTAATTACCATGCTTGCCCTTGTTGTCGAAAGGCGTCAGCTTTTGATCCCAGCTTCATACAAGCCATATAAATATTACAATTCACAGGACCTCAAAGAGAAGAACCCTAAGAAACAATCAACCCAAACTCAGAGCTTTCAAGGGCTCTCACTTCAATCTTTGAAATTCAGGCACAATTCAAGTCAACCTCAGAACCAACATCCAACCCAAGAAAACCCCATAATAATTTTGTCCCCAGAAGATGGTCAGAGATCAAACATTTGCTGAAAAATCAGCAATATGTACCGACAAAGATACACAAGGCTGCACATTTACAAACATCAAAATCCAATTTTGATGCAAAATTCCAATCAAAACCACCTCAAAGATTCCCAAATCCCCCCCAAGTTTAGGGCTTTTGCCCCCAACACCAAACAAAACCTAACCTAATCCCACACCTAAACACAAAGATCCAATTTTGAACTCTCTAGACACCACCAAACCCAACAAGAACAAGAACCCAGATCATAAAAGCAAAAGAAAATTCAAAACCAAGGGGAAAAAAATTAAGAGAAGTAAAAGAAAATACAAAAGGGCAGTTTCTATTGTGTCTTTTTGCTAATAGTTTCTCTTTTGCTTTACAAGGTTACAAATTTGCAGGCTTTGAAGGGAATAGAAGGGACCACAACAAGCACCAAAAACCCCAAGTGTTGAAAAGGGACGAGGGGATGGGAGAAACTCAAAAGGGTGAAGAACCCGAAGCTTTTTTTTTTAATATAAAAAGGGAAAATATTTTTAAATGGGGTTTTGGATTCTTTAATTTTTTTAAGACATGATATACGTTTTTTTTTATTTAAATAATGATCTATGTATTTATTCTAGAACTTTTGACATTAGTGAAGGACGAGATTCTTGGAGGCAAGTGGTCAACCGACACAATGAATACCACATTTGGTATAAGAATGCAATGAATTGTTAATGAAATAAGGGGGAAGATTTCTCCAACTGTTTTAATAAAGAGAATAATGGAGAAAAGAGGCCATAGGAGGGGATTTCCTCCTATGGCGTGGAAAAAATACAACCTCCACCAATTTTTTCGATGATCGGCCTTCATCATCTTCATCGTTATCATCTAAGATGTGGGTACACCAAATTTCATGTGATTCTACAACTTTTTCACCGTTGATTTAGCAATGTAAAAAGTTCTATTGTCGGTAAACCGTTAATTTTGAACCCACTAAATCAACGGTGAAAAAGTTGTGGAATCACATGAAATTTGGTGTACGCACATCTTAGATGATAACAATGATGATGGTGGGTGCCGATCGTCGGAAAAAATGATGGAGGTGGTATTTTTCCCACACCATAGGAGGAAATCCCCTCCTATGGCCTCTTTCCTCCATTAATCTCTTTAATAAAAAGTTTTTTAAATGAGATATAGAGAGCATGCAGGCACGAAATTTCTTATGCTGGCACGAAATTTCTTATGCTGGGACGAGACCCGAAAATTGACACATTTTTTAGTTTTATTGATAATAGATAGCATGCATGATTTTGTCAATTTTTGTTCCCTATGTTATGCAAATTTTGTTGTTGGATAGAAAAGAATTAAAAAAATAATAAATTGTTGCTTTTTATCGAATCCATTATATAACATGCTAATTATAGATGCAGTTTATGATTATAAAACTTGTAAGTTTTTATTGTTTTTTATGGGCTTTAAAGCATGCCTAATTGTAAATACTAATCTTTTATTTAAGAATTCCATAGACTATATATCGTGCAAAAATAAAATTTGGCTTTGGAAGGAAAAAACGTTATATTTTCGTTCGGGATAATAGCATGTCATGTCAATGAATCGTAGGTGGGAAAAATTCAAAAATCTTTATCAAATTACATGGATATAATGTAAAAAAAATAGTTGTATTTACCATGTTGAGATACGATGGAATATAGCATTTTAAGTATGAATGATGTTATAAATAAATGACTTGTAGACTCATAGTTTCGTATTAAATTTTAGGGTTATAGCATGTCTCATTTTTGCGGGTTTACGAAGCATGGAACTGATTTTCATCGGCATTTTTGCTTATAGCAAGAATGGTGTCTTTGAGAAGGAAAAAAACTAATAATTTTATTCCAGTGTTCACGGTTAATAACATGTTGTCGATAGTTTTGAAAAATGAAATTTTTGATGGAATTAAAAAAAAATAAAGGACAGATTTAGGTTTATACCAACTTTCAGAGGTCAGGACATTGTCAGCCATCATTGACGTACACAAAAACTTGAAAATTCTAACCGATTTCCATGTCATGCAAGATTTTGATGATTTTATAAAACTAAAAGTGTGATATTTCTTCATTGGCTTAAGAAAACTATAGCATGCAAAGAAAGATAATTAAAATAAAGGGCATATTTTTTTTATTTCTGTGAAACATAAAATGTGAGATGCGATTGAATTTGAGAATGATTATTATTCTTATTGGTGGGGACCTAAAACTAATATTGGAAATGGGAAGTTAATGTCAAAATAAAGGGGCTTAAATGGAGGGGAAAAGAAGCTGATTATTACAAGAACGGAAAATTTTACAAAGCTCGAACTTTCAGGGGTTTGGAGATATTATATACCATTGAATTTTTTTTTAACCAGAATGAAAGTCCACTAGCCCTGCGTCCTCCTCTTCGAAGCACTAAACGAGAGATTCCAGGTTCAATTCCCTCCCCCCCTCCAAACTCCTATTGCCCACCACTGGGCTATGTGCCCCGCCTTGTATCATTGAAATTTAAATATGCTATAAACCATCTTTGAATAGCAATTTTTCAGAAAAATGAATGGGAATTTTCTCCATAAATGCTATATTTAATTTATTATGGGACAATTTAATCATGTACAAGGTTATTCTTGAATTGTCTAGTCCATTCGTGACTTAAACATGCAATGAAACTAGCATTTTCAGGCAACATCGCGACGAGGGTTCATGGCAATTTTAAAGTTCAATGGTGCTGTCGTAAAAGCTTTGAAAGTTGGATGGTGCTTTCTAAAATTTACTCTTTTTATAGGAATTTATGCTTTTTCGATCTTACCTCCAAAACTTGATATTCCATATTTCATGCTCCAAGCTTGATATTTTCATAGTTCACCCCAAAAAATTCGTATGCCCATATTTTATTCCCAAAGCCTTTAAAATTTTCAAGAATCCCGCTTTATAAATTGAAGAGTATTCCTGTATTTTATAGGGAGAGATTTTTGGAATTAAGGGTTTGGGGGCAGGAAATATTAAAGATTTAGCGAAGAAATATGCAAATATCAAAGTTGTATAGGTAACATTAAAAAAAAACAAGCATTTATGGATGAAAATGATGGGCACGACTGCTGCCCAGCAAATACACAGTACCATTTATAGAAACATGAAATGGGGATTTTAGTATATGTCCCCTCAATCTTAGCTATTTAAAACCAAGCCCTCCAAATCTTATTTATTGAGAAAAGGCCCCCGAATCTGCTAATTTAACTAAAAATATACATTGCGGCCAGCAAACATGCCAACGCTGTTAGCCGTTAGGGGGTCTTATTTACTTTTTTACCTCCTAATAGCTGCAATTCCTTTTTTAAAAACCCAAGCTTCTATTCTCACTAACCTAGGGGTAAATTTGATGGGGGATTCTTGCAAGTTCTCTTGTCGAGAAGAGCTGCTCAGAAACAATAAACACGGAGCTTTTGGAGAGGGTAAACATGGGAGAGTTCATGACCTTTGGTCAAGTTAATTCGTATGTTACTCATGTTAATTTGATGGAAGGACTTCTATGAGCAGCGGTGCGGATTTGGAAGGCTTTTTTGAAATTTGAAAGATTTGGAGGGTACTTTTGAAAATATCTAAGATTTGAGGGACATATATTTAAGACTCCCAAAACTAATGAGATTGAAGAATTTATTAACGAAAAAGATGGTACGACTAATAACATGTAGCTAATGCATGAACTATGCAAAAGTCAAATGATTGTCTTTTTTTGAATAAAAAGCTCCAATATGATGCAAACTAGGACGACCAAAAAAAAAATTCCACTGTGATACAACTGCACTCTCGCAAGTCAAAAGAAATTGATTTAAAGAAAGCATGAATAACATGTGAATTTTATTTCGCACGGTCAAAGCTTGAGATGCAAAAGCTTATTTTGCGACTAAATTAAGGGTTTAAATTGAAATAGTATTATTGAAACACATATGTTCTTTTCAGAAATACAGCAAGTTAAATTTAAAAAATCAAGCCATGACTGTCATAATTAAATACAATTATGCTGCCGAAAGAAAAACACAGTTATGGCTATTTTGCTGTATGGACACTTGCATCCAGTTTCCAACAACTTCGGTGATTTTCTAAAATAATATTTAAAACTATCTGCAGAAGACTAAAAGTCAAAGGTTAAACTCGAGATTGAAGTCATTAAAACTTAAAATCCAAACCTAATTATTAACAACAAAACAAAGAGATGAACCTTGTTTTTCAACGCATCGGGATGCCTAACGATTGCTTGCCTTTGGGATTACGCTTCCCCAAAAATCAATGCAAGACCTTCTTCGTTTCATTAATATTATTATTAATTTTTTATCTCTCTCCCTCAAAAACTTCCGTATTTCTAAATTTCATCTCTAAAATTTTATATTTTCAAATTTCACTCCTGAAACTTCTATCTTAACCCAAAAAATAAACCATTTTATCTATATTCCATCCGAATTTAAGTAGGGTTAGATTGTTTTAATCAGAATTTGAGTTATAAGCGTGTTTCCTATTTCTTTCCTCTTAAAAATCATGCGACTCCTCACTCTTTTTTTCTTCTATCTTCAACCTCATTATGGGGTATCAACTTTTCTCGCAGGTTTGAAACTTAAGATCAATTTTAATTTTGGAGTTCATCAAAATCGGTAAAAAAAAAAAAGGATGAGCATAATCTAGCCTATATATCTACAACAAATGGCCTATATATCTATAACAAATGAATGCATGAAGAGGAAAAGCCCTAAATGTAAAGGAAAACCCTAGTTTGAAATTGAAAATGAAGAAAATGGCTTTAAGGGTATTTTTGTCTTTTAATAGTCACTTAATGATATGTTTATTAGAGTACCAGAATATTCATATAATACGTTTTGCAAAACCATCTAAGAGGAGATATATGAACAGCTTCAAAAGCTTTAGGGATGAAATTTAAAAATATGAATTATTAGATGGTGAAACTTAGATATTTGGAAGGTTCGGGGATGAGATATTAAAAAAAACCTGTAATAAATAAAGGAGCATAATGTTTAATATGATTGATTTAATTGCAAGCAACGTATAGTAAAAGAATCTTGCTGTCTATCACATGGCTCTCTTGATAAGTACAGAGTGTTTCGATGAAAACATAATCAAGAGGTTTCATTATTGATTTATGATGTTGTCCATAATATTTAAAGACAAAAATGATATTCTGTGCTATTCAATGAGCTCTGGTTATCAAAATGGACGAGCTCTAATGATTTTGTTCATAAAATTTACAACTCTCGATTCTTTGGGAAAAGATGGGAATAAATAAATAATCAGTAGATGGAAGGAATGAAGGAAAAATTCTGCCTGGTAAATATCGTTTTATCAAGAAGAGATATATAGTTTTAACATACATGTCACCGATTGACCGATTCCGTTCCTTTTGACAGCAAAAATAAATCTTAAATACCCTATGGAAGAAATAAACTCTAAATCATTAGCAAAACCGAAAGTTATTTTACAACCGAAATAAAACGGACTTCGGCTAGTTTGTTATGCATGATAAACACAATAATGTGAACAGGTGAAATATAGAGAGATGATTTTTCAGCCCTCCTCTGGATAGTTTTGTAAAACCCAACTGATTTCATCTTATGGCTGGACATATAAGGCCGATAAAATAAAAGATTTTTCTCCTAATCGGATGCTGATCTAACAAAACTCTTGACATAAAAAGGGCGAAAACCATCACAGAAATTACGACCGTAAATATTTTCTTTAAAATATAAATAAATCAAAACTAGCATATTCTCTCAACCCAAACAAACTTTATTGTACAAGATTATTAGATTTGAGTTGCAGGAATCATAATGAAGGGCTTATTTAATTCTTATTGTAGAGGAATAATGCAGGTGTACATTGACTCCATGTGCCATGTGTACCAAATAGTGAGAGGCCCCTTGCACCTAATCTCATCAACAGCAAAACTTTATTATTATTGCTTTTAATGAATGGAGCAGCAGAAGTGGTGGTGGCTGGCTGGCTGTGCATTATTGGTGCATGCTTTAGTGTGGTCCTCTTCGGGACACCATTAGTACTTGTTTCCAAAAGTGAGACCCATTTCATTATTAGCTATAATATACTCACTATTCTTCATGCATTCCTTCTATTGTTTGGCAATTACAAAAACAATATTATGTTGTTTGGGGTTAAATTGCTTAATAATACTATAACTTTTCATCCATTCTGCACAATAATATCATAATGTTTTTTTCTAACACATAAATGCCACAATGTTTTGCTCCGTTTGTAATTTGATACCTTCTGTCACGGGCGTTGGAATATTCCGTTGCGTGCTTCGCACGTGGGTTTTTCGGGACATTTCTTCTTCTCATTTTTCTGCCCTCTTTTCGAAATCTAGGCCTAAATTCTTCCCGGGCCTCAACTCATTACCATTGCAACCAAAATACGCATGTCCTCTTCATCAGGAAGCCCGAGTCCTTCGTATGGGATGTGCAAATGTAATTTCAAATGCTACGGGCTGACTTCGGCAAAACCGGAGACGTACGGAATGAGATTCTTTTCATGTCCCATGTACTTCTCCGATCCGGAAATTGCCTTCGAATTTAGACGTTGGTTGCAAACTCGTCGTCGATCCTGCAGTGGATCTCCTCTGTGATCTCGCCATGGATCTCCTCTTTCGCCGTGGATCCCCTCTTCGATCTGGCCGTGGATCCCCTCTTCGATCTCCACCTCAAGCTCGACTTCGATCTCGCCAAGGCTTTAGGTTAACTTTTGGTGGGAACATTGAGGAAGTCGAAACGTTTTCTTTTTCTTTTTTCTTTTCAAAATTATAATGTTTCATGTTTAATCACCAAGGGTATAAAGGCAACTTCACTACTTTTGTTAACATCTGCCAGTAGGGAACTCAAAATATTGTGGTATTTAAGTGCTCGAAAATAAACATAGTGGTATTATTGTGCAGGATGGGTGAAACATTGTGGTGTTATTAAGCAATTTGCTCGTTGTTTGGTCTCATTCTATTAGTTGCAATCTTGATCGGGTAAAACAATAAAGTTGGCAATTTTGACCCAACCTAATACAGATGGTCGGTTCATAGGACCCTTGTTTGGTTAGCAAATACAGAAAACGAAACTTTTCTTGCAAATCAAAAGGAGGTTTCTAACTCAAACCGGCCTTTTTGTGCTCAGCCGAATGTAAAGAAAAAGAAAATACAACATTTTTGTTATAACTCAGATGGCTTACGATAAAACTTGGATAATGCTCATGATCACTTTTCTGGTGACCATTCTCAAAGGTCCGGCGAATTTTTTGCATATTCCGACTCCGTGTACAATTCCAACTCGTGTCGTTTGACCGTTGACCAAATATAGCAGCAGGACATGGTGTTCTCTAAACAAATGTTAAACGCAACTCCATTCATCGATAACAATGAGTTGCATATAGGTGGGTATGGTTCAAACACATCGAAACAATTAGTAACAAATTGGAGTAATTATCAAAGATGGGTTGGGCCTGTAGTGATTTGGAGCAAAACTATTGGTTTGGAGCAAAACTTAAGCTCCATCTTCATCAACTGATGAAACGCAGCTAATATATCTAGAAACAGAAAAAAAAACATAGAGAGAACATTCGCTGATACACAAACTTTGACACATCAAAAGCTCAGAAAAGCGGAAATTAACAGCTCTGAAACAATACAACAATACCACATTACAAGAAATGAAAGGGCAAAAAAAAAAAAATTGGACTTTTAGTTTGCGAACAAGAATTTTACAAATTTGAGGGTCCTCATAAGAACAATGCAATACATATTGTACATTGCATCCATCATATCTACATATTTGGCCCATCAAAACTCGAAGAATCTGCACACATACAAAGAAATATTACCAAAAAGCGATCCAAAACATCGGCACAGTCAATGGAAGATTGCGAAAAAAAGTGTGCGCCCAAAGTAAGGAATATCATAAATCTGTTCATAAATGAGCCAAGTAACTGCTGCGAATAAATTCACTAGATCAACTGATCTGTTTCTTTCAGTCGATTTTTCATTTCATCACAACTAGTCTACAACACAATCCAAATTATTCCACGATCCCATATTGGGTCAAAATTAAGGAATTGTTAAGGTCCCAAACACATCCATCAAATAAACTGCGGGAAAGCCATACAAAATATGAATTTTATAAGATAAATTAACAATCAGTTTAACACGCTGCAGCCATCAATTAAATTGAGGAGACGATTACAAGTTCCGACCGGAATGATCAAATATCGAGCAAAATGGAAGAAATGTGTGTGTGTAAAAGGAATGATCCTATGAGAAGCCATATAAGCTGGGAGCTATGAGAGTGTGTGTGTAAAAGGAATGATCAGCAATATAAGCAGGGAGCTATGAGAGCGAGTGACTGCAACCATGGGATATTATTTGATGGTTGAGATTTAACAGTTCTTTTTAAAGGTAAATATAGAAAAGAACACGTAATCAAATTAAATCGTACCATGTCTGGTAGATTATCGTTTCGTCTTTATTCAAAAATTGATAGTTCTTTCCTCCCGAACAAAACTCTTTCTTAACCAAATATGGGCTCTAGGGATAAGACAAAGCCCTCCGACGAACCACGGACTGAGAGAGAATCTACAAGAGATCAAATCTATCAAAATAAATTAGAAACACTTTTTCTCTTATAGAGAAAAACAACAAACTTTGAAACAATTTTCGATCTTAATTAATTAAAAAAGTTTATTTAGCAAGAAGAATATAATTAACAAAAACATAATGTGAATATCAAGAGAAATAATTCAACTAGTGGATGCAACACTCGGTGTCAAATAGATTGCATTTTTGATGCTAGAGACATAATTGATTGTGTTCTTATGCATATTTTTATCATCGGTATAATTTTTTTTTGCTTTGGTCACATAATTGTTTAGTTTTCTTTTAATTTCTCTTTTGTTTAATTTATCATTCATCCGTCTATCTTTTCCCCCCAGAAAAGTAATCCACATTGAGAAAAAAATATTAATATGATTATGTAGGATTTATAGAGAATTTGTTTTGATTTGGTTTTCATTTCTATATTTAAATTAAACAAAATATTTATTAAATCTTAGCCGTCAAATAATATCTAACAGTTGTAGTCACTCCCTTTCATAGCTCACCTTATGTAACGACTCTGAAATCACCGTGCATAAATTTCTTGTTATTGTACAGAAAAGGGTATTACAGTCTGTGTAAGAATTAAAAGTTATTTTTGTTAAATAAAAACAAGAAACAATTTATAGTTTATTGGTAAAGCCTCTACACTGCTATGACGTAGCTTGTGTGCTCGAATCCCATTAGGCCTAATTATTTTTAGATTTTTTAAAAAAAATTTTGGAAGCCCAATTCGACTCCCCTTAACTCTCCTGCACTGTTTGATTTTCCTGCAATCAAATAAAGACTCTTCATTTCACCATTTAACACCTTTTTAATGCTTTCTAATTCACATTTTTAATTCCCAAATCCTAATTCTCCACTAAAAATACCACCCCATGCCCTAGCTCTTCACCATTATGAAATTTCTAGCAAAAATTCTCTTAAACTCTTTAAACACCAAGTGGAGTTAAGCCCCTCAAGTGGAGTAGCAAACCAAACTCGACGATCAGAGCACCTCCGACGAAACCACGACACCTGAAGGCTTCCCGTCGTTCTTGTTAACGATCTAAGCTGGTAATTCCTTTCACCTCTATCCCATTCCATCTCAAAATAAAATTTTAAAACAAACCGACGAAAAAGGAGTTAGCTCCGATGTACTCTTCTTCTTAACATTTGTAAGCCATGTGATAACTAAACGAGATCAAACTAACATCCTATAATAATTTTAACCTTATTTCCCATCATTTAGCTTTTATTTTAACCAAAATTTCATATGAAACAAACATATAACTATTTTTTCATTAAAATACTATGAATTTAGTATAACACTTCTCGATAATTAGTTAACTACCTTAGAAAAACTCCACGGGGTAATGACCTACCCCACACGGACACTATGGTTCTATAGCACGGTATTTTAGATCTATGGTTCGATTAAAGAATAGGTTTTTTACATTAAAATACCATACCGTTTCAAAACGGGTTTCTCTAAATCAGTATTTCAAAATTCTTGGCAATTACGCATCTACAACTCTCGTTAGGCGACCCGCTAATGGATTGTGTGGATTATCGCACATCCTTGAGATAGTAGAGCGAGATGCAGAACTCCTCACGGAGTATTCGGTCTCGAAAGGAATAAAAATACGGTTTTTAAGAAACGCGACTTTTCTAAACAAAACTATTTTTTGAAAAATTATATAAAAATCATAAATCCGTATTTTCAATAAAACAAATTAAGAAACTATATTTTTTAAAATGAAAGATTAGAATTTTTAATAAAATACCACCAAGTTTCCAAAAGAGCTAGTTTTCATAAAAATACCATAAACTTTCAAAAATCTAGGTTTTATCATCAAAACACCACAACAATTAAAATATATGTTCATGAAAACCCAAAATGTTATAAATCACCATCGGGATTTATTTTTAAACTATATTGAAGTATTTTTCATAAAACCCCCTTGAGATATACAAACAATATTTAAGGAATATAGATTAATATATGTTTAAATAGGATCAATTTACTTGAGCCCTAGGGAACCGGAAAAAATGAGTGCTTGCATATTCAGGTTAGACAACTTAACGGAATTATCAATGGCAATTGTGTTGGAAAAATACACAAATTCTGTCGTCCATGTGTAGCAATTGCCGATTTCTCCCGAACATAAGATTTTAACACTTTACATCAATTCACATGAAAAGATATGAACTCAAATCCAAACTCAAATCTAAACTTGAAATCGAACTCAAATACAAATTCGAACTCTAACCTAACTTGAATCTAAACTCGAATATGTATTCGAATCCAATCAACTCGAACCAACTTGACTCGAATCCAGATTGCAATTATCATGACTTGTATATTACTCGACTCTCGAATACAATCTACACCTTTTGCAATTTAGGGGTTCGATCAAGACATGTCAATCAATTAATCAAATCAATTAAGTATATTAACCAGTTATAATATATTATACTCGAGGTGCTTGTGATAGTTTCTTGTGTGAATCCAACGGAACTTCAGGAGTCCCGTATTAATCTCTTTTTTTACTTTACTCGAATATCAGTCGGGTTGACTCATCCACAACTTAGAGCCTCAATACTAACATATGAAATGAGCCCGTATTTTCTTACTCATGGGGTCCTACTCTTGAGCTCGTGAATACTTCTATGGCTGCATTGATGAACAATCAATTGACATTCACACTTGGAACTTAACGTTAACATAGTGACCATCTAGAGGCCTATAATATATATTTACCCATGATCATATACTCTCACTCGTCATATATATATTCTACACTTGTCATTTTCTTTACTCCTACCTATCTTTGGGACTTACCTAGAGCTAGTTCGCTGACGGGCATTTTACTCACTTTTCTTCTCTTGGAATGTTCGTCGGATACGGTCGAAACGGAGGAGGTTGAAGCCACAGAGGAGGATTACAACCAGATCACTACACAGGGCTAGCTCAGCTTCACTTTTTCTTCAGTTTATGTATGTTGCTTGTTTAGGCATTTCCTTATTGTATTTATTTTCCAGCATAAACTCTTGTATTTGTAAATATTGGAAGTTGAATGTAAATAAATATATTTGTTGAAAATTTTTACAGCCTCAATTTATTCTTGCATTGTGTATTATTGTTTTAATACGCTTAGTATATTTATTTAGGAAATGACCTTCTCTGGATAAATATACCGCGGGCTTACCACGACACCGTTTCCGTCTATTGGAAAGCGGGGCGTGACATCTTATATTACTTCTCATAGGATCATTCCTCTCTCTCTCTATATAAAGAGAAAATAATGAAGAAAAGAGACCCTAGGAGGATTTTTCGTCACGTGGCGTCGAAAAAATACACCTTCCAACATTTTAATCAATGATCGACACCCACCATCATCATCTTTATCATCTAAGATCTGGATACACCAAATTTCATTTGATTCTACCACTTTTTCACCGTTGATTTAGTGGGTGGAAAATTAACGGTTTATCGATAATAGAACTTTTTACATTGCTAAATCAAGAGTGAAAAAGTGGTTAGAATCAAATAAAATTTGGTGTATCCACATCTTAGATGATAAAGATGAAGATGATAAATGCCAATTGTCGAAAAAATTGTGGAGCGTGTATTTTTTCAACGTCATAAGAGGAAATTTCATTATATGACACCTTTCCTTCATTATTCTCATATATATATCCAGCACCAAAGATTGAGAAATTGTACATTTGATTTAGAAATATAACATATAGCATGTAGTATACCACAAGTTTTCTACAGGGGACTAAGATCAAAAGTTTCTTTTCAGATCGAATATTTACTTTTCAAGTTACAGACCAGACCCATTTATTTAGTTAAAGAAGAGAGGTGGATCTAATGTAGTTCTAAAGAGTTTCAGAAAATTTTAGAAGCTTCCAGAATATTCAAGAAACTTGTAAAAGATTGTCACGTCTCGCTTCCCAGTAGATGGAAATGGTAATGTGGCAAGTCCGCAACATATTTATCCAGAGAAGGTCATTCTCTAAATAAATATACTAAACGTATTGAAATAGTAATTCACAATACAAGAATAAATGGAGACTGTAAAATTTTTCAACAAGTATCTTCATTTACATTCAACTTCTAATATTTACAAATACATGAGTTTATGCTGGAAAGTAAATACAATAAGAAAATTGCCTAAACAAGTGGCATACATATACTGAAGAAAAGTGAAGATGAGCTAGCCCCAAGTAGCGATCTGGTTGTAGCCCTCCTCTGTGACTTCCATTTCCTCTGTCTCAACCGTATCTGACGAACATTCTAAAAGAAGAAAAATGGGTGGAATGCACGTCAGCGAACTAGCGCTCGGTAAGTCCTAAAGATAAGTAAGAGTAAAGAAAATGACAATTGTAGAATATTTATATGACGAGTAAGGGTATATGATCATGGGTAAATATATTCTATATGTCTCTATATGGTCACTATGTTAACGTTAAGTTCAAAGTGTGAATGTCAACGCAGCCGTAGAAGTATTCACGAGCTCAAGAGTGGGGTCCTAAGAGCAAGAAAACACGGGCCCATTTCATGTGTTACCATCGGGGCTCTAGGCTGTGGATGAGTCAACCCGATTGATATTCAAGTAAAATAAAAAAGAGGTTAATACGGTACTCCTGAAGCTCCATTGGATTCATACAAGAAACTATCCCAAACACCCTGAGTATAATATATTATAACTGGTTAATATACTTAATTGATTTGATTGATTAACATGTTTTGATCGAAACCATAGATTGCAAAAGGTGTAGAATGTAGTCGAGCGAGTCGAGTAATATGCGAGTCATGAAAATTGCAATTTTGGTTCGAGTCAAGTTGGTTTGAGTAGTCTGGGCTCGAGTTCATATTCGAGTTTAGATTCGAGTTAGGTTAAAGTTTCGAGTTTGTGTTTGAGTTCAAGTTTATATTTGAGATTGGAATCAAGTTCATGTCTTTTTCATAGGAATTGATTTAAACTGTTAAAAATTTTATATTCGGGAGAAATCGACAACTGCTGCACATGGACGGCAGGATTTGTGTCTTTTCCAAAATAATTACCATTGATAACTCCGTTAAATTGTCTAACCTGAATAGGTAAGCAGTCACTTTCTCTGGCTCCCTGGGGTTCAAGAGAAATGATACCGCTTAAACCTATATTAATTCTAGAGTCCTTAAAATATTGTTTGCATATCTCGAGAGGTTTTTATGAAAAATATATATTAATATTGTTTAAAAATAATCTCGAGGGTGATTTATAATATTTAGGATTTTGATGAACATGTATTTTAATTGTTGTGGTGTTTTGGTGATAAAACCTAGCCTTTGAAAGTTTATGGTATTTTTTGTGAAAACTACTACTTTTGGAAACTTGGTGGTATTTTATTAAGAATTCTAATCTTTCATTTTAAAGAATATAGTTTCATAATATGTTTTTTATTGAAAATACGGATTCATAACTTTATATAATTTTTCAAAAAATAGTTTTGTTTAGAAAAGCAACATTTCTTAAAAACCGTATTTTTATTTCCTTTTGAGACCGAATACTCCGTGATGAGTTCTACATCTCGATCTACTATTCTAAGGATATGCGATAATCCGCACCATCAATTAGCGGGTTCTTGATGAGAGTTGTAGAGGCGTAATTGCCAAAGATTTCAAAATACCGATTAAAAGAAACCCGTTTTGTAAAGGTGTAACATCCTTAAACTTTCTGTACAAATTTTTTCAAAAATACAGAAAGGGGTATTTGAGCCTGAGCACAAGTTATAAATTTGTTCTGCTTTTAAACAGCAAGAAAGTGCTTGTAGCTCATTGGTAAGACCTTACACTGCTGTTACAAAGCAGTAGAGTTCAAATCCCATTAGCCACAATATCTTTTTATTTTGAATTCTTTTAATCTTTTTAGAATCCCAAGAGTCGACATGTGCACGACACGTAAACTGAAGAGTCATACATAAAACAAACGAGTCCAATGTAGTAGACCAAACGTCGGGGACACGTGGCAAGGAGACGCGGCCTGACTCGGCCAACTCGGGCCGGCAACCCGGTCGACTCGGCCGGCGCCGCCGGTCTGACTCGGTCGAAACTCCGATTTTCTTCTTTCCCCTACACCCTTTGGACTACCCTACTCCCCCTACACTATTTAAATTCTCTGCAATCAAACAGAGAATTAAAATACCCCCTTTTAATTTTTTAATGCAAAATTAAATATAATTTTTATCACACCCTTTCATTACTCTAAATCCTAATTTTTCCTATAAATACCACATCTAAAATCACACTTCCTCACTTTCAAATCCCTGCCCAAACTCTCAAGAAAATTCCTAAGACATTTTGTGTGCAAGTGGAGTTAGCAAAGGGCGAAACTCCGACGAACTTCCGGCGACAATCCGAGGAGTTTCCGGCGACAAAACGACGCACCAGTGTTTCCCCAATCTTTCTCTTCCTCCCCTCTTGACCCTAATCCAGTAAGTCCCCCTTCTCTCTCTCTTTTATTATTCTTAAATTCTTAGTTCTTAAAACGTGTCGGAAGAGGAGTTATCCGGCTTCCGATTCTCTTTTCTTTTAAAAATACAACATTTTCTTAATAACAAACCTACAACTTTTGCTATCTTGTTTAATACTCATTAACTAAGACAATAGAACAAGTTTGACATTAAAATAATAACCATAGCCAGTTTTATTTCAATTTTATATTAAAATACCTTTAAGTTTCATATCGACATGTTTATACCTTTTAACCATGCTAGCTTTAGAAAACTCACGAGGTAATGACCTATCTCCTCACAACACTCATATGTAACATACCACGATGATATTTAGGAACATAGTTTTGGGAGAAATACGATTTTACACATAACTATCTTCGACTTATAAAAAACTTTTTCTACAAGATGTGTATTTTTAACAAATGTTTGCAATGTGCCGCTACAACCCATTTCAGGGAACCCTTTCGGGATGGTGCGAATTATCGCACATCCTCGGGCTTAGTAGTGCGAGATGCAGACCTGCGCAAGGAGCATACGGTCTCGAAAGATTTAAAATACAATTTTCTTTAGAAAATGTGATTTCTACTATAAATAAAACTTATATTAATATCAAAATATCTATTTTTAATATTTATAATATTCCACATTTCCAAAATTCAAGAAAAACATTTCATTTACAAGAAAATACCATACAATTCCAATATTACAAATAAATACCATATATTATGAAATTAGGTTTTATTCACTAGAAATGTCACATTGATAAAATATACATCCATGAAAACTCTAAATATGATAATAAAATACTTGATGTGTATTTTGAAAATTATACAAAATTATTTTTACATAAACCCCCCTCAAGTTATACTAAATTACAATAAGGACCCTAGTAAACATAGGTTTAAGTGGGACCAGTCTCTTGAGCTTAAGGGAGCCGGAGATATGGGTGCTTGCCTATTTAAGATAGACAACTTAACAAACGGTGTTATCAACACGGTAATCGTCTTTGAAAAAGACACAAATTCTGCCGTCCACGTGCGGCGGTTACCGATAACACCAAAACCTAATTCAGGATTAAACTACTTTTCTAATTGTCTGACTCAGACTGAGTCTCAATATAATTAATCTGACTTGAATGAGATTCAAGTATAAAACCAGTATCAAACTTCAATACAACATGAATCCATGAATCTATATATTCAATCTGTTCAATCTAATCAATCTATATTGACTGAACCGAACCATGGATATATATCCATCTACATGATTCTCCAGTTACATCCATTTACTGCTATCATAGTTTTGGCAAATCATCCATCTATACAATTCAATTTACAACACAATACATTCCGTACAATCAATACAATCAATACTATAAACGCTATGGGGTTATAAAGGGGTAGACTGGTACGGAATATATTAAAGGTGGCACGAGGTGGTCACTTAAGACGTAATTACATCTATGCCGTTATTCCGTGGTATTATCGACGGAACCTTGTACTCCATATACCGTAGTCTCTGGTCTAGGGAGACTCCTCTCGTAAATACTGGTATCTTCTATACCAAGCTACAAACAACAGCGTTAACAATATAATACAACTTTAAAAGATACACTCTCTGTCTATTCTATTTCTCCCTCATATTTGGGACTTGCCGAGCGATTTGTTCGCTGACGACATTCTCTTTTTTTCTTCTTTAGAATGTCGTCAGGTGATTCGGACTCATTGGAGATCGAGCCCACCAACGAGGATTTGGACCAGCTAGCTTTCGACCCAGAGCTTTAGATTCCTTATACACATTTACATTCTGTATTTTCCATTTCTGTTATGCCACTGTGTAAGCATTGCTTTCCATTCCATGTATTTACTTTTCAGATGTATTGTAAAAAGAGTATTAATAAATAAAGTTGTTGTTCATTTATATCTTGTCTCTTGTGTACATTACATTTTATATTGCTTAGATACGCTCAACGTGTTTACTTCTGAGTAATTACGTAGCGGCCTCGTCGCGTCCTTTGCCGTATTCTTGGAAGCATGGCGCGACGGGTTTTGTTGGTGGCCCATGCAGATCAGAGCTATATAGAACCCTACCATACAATTCAGTTCTGTATGGACAACCTAAGTAATATAACATAAGAACCAGCAACTGAAAACATTCTTTATAATTCATATTTCTTGAATGTTATCATTTCATATAGTTTGAATCTGTCCTAACCTAAATTTTTTATTCAAGGTTATGGATTACCCGAACAATACCAGCACCAACTTTAACAACACTCCACCTCCACTACCGATTACACCTGCTGTCCCTGCTCCGATCAATGAGCAGACGGTTCTGCTTGAGGCGATCCGCAGCCTCCTAGAAGGACAGCAGCAGCAGACTGCTATCCTGATGAACCGACCAAAGGCAGAAGCACCTGGGGTGAAGCAATTTAGAGCTTTGCACCCCAAACAATTTGCGGGAAAAGAGAGCCCTCTAGAAGCTGAGGAATGGGCTCAGAGTATCGAAGATGACCTGGTAGCAGCACAAGTGCCAGAGATTGCTTAGGTTCGAGTTGCAAAACTGCAGCTCATTGACAATGCACGGGTTTGGTGAAAGGCGGAAGAAAGCCGTCTTGACCAACTTATCGAATGGAAGACTTTCCATGACATGATCGATGCAAAGTACTTCCCTGAGATTACCCGCTTTGATATGGAACAGCAGTTCATCCATCTGCAATAAGGTTCAATATGGACCAAATCTGTAGTTGAGTATGATGCTGAGTTTACCATACTCGGTAGGTAAGATATGTCTCAATGTTCGATTTTATATCATATACTACACAGCTATGACATGACCGTAACAGGTTTGCGGCCCATCTCATACCGACTGCTGAGATCAGAGCTAGAAGATTTCAGCAAGGGTTGGACCCGAAAATCCAAGTTGTATTAGCTACAGGGGATTTCCCAACCCATGATATGTTTTTGAAAGCTGCCCGAAAATATGAGGCAGTGGTGAAGAAGAAGGGCATACCTCAATCTGCCGGAGTGAAGCGCCCTGCCAATTAGATGGCAGGAGGAGACTCTTCAAGGCCAACTGTTGAACCCAGAAGATCGGAAGAAATCAATAACCAGTCGAGTCCAGGTTTTTGCTTTTATTGCAAGAGAAAGGGACACTTGTGGAAGGACTGTAGGCGCGCAAAAGGCCTGCGTCTAGTTTGTGGTGCATCCAATCACGGAATTGGAAACTGTCTTTATAGAAGCAACCCATCTCATACACCCACCAACTACCCGCAGCGGCCAACCATCCAGGCTCCTGCACCTCGTCTTGCACTCCCAGCTCCACCACCTACACAGCCTACTTGCCAATTCCAACAGGCACTGAGGAACATGCCTCGAGGACAGAGGAATATGCCCCTAGCTAGGAGAAACGTGCCCCGGCGACATGCTTACACCTTAGCAGTCGAAAAAGCCGAGACAGTTGACCAAGGTAACACTAGTAAGTCTTTTTCACATTTTTAAAACCCTTGTATCACTTTGTTATTTTTCATACACTATCAGTACTTCAATCACCAAACTTTCCTTAACTCTGTTACACTTTCCTTTTACAAATTTCGAGAACGAAATTTTTATAAGGAGGGTAGAATGTAACATCCTTAAACTTTCTGTACAGAAAGGGGTATTTGAGCCTGGGCACAGGTTACAAATTTGTTTTGCTTTTGAACAACAAGAAAAAGCTTGTATCTCACTGGTAAGACCTTGCACTGCTGTTACAAAGCACCACAGTTCAAATCCAATCAGCCAAATTATTTTTTTATTTTGAATTCTTTTAATCTTTTTAGAATCCTAACAGTCTACACGCGCACAACACGTAAACTGAAGAGTCACATATAAAACAAACGAGTCCACTGCAGTAGACCAAGCGTCGGGGACACGTGGCAAGGAGATGCGGCCCGACTCGGCCAACTCGGGTCGGCGACTCGGTCGACTCGGCCGGCGCAGCCGGTCTGACTCGGTCGAAACTCCGATTTTCTTCTTACCCCTACACTCTTTGGACTACCCCACTTCCCCTGCACTATTTAAATTCTCTGCAATTAAACAGAGAATTAAAATACCCCCTTTTAATTTTTTAATGCAAAATTAAATACAATTTTTATCACACCCTTTCATTACCCTAAACCCTAATTTTTTCTATAAATACCACACCTAAAATCATCCCTCCTCACTTCCAAATCTCTGCCCAAACTCTCAAGAAAATTCCTAAGACTTTTTGTGTGCAAGTGGAGTTAGCAAAGGGCGAAGCTCCGAAGAACTTCCGACGACAATCCGAGGAGTTTCCGGCGATGAAACGATGCACCGATGTTTCCCCAATCTTCCTCTTCCTCCTCTCTTGACCCTAATCCAGTAAGTCCCCCTTCTCTCTCTCTTTTACTATTATCAAATTCTTAATTCTTAAAACGTGTCGGAAGCGGAGTTATCCGGTTTCCGATTCTCTTTTCTTTCAAAAATACAGCATTTTCTTAATAACAAACCTACAACTTTTGCTATCTTGTTTAATACTCATTAACTAAGACAATAGAATAAGTTTGACATTAAAATAATAACCATAGCCAGTTTTATTTCAATTTTACATTAAAATACCTTTATGTTTCATATCGACATGTTTATACCTTTTAACCATGCTAGATTTAGAAAACCCATGAGGTAATGACCTACCTCCTCACAAAACTTATATGTAACATAGCACGATGATATTTGGGAACATAGTTTTGGGAGAAATACGATTTTACACATAACTACCTCCGACTTATAAAAAACTTTTTCTACAAGATGTGTAATTTTAACAAATCTTTGCAATATGCCGCTACAACTCATTTCGGAGAACCCGTTTAGGATGGTGCGAATTATCGCACATCCTCGGGCTTAGTAGTGCGAGATGCAGATCTCCGCAAGGAGCATACAGTCTCGAAATATTTAAAATACAATTTTCTTTAGAAAATGAGATTTCTACTATAAATAAAACTTATATTAATAGCAAAATATCTATTTTTAATATTTATAATATTTCACATTTCCAAAATTCAAGAAAAACATTCCTTTTACAAGAAAATACCATACAATTCTAATATTACAAATAAATACCATATATTATGAAATTAGGTTTTATTCACTAGAAATATCACATTGATAAAATATATATCCATGAAAACTTTAAAGACGATAATAAAATACTTGAGGTGTATTTTGAAAATTATACAAAATTATTTTTACATAAAACCCCCTCAAATTATACTAAATTACAATAAGGACCCTAGTAAACAAAGGTTTAAGCGGGACCAGTCTCTTGAGCCTCAGGGAGCCGGAGATATGGGTGCTTGGCTATATAAAGTAGACAACTTAACAAACGGTGTTATCAACACGGTAATCGTCTTTGAAAAAGACACAAATCCTGCCGTCCATGTGCAGCGGTTACCGATAACACCAAAACCTAATTCAGGATTAAAATTCTTTTCTAATTGTCCGACTCAGATTGAGTCTCAATATAATTAATCCAACATGAATGAGATTCAAGTATAAAACTAGTATCAAACTTCAATACAATATGAATCCATGAATCTATATATTCAATCTGTTCAATCTAATCAATCTATATTGACCGAACCGAATCATGGATATATATCCATCTACATGATTCTCGAGTTATATCCATTTACTGATATCATGGTTTCAGCAAGTTATCCATCTATACAATTCAATTTACAACACAATACATTCTATACAATCAATACTATAAACGCCATGGGGTTATAAAGGGGTAGACTGGTACGGAATATGTTAAAGGTGGTACGAGATGGTCACTTAAGACGTAATTACATCCATGCCGTTGTTTCGTGGTATTATCGACAGAGTCTTGTACTCCATATACCGTAGTCTCCGGTCTAGTGAGACTCCTCTCGTATACACTGGCATCTTCTGTACCAAGCTACAAACAACAACGTTAACAATATAATACAACTTTAAAAGATATACACACTTTCTCTGTCTATTCTATTTCTCCCTCATCTTTGGGACTTACCGAGCGATTTGTTCGCTGACGACATTCTCTTTCTTTCTTTTTTGGAATGTCGTCAGGTGATTCGGACTCATTAGAGATCGAGCCCACCAGCGAGGATTTGGACCAGCTAGCTTTCGACCTAGAGCTTTATATTCCATGTACACATTTACATTCTGTATTTCCCATTTCTGTTATGCCACTGTTTAGGCATTGCTTTCCATTCCATGTATTTACTTTTCAGATGTATTGTAAAAAGAGTGTTAATAAATAAAGTTGCTATTCATTTATATCTCGTCTCTTGTGTACATTACATTTTATATTGCTTAGATACGCTCAGCATGTTTACTTCTGAGTAAATACGTAGCGGCCTCGTCGCGTCCTCTGCCGTATACTGGGAAGAGGGGCGTGACAAGTTTTGTTGGTGGCCCATGCAGGTCAGAGCTGTATGGAACCCTACTATACAGTTCAGTTCTGCATGGAAAACCTAAGCAATATAACACAAGAACCAGCAACTGAAAACATTCTTTACTGTCACGCCCCGCATCCCAAAATACGGAATACGAGGTATGACTAGGCCAGCCATGCTCCTACGGTCAAGGAATCATCCTGCCGTAGTCACACTTCGGCTTCTAGCACTACATGGTAATCAGTAAATAAGCACAGTATTAAAGGAATCACATCACTAATTTATTACATTGAAATTTCATTGTTCACAGATTACAGATAATAAGAACGATAACTAACCAAGTTTAATCTCACAATCTCTTTTATGGAAAGCAGTAAATGAAGAAGGTACACCAAACTATATCTCCGTGAGCTCAAAGGATAGATCTGTCTCCTGTGCTGGTCCTCCCGCGGAATCTGAGCATGCATACTCAGGTCGTCAGAGCGACACAAATAATAATATTGTGATAATCAGATGAAACAGGTAAATGAGGTATTACTGGTATGAGAGTAATGCAAGTAAACACTATGTCACAGTATGATGCAGAATATGTTATGTATCCCTATCGGTCTCTAGGTCATGTTTGAAATCACATAGTGGAAGGAGAATCATGTTTAACAGGAGTCTCGTACATACCCGAGACCACGGCCCACACGCCCGGGACATAACCCTGTCAGCCGGATCGCCAGATCCTGTCCTACACGAATAAGTATCACAATTCGAATGATCATCCTCTAAACACGGTCCCGCTAAATAAGATACTCTTTCCACTTTGATTTCCCCTTTTTCCCCAGGTTACACTATTTAAGGTATTGATCTATTTGTGTACGAGTATACCAATGTCACGGTTTCATCACTGTCCACTATATCAATCACTGTCCACTGTACCAATCACTATCACGATTATTCACTTTCCATTGGTATACTCGTCACTCCTAAATCAACACCTATCACGCACGATAATGCAATGTCCACACGCACTAACACTGTGTAAATGACAAGGGTAAGATATATGTATTGTATGCTACCAATAAACACGGTATATTATGAATTAGCATGCACGTCATGAATTTAAGTAAATTGCACAAATTAATATATTACAAATTCAGCAGAAATGATGTAGGTAAGATATATAGAACAATCAGTCAGTAATTCATCAAAATTTGTTTCAGTCCAATCGGGGTTTCGGTTTTCAAGATATAACTGTTTCAGTTTAAGTGTTCACGGCTGGAATCTCAATTTCAGAGCTGAACTTCTGTTTCGCAACACGAATTGCACCCAGTTGGGCTCAAAATTTAGCGATGACACAGTTAGATGAAATCTAGGGTTTTCGATAAAGTATTCAACGCAACAGACGGATCCTCAATCGCATCTGTACGCTGAAAGTTATATACAGTTTAATCTCAAATGTCATTCCAGAAAGTGTTCTGGACAGCTTTATGTTCTGCTCTTTTAAAATAAGTTTAAAATAACAAACTGCGATGAATCGGAATGAAACCACTTGTTTTCTTTCACTAACAGGTATATATTATAACTACTGAAAGTTCCGTATCATGCGATTTCAGGAAACACGGGGGCGCAGGACTTTAGACAGAACGCACTAATCAGAAACGCTCTGGACTGCAGTCCAGAGTCGTGTTCCAATCCACTTATCTTCATGGTTTCAGAACAGAAAACATTAAAATTCTACATAGGGTTAAAGTTCATCGAGTTGGCTTCGATTTAAGCCCTCGAACGCATCTTTCCGATATGTGTATGATTTATAGTGATTTTATGCATTTTCAGTTACGAGAGAATTCCAGTTTTAAACAACATGTTTGGGGGTATCGATTTTTGTTACAAACGATCGTGTTTTCCAGCGAATTTCTCACACATCATACATCATTAAAAGGGCCAACAGAAGGTATAGGTTGCCGTCAATTTAGACAAATATTTCTATTAGTAACTAACATCGAGCACTTAGGTTTTAACATGTATAGGAAATCGGTAAGTTGTAAACTACATTATCTAGGTGGGTAACCCTATTATTATAGCATGAAGCAAGTAAATACTTGCCTGGAGAACGCCTCGGGATCGTACGACAGCAGTGTCGTCACGAACGCGCGATCTACGCCACGTACCGAATTCCCGCGAGCCTCGATCTAGATGTGGATCTCGCGTCGGGGTTGTCCGGAGTCGTTTGCACAGCCACTAGACGTTGATGGATGTTTGATGATCCACTGCGAGTGTATTGGGGTTGCCGACGGTCGACGGCGTCGCTCCGGCAACGCGCACAGTGCACACACAGTGAGGAAATGTTACAATTTGGGTTTTGGAGTTTATGGAGAAGGAAAAAAGGTTAAACAGTGGGCTGGGGATCGTGGTGATGGTGATGATGCTGAGGAGATGGAGGTTGTTGAGAGGCCGGCGATGTGTTGGGGAGTTCGCCGGCGTCGAGGGGTAAGGTGGCCGAGTTAAGTTGGAATGGGTTTGTGTGCAGGTGAGGACTGGTGGGGGCTCGGGTGATGAAGGGATGAGTCGTGAAGGGAGAGGGTTGGTAGAGGAGCGATTTGAGAGTTGCTGTGGGGTTGTCGGGGGTCGTCGCCGGCGGCGAGGTGGGGAAAATTTTGTGCTCGGTGGGTTTTTTTTTTGTGAGGGAAGAAAGAAATGAGGTATTCTGCAAAAGTGAGGGGCGAGCGATGTGGAAAGAGTTAAGAGAGATGAGAGGAGCGCGTCGTGGGGGCGAGGCAACGGTACTGCATGGGCGAGGGCGACGGCGGAGGAGGCGGGTCGCGCGCGCGTTACGGGGGTTGCCGTTGGGGAAAAATTTTCAAATGGAAGAAGAACAGTAGGGGGAGAGCGGGCTTGGGTTAATTGGGAGTGGGCCGGGCTATAAAAGAAATTCCCTCAAAAAATATAAAATATGAATGGGCTTCAGGTGAGGAAACGGGCTCGTCCACCACTTGGGTTAAGGAATTATTAAAAATAGAATTGGGCTATGGGCAGTGGGCTGGGAAAATTTTGATTTATAAAAAAAACGTGGGCTGAGTAAGGGGTTTGGGCCGGGGACTGTTTATAATGATTTTATTAAGGAATTTTTATTTTTATTTTTTTAATTGGGCTGAGGGAATAATAAAAGGGAACGGCCAGGGAAAAATTATAGGGAATTTATTTAAAATTTTAGTGGGCTGGGTTGGTTTAAGAAATTTGTTTGTTAATTTAAATTTAGCTTTTAGGTTGTTGGAAAAAATATAAATACTGGGATTCAAGCTACCACCTTCTACAGAATAATTACTAGGAAAAGTAAATCTCGGAAATTTGGAAAATACAAGGAAAATTCTTGTAGATGGAGAACGGGGATTTACATCATACCCCCCTTAACAAAAATTTCGTCCTCGAAATTTAACAAGGATACAAGAATACAATGTGCTAAACAAAAAGATGTGGATAACGATCACGGATATCTTCCTCCCGCTCCCAGGTGGATTCCCCTGGGGAACGACCGCCCCAAGACACTCGGACTAACGGAATAACCTTATTCTTCAGCACCTTCTCTCTGCGGTCGAGAATGGTAGTAGGCTGTTCCTCGTATGACAGATCATTCCCCAAAACTAACTCTGAATGGTCCAGAACATGGCTCTCATCTCGAACGTAACGCCGCAACTGTGACACGTGGAAGGTATTGTGCACACCGGTTAGCGATGGAGGCAAGGCAAGTCGATAGGCCACCTCTCCTACTCGCTCTAGCACCTCAAAAGGTCCGATAAAACGGGGACTAAGCTTTCCCCGACTCCCGAATCTGATAACTCCACGAGTAGGTGAAATCTTTAAGAACACATGATCTCCGACTTCAAACTCAAGTGCCCTTCTGCTGGTATCTGCCCAACTCTTCTGTCGATCCTGAGCCGTCTTAATACGTTGTCTGATCATTTGAACCTTGTCAACTGTCTGAACGATGAGTTCAGGGCCTAATAATCTTCGTTCTCCCACATCATCCCAACATACTGGGGATCGACACTTCCGCCCATATAGTGCTTCAAAAGGAGCCATCTGAATACTAGCCTGATAACTGTTGTTGTAAGAGAACTCGACTAGGTGCAGATGGTCCTCCCAGGAACCTTGAAAGTCCAACATACAGGCTCTCAACATATCCTCGAGCGTCTGAATTGTACGCTCGGATTGTCCATCCGTCTGTGGGTGATAAGCTGTGCTGAATTTGAGGCGGGTTCCCAAACTCTCCTGTAAGCTCTTCCAAAAGTGTGACAAGAATCTCGTGTCCCGATCTGACACAATGCTAACTGGAACACCGTGAAGTCGTACAATCTCCTGCATATATCTTTCTGCCAGTGATTCTGTCGACTGTCCCACTCGGAAAGGTAGAAAGTGTGCCACCTTTGTGAGGCGATCGACGATAACCCAAATAGCATTATTGCCTCTAGGGCTCCGTGGTAAGGCCGTCACAAAATCCATAGTAATGTGCTCCCACTTCCATTCAGGTATCGGCAATGGTTGTAGTAATCCTGCTGTTCTCTGATGTTCCGCCTTCACCTGCTGACATACCAAGCATCTGGATACGAACCTCGCGATTTCCCGCTTCATTCCGTTCCACCAAAAGTGCTGCTTTAGGTCCTGATACATTTTTGTACCTCCTGGATGCACAGAATAAGCTGAACTGTGTGCTTCAGCCAAAACTTCTTCTCGTACGTCTCCTTTAGGTACGCAGAGTCTGCTACCGAATCTCAAAGAACCATCTTCGTGTATAATCAAATCCGTTCTCAATCCAGCTTCCACTTGTTCTCTGAATTTTTGTAATCGAGGATCATCCGCTTGTGCAGTCTTGATGCGATCCACCAGGGAAGATTGCACCTGTAGTTGCCAAAATTGGCTGAGTGCGTTCGGAGTAATGACCTCAAGTTCAAGTCTCTGGAAATCCTCAATAATACTCCTCTGATCGGTCAACATCATGACCGCTGGTTTGCGACTGAGTGCGTCTGGTACAACATTGACCTTCCCCGGGTGATACTGAAGGTCCAAGTCATAATCTGCCATTAGCTCTAGCCATCGGCGCTGCCTCATGTTCAGTTCCTTCTGAGTGAAAACATACTTCAAACTTTTATGATCCGTGTATACCTCCACTTTCTCACCCAAAAGATAGTGCCTCCAAATCTTCAATGCAAAAACTACCGCAGCTAACTCCAAGTCGTGCGTAGGGTAGTTCTTCTCGTGGTTTCTCAGTTGTCGAGAGGCGTAAGCAACCACTCGGCCGTGCTGCATCAAAACACAGCCTAAACCCTTCCCTGAGGCATCACTGTGTATCACCAAACCACCGGAATTATCTGGTACTGTAAGTATAGGTGCTGTGGTCAACTTCTGCTTCAGGGTGTCGAATGCCTGAGTGCACTCTTCTGTCCATGTAAACGGCACGTCCTTCCGTGTCAGCCGTGTCAATGGTTCCGCGATCCTTGAGAAATCTTGAACGAATCTCCGATAATAACCTGCCAATCCCAGAAAGCTCCTGATCTCTGCTACTGATTTCGGCGTCGGCCAATCTTTGACAGATTCTATCTTTGCCGGGTCCACTGAGATGCCTTCGCCTGAAACAATATGTCCCAAAAACTGTACCTTGTCGAGCCAGAACTCACACTTGCTTAGCTTCGCATACAGCTTCTCTTCCCGAAGAATTTGTAGAACTGTGCGCAAGTGTTCAGCGTGCTCTTCCCGAGTCTTCGAGTAGACAAGTATGTCGTCAATAAACACAACTACAAACGTGTCCAAGTACTTTGCGAACACCCTGTTCATCAAGTCCATGAATATAGCTGGGGCGTTGGTAACGCCGAACGGCATCACAAGAAACTCGTAATGTCCGTATCGGGTCCTGAAAGCCGTCTTGCATACATCCTCGGCTGCTACTCTGATTTGATGATATCCAGAACGGAGATCCAACTTCGAGAAAACCTTGGCTCCACTTAGCTGATCGAATAGGTCATCGATACGCGGGATTGGGTACTTGTTCTTTATTGTGACCTTGTTCAGCTCCCGGTAATCTATACACATTCGCAACGATCCATCCTTCTTCTTCACCAATAGAACTGGTGCACCCCACGGTGAAGCGCTTGGCCGAATAAATCCCTTCTCCAATAATTCTTCAACCTGTTTCTTCAATTCCGCCAACTCCACTGGTGCCATTCTGTATGGGGCCCTGGATACTGGGGCTGTACCTGGGATCAAATCGATCGAGAACTCCAAGATTCGAGGGGGTGGTAGACCTGGTAGATCTTCAGGAAATACGACTAGAAAGTCCCGAACAATTTCTGGGGCTGGGCTCTTATCAATCTCCATAGCTGTCAGTTCCTTAGGCTTTGCTCTGTATTTAGCTGGTTCCAAAGATTCGCTTCCGCCCTCAAAAATAAACTCCGGGTGATTGGGAATGCGGAAGATCACCTTCCTTGCATGACAGTCGATAACTGCATGGAAAGTGCTCATCCAATCCATCCCGAGAATTGCGTCGTAACTGCTTGTCCCAATTAGGAGGAAATTCGCATAGAATTCCCTGCCACACACTACAACCGGGCATAATCTACATTCTCGACTAGATATTATGATGCCATTACCCGTATGAATTTCCCATCCCTTGGTTAGTGGTTCATATGGTATTGAGTGTGTATTGGTGAAATGCTCAGACAAGAAACAATGCGATGCTCCCGAATCAAATAGTACTCTAGCTGGCAATGAATGTACAAGTAGAGTACCTGTGACTACGTCTCCTGATGCCTCTGCCTGCTCGGCGGTCAAGGTGAAAGCCCGTCCCTGACCGCGACCTGTAAATGGCTGTCTCTGTTCCTGCGGCCTCTGCTGTGACGGTCCAGAACCTCTCTGTATTTCTGCTCGCTCAGGACAACTGTCAATCCTGTGCTGACTGGAACCGCAAATCAAACACTGTCCCTTAGCACGGCGACAGTCCTTCTGGGTATGCCCTCCTCTACCGCAATAGCCGCAAGTTACGCCCTTTCTCTGGGGGCGATGCTGTGGTACAAACGGGCGCTTCATCTGAGTTGTCCCTGCTCTGTGAACCGGTATGGCTCCTCGAGAAGGCACGTGGGTACGTGCTGGAACGACTGGGGGTCTCCTGAACTTGTTAATCAATTGCTCCTGAACTCTCGCTGCGTTGAGTACCTGTGCGAAAGTCTGTAGATCTAACGATGCGATCAGCTGCTGCAACTCAAAATCTAACCCCTGAAGGAAACGCCTAGCCCTGGTGACTTCTGATTTGACCATGTATGGAGCAAAGCGGCTCAGACGGTTGAATTCTGCCGCATAAACGTCCACTGGGCGTCCATTCTGCTTCAGAAGAATAAATTTTTCCTCCATTTCTGCCTTGGCTGTGGGAGGAAAATAGTGATCTAAGAAGCACTCCTTAAACTTGTCCCATTCAATCGGCTCTTCAAGTCTGCTTTCTTCTACCGACCACCATGTACGAGCCTCGTCTTCTAATTGTATCTTTATCACATTCACTCTGTCTTCCTCTGGAACCCTGGCGGCTGCCAATAAATTCTCCATGTTTACCAGCCATTGCTCAGCTTCAAGTGGTTCAGCTAGCCCTGTAAACGCAGCTGGGTGTAACCGTCGGAAGTCTGACACAGTACCAGCCCTAGCCTGATAAGCTGGTGGAGTAGCGCCCTCGGGGGCGGTAATAAGTGCGGAGGGTCCTCCTGCAGCGGTAATCGCTCTGAGTCCCTCAGTAAGCAAATCTGTCTTCCTCTCCTGAGCTTCCGCGAGAGTGGTCAGTGCACTGAGTATTCTTTCAGTGCGGTCCTGAGAGCTGGAGTCTGAGGAGGGGTCGTTCGGGGACGTCATATCACTGGAAGATTCAAAAGAATAGGTTCAGATTCAAGGATAGAAACCAAGAATAGTGAAACAAGAATAACGTAATACAGCATAGTTAATGTTATCCCTTGATACTAAAACACTGGCTCTGATACCAACTAAACCATGTCACGCCCCGCATCCCAAAATACGGAATACGAGGTATGACTAGGCCAGCCATGCTCCTACGGTCAAGGAATCATCCTGCCGTAGTCACACTTCGGCTTCTAGCACTACATGGTAATCAGTAAATAAGCACAGTATTAAAGGAATCACATCACTAATTTATTACATTGAAATTTCATTGTTCACAGATTACAGATAATAAGAACGATAACTAACCAAGTTTAATCTCACAATCTCTTTTATGGAAAGCAGTAAATGAAGAAGGTACACCAAACTATATCTCCGTGAGCTCAAAGGATAGATCTGTCTCCTGTGCTGGTCCTCCCGCGGAATCTGAGCATGCATACTCAGGTCGTCAGAGCGACACAAATAATAATATTGTGATAATCAGATGAAACAGGTAAATGAGGTATTACTGGTATGAGAGTAATGCAAGTAAACACTATGTCACAGTATGATGCAGAATATGTTATGTATCCCTATCGGTCTCTAGGTCATGTTTGAAATCACATAGTGGAAGGAGAATCATGTTTAACAGGAGTCTCGTACATACCCGAGACCACGGCCCACACGCCCGGGACATAACCCTGTCAGCCGGATCGCCAGATCCTGTCCTACACGAATAAGTATCACAATTCGAATGATCATCCTCTAAACACGGTCCCGCTAAATAAGATACTCTTTCCACTTTGATTTCCCCTTTTTCCCCAGGTTACACTATTTAAGGTATTGATCTATTTGTGTACGAGTATACCAATGTCACGGTTTCATCACTGTCCACTATATCAATCACTGTCCACTGTACCAATCACTATCACGATTATTCACTTTCCATTGGTATACTCGTCACTCCTAAATCAACACCTATCACGCACGATAATGCAATGTCCACACGCACTAACACTGTGTAAATGACAAGGGTAAGATATATGTATTGTATGCTACCAATAAACACGGTATATTATGAATTAGCATGCACGTCATGAATTTAAGTAAATTGCACAAATTAATATATTACAAATTCAGCAGAAATGATGTAGGTAAGATATATAGAACAATCAGTCAGTAATTCATCAAAATTTGTTTCAGTCCAATCGGGGTTTCGGTTTTCAAGATATAACTGTTTCAGTTTAAGTGTTCACGGCTGGAATCTCAATTTCAGAGCTGAACTTCTGTTTCGCAACACGAATTGCACCCAGTTGGGCTCAAAATTTAGCGATGACACAGTTAGATGAAATCTAGGGTTTTCGATAAAGTATTCAACGCAACAGACGGATCCTCAATCGCATCTGTACGCTGAAAGTTATATACAGTTTAATCTCAAATGTCATTCCAGAAAGTGTTCTGGACAGCTTTATGTTCTGCTCTTTTAAAATAAGTTTAAAATAACAAACTGCGATGAATCGGAATGAAACCACTTGTTTTCTTTCACTAACAGGTATATATTATAACTACTGAAAGTTCCGTATCATGCGATTTCAGGAAACACGGGGGCGCAGGACTTTAGACAGAACGCACTAATCAGAAACGCTCTGGACTGCAGTCCAGAGTCGTGTTCCAATCCACTTATCTTCATGGTTTCAGAACAGAAAACATTAAAATTCTACATAGGGTTAAAGTTCATCGAGTTGGCTTCGATTTAAGCCCTCGAACGCATCTTTCCGATATGTGTATGATTTATAGTGATTTTATGCATTTTCAGTTACGAGAGAATTCCAGTTTTAAACAACATGTTTGGGGGTATCGATTTTTGTTACAAACGATCGTGTTTTCCAGCGAATTTCTCACACATCATACATCATTAAAAGGGCCAACAGAAGGTATAGGTTGCCGTCAATTTAGACAAATATTTCTATTAGTAACTAACATCGAGCACTTAGGTTTTAACATGTATAGGAAATCGGTAAGTTGTAAACTACATTATCTAGGTGGGTAACCCTATTATTATAGCATGAAGCAAGTAAATACTTGCCTGGAGAACGCCTCGGGATCGTACGACAGCAGTGTCGTCACGAACGCGCGATCTACGCCACGTACCGAATTCCCGCGAGCCTCGATCTAGATGTGGATCTCGCGTCGGGGTTGTCCGGAGTCGTTTGCACAGCCACTAGACGTTGATGGATGTTTGATGATCCACTGCGAGTGTATTGGGGTTGCCGACGGTCGACGGCGTCGCTCCGGCAACGCGCACAGTGCACACACAGTGAGGAAATGTTACAATTTGGGTTTTGGAGTTTATGGAGAAGGAAAAAAGGTTAAACAGTGGGCTGGGGATCGTGGTGATGGTGATGATGCTGAGGAGATGGAGGTTGTTGAGAGGCCGGCGATGTGTTGGGGAGTTCGCCGGCGTCGAGGGGTAAGGTGGCCGAGTTAAGTTGGAATGGGTTTGTGTGCAGGTGAGGACTGGTGGGGGCTCGGGTGATGAAGGGATGAGTCGTGAAGGGAGAGGGTTGGTAGAGGAGCGATTTGAGAGTTGCTGTGGGGTTGTCGGGGGTCGTCGCCGGCGGCGAGGTGGGGAAAATTTTGTGCTCGGTGGGTTTTTTTTTTGTGAGGGAAGAAAGAAATGAGGTATTCTGCAAAAGTGAGGGGCGAGCGATGTGGAAAGAGTTAAGAGAGATGAGAGGAGCGCGTCGTGGGGGCGAGGCAACGGTACTGCATGGGCGAGGGCGACGGCGGAGGAGGCGGGTCGCGCGCGCGTTACGGGGGTTGCCGTTGGGGAAAAATTTTCAAATGGAAGAAGAACAGTAGGGGGAGAGCGGGCTTGGGTTAATTGGGAGTGGGCCGGGCTATAAAAGAAATTCCCTCAAAAAATATAAAATATGAATGGGCTTCAGGTGAGGAAACGGGCTCGTCCACCACTTGGGTTAAGGAATTATTAAAAATAGAATTGGGCTATGGGCAGTGGGCTGGGAAAATTTTGATTTATAAAAAAAACGTGGGCTGAGTAAGGGGTTTGGGCCGGGGACTGTTTATAATGATTTTATTAAGGAATTTTTATTTTTATTTTTTTAATTGGGCTGAGGGAATAATAAAAGGGAACGGCCAGGGAAAAATTATAGGGAATTTATTTAAAATTTTAGTGGGCTGGGTTGGTTTAAGAAATTTGTTTGTTAATTTAAATTTAGCTTTTAGGTTGTTGGAAAAAATATAAATACTGGGATTCAAGCTACCACCTTCTACAGAATAATTACTAGGAAAAGTAAATCTCGGAAATTTGGAAAATACAAGGAAAATTCTTGTAGATGGAGAACGGGGATTTACATTTACAATTAATATTCCTTGAATTTTATCATTTCATATACTTTGAATCTGTCCTAACCTAAATTTTTCATTCAAGGTTATGGATTCCACGAACAATACCAGCACCAACTTCAAAAACACTCCACCTTCACTACCGATTACACCTGCCGTCCCTGCTCCGATCAACAAGCAGACGATTCTGCTTGAGGCGATCCGCAGCCTCCTGGAAGGACAGCAGCAGCAGACTGCTATCTTGATGAACCGATCAGAGGCAGAAGCACCTAGGGTGAAGCAATTTAGAGTTTTGCATCCCAAACAATTTGTGGGAAAAGAGAGCCTTCTAGAAGTTGAGGAATGAGCTCAGAGCATCGAAGATGACCTGGCAGCAGCACAAGTGCCAGAGATTTCTTGGGTTCGAGTTGCAAAGCTGCAGCTCATTGACAATGCATGGGTTTGGTGGAAGCCGGAAGAAAGCCGTCTTGATCAACCTATCGAATGTAAGACTTTCCGTGACATGTTCGATGCAAATTACTTCCCTGAGACTGCCCGCTTTGATATGGAACAACAATTCATCCATCTGCAACAACGTTCAATGTGGACCAAATCTGTAGATGAGTATGCTGCCGAGTTTACCATGCTCAGTAGGTAAGATATGTCTCAATGTTCAATTTTATATCACATACTACAAGCTAACACAAGACCGTAACAGGTTTGCGGCCCATCTCATACCGACTGCTGAGATCAGAGCTAGAACATTCAGCAAGGGTTGGACCCGGAAATCCAAGTTGTATTAGCTACAGGGGATTTCCCAACCCATGATATGTCTTTGAAAGCTGCCCGAAGATATGAGGTAGTGGTGAAGAAGAAGGGCAGACCTCAATCTGCCGGAGTGAAGCGTCCTGCCAATTAGATGGCAGGAGGAGCTTCTTAAAGGCCAACTGTTGAACTTAGGAGATCAGAAGAAATCAATAACCAGTCGAGTCCAGGTTTTTGCTTTTATTGCAAGAGAAAGGGACACTTATGGAAGGACAGTAGGCGCGCAAAAGGCCTGTGTCTAGTTTGTGGCGCATCCAATCACGGAATTGGAAACCATCCTTATAGAAGCAACCCAGCTCACACACTCACCAACTACCCGCAGCGGCCAGCCATCCATGCTCCTGCACCTCGTCTTGCACTCTCAGCTCCACCACCTACACAACCTACTCGCCAATTCTAACAGGCACCGAGGAACATGCCTCGAGAACAGAGGAATGTGCCCCCAGCTAGGAGAAACGTGCCCCGGCGACATGCTTACACCTTAGCAGCCGTAGAAGCCGAGACAGTTGACCAAGGTAACACTAGTAAGTCTCTTTCACATTTTTAAAACCGTTGTATCACTTTGTTATTTTCCATACACTATCAGTACTTCAGTCACCAAAGTTTCCTTAAATCTGTTACACTTTCCTTTTACAAATTTCGAGAAAGAAATTTTTATAAGGAGGGTAGAATGTAACATCCTTAAATTTTCTATACAAATTTTTTCAAAAATACAGAAAGGGGTATTTGAGCCTGAGCACAAGTTATAAATTTATTTTGCTTTTGAACAGCAAGAAAGAGCTTGTAGCTCACTGGTAAGACCTTACACTGCTGTTATAAAGCACCAGAGTTCAAATCCAATCAGCCACATTATCTTTTTATTCTGAATTCTTTTAATTTTTTTAGAATCCCAAGAGTCTACACATGCATAACACGTAAACTGAAGAGTCACACATAAAACAAACGAGTCCACTGCAGTAGACCAAGAGTCGGGGACACGTGGCAAGGAGACGCGGCCCGACTCGGCTAACTCGGGCCGGCGACTCGGTCGACTAGGCCGGCGCCGCCGGTCTGACTCGGTCGAAACTCCGATTTTCTTCTTTCCCCTACACCCTTTGGACTACCCCACTCCGCCTGCACTACTTAAATTCTCTGCAATTAAACAGAGAATTAAAATACCCCCTTTTAATTTTTTAATGCAAAATTAAATACAATTTTTATCACACCCTTTCATTACCTAAACCCTAATTTTTTCTATAAATACCACACCTAAAATCACCCCTCCTCACTTCCAAATCTCTGCCCAAACTCTCAAGAAAATTGCTAAGACTTTTTGTGTGCATGTGGAGTTAGCAAAGGGCGAAGCTCCGAAGAACTTCCGACGACAATCCGAGGAGTTTCCGGCGATGAAACGACGCACCGATATTTCCCCAATCTTCCTCTTCCTCCTCTCTTGACCCTAATCCAACAAGTCCCCCTTCTCTCTCTCTTTTACTATTATCAAATTCTTAATTCTTAAAACGTGTCGGAAGCGGAGTTATCCGGTTTTCAATTATCTTTTCTTTCAAAAATACAGCATTTTCTTAATAACAAATCTACAACTTTTGCTATCTTGTTTAATACTCATTAACTAAGACAATAGAACAAGTTTGACATTAAAACGATAACCATAGCCAGTTTTATTTCAATTTTACATTAAAATACCTTTAAGTTTCATATCGACATGTTTATACCTTTTAACCATGCTAGCTTTAGAAAACTCACGAGGTAATGACCTACCCCTTCACAACACTCATATGTAACATACCACGATGATATTTGGGAACATAGTTTTGGGAGAAATACGATTTTACACATAATTACCTCCAACTTATAAAAAACTTTTTCTACAAGATGTGTATTTTTAACAAATCTTTGCAATGTGCCGCTACAACCCATTTCGGGGAACCCGTTCGGGATGGTGCGGATTATCGCACATTCTCGGGCTTAGTAGTGCGAGATGTAGACCTCCGCAAGGAGCATACGGTCTCAAAAGATTTAAAATACAATTTTCTTTAGAAAATATGATTTCTACTATAAATAAAACTTATATTAATAGCAAAATATCTATTTTTAATATTTATAATATTCCACATTTCCAAAATTCAAGAAAAACATTCCATTTACAAGAAAATACCATACAATTCCAATATTACAAATAAATACCATATATTATGAAATTAGATTTTATTCACTAGAAATGTCACATTGATAATATATACATCCATGAAAACTCTAAAAACGATAATAAAATACTTGAGGTGTATTTTGAAAATTATATAAAATTATTTTTACATAAAACCCTCTCAAGTTATACTAAATTACAATAAGGACCATAGTATACATAGGTTTAAGCGGGACCGGTCTCTTGAGCCTCAGGAAGCCGGAGATATGGGCGCTTGTCTATTTAAGATAGACAACTTAACAAATGGTGTTATCAATACGGTAATCGTCTTTGAAAAAGACACAAATCCTGCCGTCCATGTGCAGCGGTTACCGATAACACCAAAACCTAATTCAAGATTAAACTTCTTTTCTAATTGTCTGACTCAGACCGAGTCTCAATATAATTAATCCGACTTGAATGAGATTCCAGTATAAAACTAGTATCAAACTTCAATACAACATGAACCCATGAATTTATATATTCAATCTGTTCAATCTAATCAATCTATATTGACCGAACCGAACCATAGATATACATCCATCTACATGATTCTCCAGTTACATCCATTTACTAATATCATGGTTTCGACAAGTCATCCATTTATACAATTCAATTTACAACACAATACATTCCGTACAATCAATACAATCAATACTATAAACGCTACGGGGTTATAAAGGGGTAGACTGGTACGGAATATATTAAAGGTGGAACGAGGTGGTCACTTAAGATGTAATTACATTCATGCCGTTGTTCCATGGTATTATCGATGGAGCCTTGTACTCCATATACCGCAGTTCTGGTCTAGTGAGACTCCTCTCGTGTACACCGGCATCTTCTGTACCAAGCTACAAACAACAGCGTTAACAATATAATACAACTTTAAAAGATACACACTCTCTCTGTGTATTCTATTTCTCCATCATCTTTAGGACTTACAGAGCGATTTGTTCGCTGACGATATTCTCTTTTTTTCTTCTTTGGAATGTCGTCAGGTGATTCGGACTCATTGGAGATCGAGCCCACCGGCGAGAATTTGGACCAGCTAGCTTTCGACCCAGAGCTTTAGATTCCTTGTACACATTTACATTCTGTATTTCCCATTTCTGTTATTCCACTGTTTAGGCATTGCTTTCCATTCCATGTATTTACTTTTCAGATGTATTGTAAAAAGAGTTTTAATAAATAAAGTTGCTGTTCATTTATATCTTGTCTCTTGTGTACATTACATTTTATATTGCTTAGATAAACTCAGCGTGTTTACTTCTGAGTAAATACGTAGCGGCCCCGTCGCGTTCTCTGCCGTATACTAGGAAGCAGGGCCTGACAAAAGATGTGGTATTTTAATGTAAAAGTTTTTCTTTAAATGAACTATAGAACTAGGATACCGTGCTATGAAACCATGGTGTGCGTGTGGGGTAGGTCGTTACCCCATGAGATTTTTCTAAAGGTAGATAAACTAGTTATCGAGAAATGTTATACTAAAGTTCATGGTATTTTAATAAAAAAGTTCGTTATATGTTTGTTTCACATGAATTCTTTGTTAAACTAAAAACTAAATGATGTGAAATAAGGTTAAAATTAGTATATGATGTTTGTTTGATCTAATTTGCTTATCAAGTGTCATACAAAAATTAAAAAGAAGATTATATCAGAGATAACTCCATTTTTGTCGATTTGTTTTAAAAATTGTTTTGAGATGGAAAAGAATAGAGATGAAGGTGTTAAGGTCAAAAATTACACCCCGGTTGACCAAGTGGGCCCATATCCAAGTCGAGCCCCGCGGCCAGCCTCCTCCATGCTAATATGAAAATTATGTAATAAATAATTTTAATGTAATTTTTATGAATAAATGTAAGAAAAATTGGCATAAAGCCAAATTTTTGTAATGCCCATGGCTCATATGTAAAAGAAATGAGCACACGAGTCATGGGATGTGCAAAATGCCATTTTCTAAAGCCCAAAGGGCTATGTGTAAATTTGTAAACTTATATAAGGCAACATGATAATGAAATGAAAGAAAATAATTCATCACATGACACATTTCCTTCATTATTCTCATATATATATCCAGCACCAAAGTTTGAGAAATTGTATATTTGATTTAGAAATATAACATATAGCATGTATTATACCACAAGTTTTACAGAGGGGACCAATATCAAAAGTTTCTTTTCAGATCGAATATTTACTTTTCAAGTTACAGACCAGACCTATTAATTTAGTTAAAGAAGAGAGGTGGATCTACTGTAGTTCTAGAGAGTTTCAGAAAATTTTAGAAGCTTCCAGAATATTCAAGAAACTTGTAGAAGATTGTCACGTCTCGCTTCCCAGTAGATGGAAACGGTAATGTGGCAAGTCCGCAGCATATTTATCCAGAGAAGGTCATTCTCTAAATAAATATACTAAACGTATTGAAAGATTAATTCACAATACAAGAATAAACGGAGACTGTAAAATTTTTCAACAAGCATCTTCATTTACATTCAACTTCTAATATTTACAAATACATGAGTTTATGCTGGAAAGTAAATACAATAAGAAAATTGCCTAAACAAGTAGCATACATAAACTGAAGAAAAGTGAAGATGAGCTAGCCTCAAGTAGCGATCTGGTTGTAGTCCTCCTCTGTGACTTCCATTTTCTCTGTCTTGACCGTATCTGACGAACATTTTAAAAGAAGAAAAGTGGGTGGAATGCCCGTCAGCGAACTAGCGCTCGGTAAGTCCTAAAAATAAGTAAGAGTAAAGAAAATGACAATTGTAGAATATTTATATGACGAGTAAGGGTATATGATCATGGGTAAATATATTCTATATGTCTCTATATGGTCACTATGTTAACGTTAAGTTCAAAGTGTGAATGTCAACGCAGCCGTAGAAGTATTCACGAGCTCAAGAGTGGGGCCCTAGGAGCAAGAAAACACGGGCCCATTTCATGTGTTAGCATCGGGGCTCTAGGCTGTGGATGAGTCAACCCGATTGATATTCGAGTAAAATAAAAAAGAGGTTAATACGGGACTCCTGAAGCTCCGTTGGATTCATACAAGAAACTATCCCAAACACCCTGAGTATAATATATAATAACTGGTTAATATACTTAATTGATTTGATTGATTAACATGTTTTGATCGAAACCATAGATTGCAAAAGGTGTAGAATGTAGTCGAGCGAGTCGAGTAATATGCGAGTCATGAAAATTGCAATTTTGGTTCGAGTCAAGTTGGTTTGAGTAGTCTGGGTTTGAGTTCATATTCGAGTTTATATTCGACTTAGGTTAAAGTTTCGAGTTTGTGTTTGAGTTCGAGTTTAGATTTGAGATTAGATTCAAGTTCATATCTTTTTCTTAGGAATTGATTTAAACTGTTAAAAATTTTATGTTCGGGAGAAATCGACAACTGCTGCACATGAACAACAGGATTTGTGTCTTTTCCAAGACAATTACCATTGATAACTCTGTTAAATTGTCTAACATGAATAGGCAAGCAGTCACTTTCTCTGGTTCTCTGGGGCTCAAGAGAAATGATATCGCTTAAACCTATATTAATTCTAGAGTTCTTAAAATATTGTTTGCATATCTTGAGGTTTTTTTTAATGAGAAATACATATTAATATTGTTTATAAATAATCTCGAGGGTGATTTATAATATTTAGGATTTTCATGAACATGTATTTTAATTGTTGTGGTGTCTTGGTGATAAAACCTAGCTTTTTGAAAGTTTATGGTATTTTTGTGAAAACTACTACTTTTGGAAACATGGTGGTATTTTATTAAGAATTCTAAATTTTCATTTTAAAGAATATAGTTTCATAATATGTTTTTTTTAATTGAAAGTACGGATTCATAACTTTTATATAATTTTTCAAAAATTAGTTTCTTTATAGAAAATTCGCATTTCTTAAAAATCGTATTTTTATTTCCTTTTAAGACCGAATACTCCGTGAGGAGTTCTGCATCTCGCATTACTATTCCAAGGATGTGCGATAATCCGCACCATCCATTAGCGGGTCCCCTGATGAGGGTTGCAGAGGCGTAATTGCCAAGGATTTCAAAATACCGATTAAAAGAAACCCGTTTTGTAAAGGTGTGGTATTTTAATGTAAAATTTATTCTTTAAATGAACCATAGAACTAGGATACCGTGCTATAAAACCATGGTGTGCCTGTGGGGTGGGTCGTGACCCCATGAGATTTTTCTAAAGGTAGATAAATTAGTTATCGAGAAAGGGTATACTAAAGTTCATGGTATTTTAATGAAAAAGTTCGTTATATGTTTGTTTTACATGAATTCTTTGTTAAACTAAAAACTAAATGATGTAAAATAAGGTTAAGATTAGTATATGATGTTAGTTTGATCTAATTTGCTTATCAAGTGGCATACAAAAATTAAAAAGAAGATTATATCGGAGATAACTCCACTTTTGTCGATTTGTTTTAAAATTTTTTTTGAGGTGGAAAAGAATAGAGATGAAGGTGTTGGGGTTAAAAATTACACCCCGGTTGACCAAGTGGGCCCATGCCCAAGTCGAGCCATGCCGCCAGCCTCCTCTATGCCAATATGAAAATTATGTAATAAATATTTTTACTGTAATTTTTATGAATAAATGTAAGAAAAATTGGCATAAAGCCAATTTTTTGTAAAGCCCATGGCTTATATGCAAAAGAAATGAACATATAAGGTATGGGATGTGCAAAATTCCATTTTGTAAAGCCAAAAGGGCCATGTGTAAATTTGTAAGCTTATATAAGGCAACATGATAATGAAATGAAAGAAAATAATTCATCATATGACACATTTCCTTCATTATTCTCATATATATATCCAGCACCAAAGTTTGAGAAATTGTACATTTGACTTAGAAATATAACATATAACATGTATTATACCACAAGTTTTACAGAGGGGACCAAGATCAAAAGTTTCTTTTCAGATCGAATATTTACTTTTCAAGTTACAGACCAGACCCATTTATTTAGTTAAAGAAGAGAGGTGGATCTAATCTAATGTAGTTTTAGAGAGTTTCAGAAAATTTTAGAAGCTTCCAGAATATTCTAGAAACTTGTAGAAGATTGTCACGTCTCGCTTCCCAGTAGATGGAAACGGTAATATGGCAAGTCCGCAGCATATTTATCCAGAGAAAGTCATTCTTTAAATAAATATACTAAGCGTATCGAAACAATAATACACAATACAAGAATAAATGGAGACTGTAAAATTTTTCAACAAATATCTTCATTTACTTTCAACTTCTAATATTTACAAATACATGAGTTTATGCTGGAAAGTAAATACAATAAGAAAATTGCCTAAACAGGTGGCATACATAAACTGACGAAAAGTGAAGCTGAGCTAGCCCCAAGTAGCGATCTGGTTCTGGTCCTCCTCTGTGGCTTCCACTTCCTCTGTCTCGACCATATCCGACGAACATTCCAAAAGAAGAAAAGTGAGTGGAATACACGTCAGCGAACTAGCGCTCGGTAAGTCCTAAAGATAAGTAAGAGTAAAGAAAATGACAATTGTAAAATATTTATATGAAGAGTAAGGGTATATGATCATGGATAAATATATTCTATAGGTCTCTATATGGTCACTATGTTAATGTTAAGTTCAAAATGTGAATGTCAACGCAGCCGTAGAAGTATTCACGAGCTCAAGGGTGGGGCCCCAAGAGCAAAGAAACACGGGCCCATTTCATATGTTAGCATCGGGGCTCTAGGCTGTGGATGAGTCAACCAGACTGATATTCGAGTAAAATAAAAAATAGGTTAATACGGGACTCTTGAAGTTCCGTTGGATTCACATAAGAAACTATCCCAAGCACCTTGAGTATAATATATTATAACTGGTTAATATACTTAATTGATTTGATTGATTAACATGTCTTGATCGAAACATAGATTGCAAAATGTGTAGAATGTAGTCGAGTGAGTCGAGTAATATGCGATTCATGACAATTGCAATTTTGGTTCGAGTCAAGTTGGTTCGAGTAGTCTGGGTTCGAGTTCATATTCGAGTTTAGATTCGAGTTAGGTTAAAGTTTCGAGTTTGTGTTTGAGTTCGAGTTTAGATTTGAGATTGGATTCAAGTTCATGTCTTTTTCATAGGAATTGATTTAAACTGTAAAAAATTTTATGTTCGGGAGAAATCGACAACTTCTGCACATGGATTGCAGGATTTGTGTCTTTTCCAAGATAATTACCATTGATAACTGTATGAAATTGTACCTGAATAGGCAAGCAGTCACTCTGGCTCCCTGGGGCTCAAGAGAAATGATACCGCTTAAACCTATATTAATTCTAGAGTTCTTAAAATATTGTTTGCATATCTCGAGGGGTTTTTATGAAAAATACATATTAATATTGTTTAAAAATAATCTTGAGGGTGATTTATAATATTTATGATTTTCATGAACATGTATTTTAATTGTTGTGGTGTTTTGGTGATAAAACCTAGCTTTTTGAAAGTTTATGGTATTTTTGTGAAAACTACTACTTTTGGAGGTATTTTATTAAGAATTCTAACTTTTCATTTTAAAGAATATAGTTTCATAATATGCTTTTTTTTTTATTGAAAATACGGATTTATAACTTTTATATAATTTTTCAAAAATTAGTTTTGTTTAGAAAAGTCGCATTTCTTAAAAACTGTATTTTTATTTCCTTTCGAGATCGAATACTCCGTGAGGAGTTCTGCATCTCGCTCTGCTATTCCAAGGATGTGCGATAATTCGCACCATCCATTAGCGGGTCCCCTGACGAGGGTTGTAGAGGCGTAATTACCAAGAATTTCAAAATACCGATTAAAAGAAACCCGTTTTGTAAAGGCGTGGTATTTTAATGTAAAAGTTATTCTTTAAATGAACCATAGAACTAGGATACCGTGCTATAAAACCATGGTGTGCGTATGGAGTAGGTCGTGACCCCATGAGATTTTCCTAAAGGTAGATAAACTAGTTATCGAGAAAGGTCATACTAAATTTCATGGTATTTTAATGAAAAAGTACATTATAAGTTTGTTTCGCATGAATTCTTTGTTAAACTAAAAACTAAATGATGTGAAATAAGGTTAAGATTAGTATATGATGTTAGTTTGATCTAATTTGCTTATCATGTGGCATACAAAAATTAAAAAGAAGATTATATCGGAGGCAACTCCACTTTTATCGATTTTTTTAAAAATTTGTTTTGAGGTGGAAAAGAATAGAGATGAAGGTGTTGGGGTCAAAAATTACATCTCGGTTGACCATGTGGGCCCATGCCCAAGTCAGGCCCCGCAGCCAGCCTCCTCTATGCCAATATGAAAATTATGTAATAAATAATTTTAATGTAATTTTTATGAATAAATGTAAGAAAAATGGGCATAAAGCCAAATTTTTGTAAAGCCCATGGCTCATATGCAAAAGAAATGAGCACATGAGACATGGGATGGGCAAAATGCCATTTTGTAAAGCCCAAAGGGCTATGTGTAAATTTGTAAGCTTATATAAGGCAACATGATAATGAAATGAAAGAAAATAATTCATCCCCCCCAAAATTTAGGGTTTCTGTGTCCCCTTCTCCTTACTCAAGGTTCTAAACGTTCTTCTCTTTTCTGAATTAAATCAAGAGTTTAACTCTTTTTTTCCAAAAAGGAATAGTTTTTCACCATAAAACCCACAAAGGGGAGCTCAGATCTCCCATCAGATCTCAAAAAGGGGAGGTTTTTAAATCTCACCATTTTTTTCCTTCAAGATCCAGCCAACGGAGAGGAGGAAGAAGGAGACCCATCTCCAAAAATCCCACTTTGGGAAAGATCCATGGCTCAAGAGAAAACCCAGGGCTCAAGGGAGAAGAAAGGGGTCCCCTTTCATCATCTACGAAAATCTCTTAGAAGTTTAACTCCACAAAAAAAATAATAATAAATTTTTCTTTTTAGGAGTTTAACTCTAAAAGTCAATTGGGAGTACAACTCTCGCTGCAGGGGCTAAACCCCTTGGTCCTTCTTTCAGGAGTTTAACTCCAAAAGTCAATTGAGAGTACAACTCCCAGTACAGGGGCTACGCCCCTTTTTTCCGTAGCCCAGCGCCCAGCATTCAGCGCCCGCGTGCTGGGCGTGTGAGGCCCAGCGCCTAGAACCTAGCGCCCGCATGCTAGGCACGTGATGCGCTGGTGCCCACGCGTCCTTTGGACGCTATTCACCCTTTTTTATATATACACACTCCACAACAATGTCCCCCGTTAGAAAAAATTTCTAACGGTGCGCTACCCCGCACTATGCAAGGGAGCTTCTAGCCCCCTTGACCCCCAGCCCGCTATCCGGGTAGCGGGACCCCGTAAACTCTGCGAGGCCCACGATATACCCAAGACCCCTCAAAACACAACACACGCATATTGCACATTGAGTTCGCATGACCAGTTTGACCAGTCAATCGGAGGTTTCTCCACTCCAAAGGCGAGGGGTAATTAACGGCAGCTTAGTCCGCGGGTACCGGAGATTCGGATCCTCAATATCAATAAACCCCAGCCTATCCTAGGCAGGGAGAATCTGTAATGCGCCCGACAAGCGACGCGTATTCCCATCTCAATGGGATGACGAAAAACACCCTACAGAAAGGACTTACAAGATTAGATGGTTAACAAGAGAGAGAAGAAGCCCTCGGGGGTCATGGTTTCGTCGGAGATGCTCCGGTCGTCGAGTTTGGCTTGCTACTCCACTTAAGGGGCTTAACTCCACTTGGTGCTTAGGGAGTTTGAGAGAATTTTTGCTAGAAATTTCAGAATGGGGAAGAGCTAGGGCATGGGGTGGTATTTATAGTGAAGAATTAGGATTTGGGAATTAAAAATGTGGATTAAAAGAATTTAAATGATATTAAATGTTGAATTGAAGAGTCTCTATTTGATTGCAGGAAAATCAAACAGTGCGGGGGAGTTGAGGGGAGTCGAAGGGACAAGTGTGCAAAGCACAGAGGCAATTCGGCTCATCCAGACCGTCGACGGTGGCCAAATTAAGGAAATGGGCGGTCAGATCTGAGTGGTCTGTCTCAAAATTTATGCCACGTGTCAAGTGGGTGTTTACTCCTATTTGCGCTTGTTTGATTTTTCTGAAATTTTTCGTTTCTCCGTGAATTGCACGTGCAACTCTTGGGCTTCCGAAAAATTAAAAAGAAAAAATCCTAAAAATAATTGGGTCTGATGGGAATCGAACGCACAGGTTATGTCACAGCAGTGTAGAGGCTTTACCAGTGAGCTAAAAGTTTTTTCTTGGTTTTATTTAACAAAAATAACTTTTAATTCTTACACAGACTCTAATACCCTTTACTGTGAAATAAAAAGAAATTTCTGCACCGGAATTTCAGAGTCGTTACATTCTACCCTCCTTATAAAAATTTCGTTCTCGAAATTTACAATTACATAGAGACTAATTTTCAAAGAGGTAAGGGTATCATGCACGCATATCTTCTTCTCTTTCCCAAGTTGATTCTCCTGGCGAATCCTTTCTCCACATCACTCGGACCAAGTTTACCTCCTTGTTCCGTAATATTTTCACTTTTCGATCTAGAATCTCAACTGGTTGTTGCTCACAAGTCAGGTCGGTTTATACAGTGAGCTCTGAATGATCAAGTATATGGCTGGGGTCACACACATATCGTTGTAGTTGGGATATATGGAACACATTGTGCACTCCTTCCAATGAGGGTGATAATGCCAAGCGGTACGCCACTTCTCCAACTCGTTCGAGTATGTCGAACGGTCCTATGTACCTTGCACTTAGCTTACCCCTTTTGCCAAAACGTATTACTCCTCTGTTTGGAGAGACCTTCAAGAATACATGTTCTCCGGGTTGAAACTCCAAGTGTCGGCGCTTTGCATCTACCCAATGTTTCTGTCGGTCTTGGGCTATGTGCATCTTTTCCCTGATCGTGTGAACCACATCTACAGTTGCCACGATCATCTGGTCCAAGGAGTTCACGATTTCCAACGTCGTCCCAACTCAGTGGGGAACGACACTTCCGTCCATAGAGTGTTGCGAATGGTGCCATCCCAATACTTGCCTGATAGCTGTTATTGTATGAAAACTCCATAAGGTGCAAGTGATCTTCCCACGAACCTTCGAAGTCTAACATACAGGCTCTCAGCATGTCTTCTAGAATCTGAATTGTTCGCTCAGACTGTCCGTCCGTTTGTGGATGCTACGCCGTGCTGAAATTCAGACTCGTTCCCAGGCTAGCTTGCAGACTCTGCCAGAACTGTGATCGGAATATTGTATCACGATCGGAGACGATGCAAAGAGGTACTCCATGTAATCTCACGATCTCCTGCATGAGTTTATGGGTATCAAGTATGGTACATCTTTAAGGTTTTACATCTTACTTTAGATTTTTACTCACCTTCATGTACTTTCTTACCAACGTCTCAGTTGACTGGCCAACTCTGAATGGAATAAAGTGAGCCGACTTGGTGAATCGATCCACAAAAACCTAAATTGTATCGTTACCCTTCATGCTGCGAGGGAGAGCAGTCACGAAGTCCATGGTAATGTGCTGCCATTTCCATTGTGGGATTGGTAACGGATGAAGCAGACCAGCAGTTCTATGATGTTCAGCCTTCACTTGCTGACACATCAAATACTTGGCAACGCTCCCTGCTCCTTCTCGCTTCATTCCATGCCACCAGTAATATTGCCGTAGATCCTTGTACATCTTTGTACCACCGGCGTATACCGAATACGGAGAGTTGTGAGCTTCTTTCATCAACTCTTCTCGAATAGGTCCGATTGGCATGCATAAACGGCTTCCATACCGCAAGGATCCATCTTCGTGGATGATGAAGTCAGTTCGAAGTCCACTTTCAACTTGTTCTCGGATCTTTTGTAGCTTGGCATCATTTGCTTGAGCCGCCTTGATCTGATTTACAAGAGTGGACTGGACTTATAAGTTCATCAAATATGAAGCGTTACCTGGCACAACTACTTCAATCTCCAATCCATGCAATTATTGTTGTAGTCTCCACTGAGCGGTGAGATTCATTGCTAATGGCTGGCGACTAAGTGCATCAGGAACTACGTTCACCTTCCTTGGATGATACTGAATGTTGATGTCGAAATCCGCCATGAGTTCTAGCCATCTTCTTTGCCGCATGTTGAGTTCCTTCTAAGTAATTACATACCTAAGACTTTTATGGTCATGTATATATCCACTCGTTCTCCCAAAAGATGTGGTGCCAAATCTTGAGTGCGACGACCACTGCTACTAGTTCCAGATCATGTGTTGAATAGTTGCATCCATGAACTTTTAACTGTCTTGATGCAAAAGTCACAACTTTTCTATGCTGGTATAGAACATATCCTAATCCTTTACCGGACGCATCGCAATGCACATCGAATCCACCAGATTGATCCGGTTTTATAAGGATAGGTGCAGAGGTTAATCTCGACTTGAGTTCTACTAAAGCCTTTTCACATGCTTCTGACCACACGAATGCTTCGTCTTTACATGTGAGCTTGGTCAAGGGTGATGCGATTTTTGAGAATCCTTCGATGAATCATCAGTAGTATCCTACTAAGCCCAAAAAAATTCTTATATCTTTCACCGTCTTTGGTGTCGGCCACTCACTAACAGCTGACACCTTAGCTAGATCCACCAAGATTCCTTCGCTAGAGACAATATGTCCGAGAAATCCGACTTGATCTAGCTAAAATTCACGTTTGCTGTACTTGGCATAGAGCTGATATTGTCGTAATGTATCCAGGATAATCCATAAATGCTCGGCGTGTTCTTTCCGATTCTTTGAATACACCAGGATGTCGTCGATGAATATAACAACAAACATGTCTAAGTACCCTCGGAAAACTTAGTTCATCAGGTTCATAAAGATGGCAGGTGCATTGGTCACTCCAAATGGCATTACGAGATATTCATAATGCTTATAACGAGTTCTAAACGCCGTCTTCAGAATGTCGGACTCTTTGAACTTCACCTGATGGTAACCTGAACGAAGATCTAGCTTTGAAAAGACACAAGATTCACTTAACTGATCGAAAAGGCCATCGATGCTCGGTAGTGAATACTTGTTCTTAATTGTCACTTTGTTCAGAGCTCAATAATCCACACACATCCTGTAGGAACCTTCCTTCTTCTTTACCAGTAGCACCGGAGATCCCCAGCTCGAAGTACTGGGACGAATCCAACCTTTCTTCAGGAGTTCGTCCAACTGAATACGGATCTCCTTCAATCCCTCCGGACTTAATCGGTACGGAGCTTTTACTACTGGTTGTGTGTCGAGTTGTAAATCGATGCTGAATTCAAGAGCTCGATCGGGAGGCAAACCTGATATATCTTCCGGGAATACATCCTCGAACTCTCGAACTACCTCTGGCTTCGATTCTTCCGCTTGTAACGCTGCAATCTCTGCCTTCTTTGGTTTTGCTCGGAAGAAGCTAGGTTCCAAGGTTTGGTCTCCACTTTTGAAGTAGAACACTGGATGATCTGGTATTTCGAACACTACCCTCCTTTGGCGACAGTCAATGGTAGTGAAGAAAGTTCCCAGCTAGTCCATTCCCAAGAATACGTCGAAGTTTGGTATGTCCAGCACTTTGAAGTCCGCATAAAATTCTCGACCGCAGACGACCACTGGACACAGATTGTATCCCAAAGTTGCTTTTAGAACACCATTCCCCGAACTAACGTTCCAGTTGGATACGAGTGGTTTAATTGGGATCGCATGAGTTCGGACAAACCGTTGCGACATAAAGCAATGTGATGCCCCAGTCTCGAAGAGCGCGAGTGCAGGTAGGGAGGCTACTAAGATTATACCTAAGTCACGTGGGATAGGTTTAGGTATAACAAATAAAAGATGGTTATGAATTGAAAGGTCTTGAAAGAGAACAGGGAAGAGATTTACCAGTGATAACCTGACCCGTAGCTTCGGCCTCTTCGACTGACACAGTGAATGCTTGGCGTCGCGACACTTTCCTCTATGTCTGGTTAAACACTCGGCGTTGGGTTTGAGTGGTCTGGGTGTGGGGAGTTGGAGCTAGTAGAGCTAACCGGGTATGAGAAGCTTGGATCGCCGGTCTAACTGGAAGGTTGTTGGGTCCACGGTTCTATAGGCATGCTCCAATGGCGTGAGTAGAAGACCCACAGATCAGGTACAAGTTGTTCGCCCTGCGACAGTTTTTCATGAGATACCATGTTCTTTTGCAGTAGATGCAAAAGTCTGGCCCGCTATTGGCGAACGAACATACTGGCCTCCGAGATGGTCCGTTAAAAACTGGCATGGAAGAGGCCCCTCCTGTGATCTGGTGCACAGGGCGTTTCACACCGGCAGTCTGCGGCCTGCCCTTCTTCTTCACAACTGCCTCATAGCATCGGACAACCTTCAAAGCAAGCTCATGGGTTGGAAAATCCCCTGTAGCGAGTGTAGCTTGGATTTCAGGGTCCAACTCCTGTTGAAATCACCGGACTCGGATCTCAGCAGTGAGAATAAGGTATGTAACAAACCTGTTACGAACTTGTGTTGGCAGTGTAGTAAGTGATATCAGAAAATTGAATTTGAGACAATATCTTACCTGCTGAGCATAGCAAGCTTAGCATCATATTTATCCACCGACTTGACCCACATCGAGCCTTGCTGTAAATGGATGAATTGCTTCTCCATATCAAAGCGGGCAGTCTCTGGGAAGTACTTGGCGTCGAAGAGATCTCAGAATTTTTTCCATTCTATCGGTTGTGTAAGACGGCTCTCCTCAGCCTTCCACCATACCCTGGCGTTATTGGTCAGTTGCAACTTAGCAACTCTCACCCAGGCAATATCTGGCACTTGAGTTGCTGCTAGGTCATCCTCGATCGCTTGAGCCCATTCTTCCGCTTCAAGTAGACTCTCTTTACCCGAGAAGTTCTTTGGGTGTAAGGCCCGAAACTGTTTGACTCCAGGTGCTTCCGTCTCGGGGAGGTTTATAAGGATAGCAGTCTGCTGCTGTTGACCCTCTAATAAGCTCTTGATAGCCTCAAGCAGTACCGTTTGCTCATTAATAGGAGCTGCAATGGTAGTGTCACGACCCAAAATTGGCACGTGACGGCCCTAATACTACGCAACGCCTAAAAACGTAACGCAGTAAAAGAAAGCCGAAACCTAGAAATCTAAACCATGAAAATACGGAAAAGATAATAAAATTTTTTGAAACATTTGAAATCGCAACCCAAATTCTTTAAAAGTCCAACTTCTTTCTTTAAAATTTTAGCAACACCCCCTTTGTAAAAACTGACCCCAAAATGGGTATAAAAAATAAAGATAAATAAAGCATCCCCAAACGGGAGCAAATACACGCCCAAAGGCGGAAAACAATCACCACCACAAATATACGACGCCGTAGCGAAGAAATAAAGACAATAGAGATAAAGCTGTATAAAAGACAACAAATCCATAAATAATATACAATAACGTCCTCACCAAGTCTCTAAGTCAACAACATAATAGTAGATGGAGAGTACAAGATACAACGAATGTACAATACAAAATACAGATAACCACCAAAACCCATCTAAGCAAAATAGCACACTGTGAGCCGATGCGGTATCTGTAGCAAAAGATGATAGATGAATAGCCTGCCTCGACTACTCTGGGGAAACACCCTGCAAAACAACTGCGGCACAACGGGGGTGAGTTGCCAACTCGTGAATAGTAGATAACATATGCAGGTAATCGCAGGTATGTACGTACAACATGAATCTAAGATATGCGATTTGTAGTAATAATAAGTCATATGAGTGCAGAATAATAGAAAGTACACTAACAGGTACAACCAATATATGAAGCAATAGTTATATGACAATAGTATGCAATAATCATGCGATAGGGATATGAGAATGTAGATATGCAGCAATCATGAAGAGTACACTAACATGTACTACTAATACATGAACAGTGCATAAATAAATAGGTATGAGGTATGGAGTGAAATATGTCATTTCCACGGAATCCTGACATCGTGGTAGGATCACAATCCATCAAGACACTCAAATTCACAATTCCTCAAATCAGCCTCCAAGTTGGGCTCTCATATCATATAAGTCTCACATCTCCCCAATATACAATATCGAGTAATCTCCTATATCCCGAATGTACAAATCAGTAATCTCATATGTATCCGGTATCCAATCTCAATGAATCACCTAATATCCCAAATCCAACTCAAGTAAAATTCTAACATCCTAAATATATATATTTACAGAAATAAATATGATGGGGTCAATACACATATATTAGCGTCCCACTCCACTAATATTGGTGTAAGGGTATATATAATAACGGCTAAATCCCCTGTTATATATACAAAGGTGTTAAAAGAAATATCATGAAAATAATGTGCCATGCATCGACACAGAAATCCTGATCTATCAGATGCCGTCACCAAGACTAGCATCCTGATAGCAACGTATCATACGCTATCCCGAAAAGCACGAGTGCCTAGCTCTGACCCTCGCCTTCCCACGTATCCATACATACATGACTCCCAACGGTATCCCCATGATCCCCGCCGAGTCATTGGTACTGTCACCGCTAGGTACTCGCCCACCTCCAGGCTCAATCGGCAAAGTCCATCGATCATCTTGCCGAGGGGAACCATACTGGGCCCCACCATGTACCCTCATACGGCACCCACTCCTCGTATGGAGTATATAATCAGAACCGATAAATCTCATGGTGGATGCGCAAATATCATATCAAGGAAACCGGGTTTTTCAAATAATGCATAATTTCATGAACTCCCGCGGTTCCCAAAACCAGAAAACATCATGTAAAATCCGAATAACAATGCGCAAATCCAGGAATAAATATGTGCGATATATCTGAAATGCGAGCATATAAAGGAAAATATATAGCTGAAACCAGATGTATGCGAAATCAATAAGGTACAGCTAAGTATAGATGTCTACCTATAAGTAAATGATGTAGTATACCCTCCTGGGTATAAGTAAAATATGAGCAAGGTATACCTGTAGCTGTATCGTAAATGGTATATATACCTATCACTAATGGTACGATACTCTATAGGTATACAGGTATGGCAAATGTCATATGTGATAAGTAGTACGAATCAATGTCACAAGGTCCCTAACCAAGCAATATATTATCTATAAGTGGTTTGTGTGTGACATGGCAATTATTGACGGTGTGTGTAGCATACAATCAGTGCTCGTGCAACATGAATCGTCAATAATTTATGCAGTGTCCTACGGCTACTAGTCCAAGTACAACATCTAAGTAATGGGGTAAAGGCGCAATTCTAACAATAACATAGAATATGCGACAAGTATTAGAATCCTAGCCCAGACGCATAACGCCATGCAGGCGATTCCCCTGTAGATGTTAAATCTACTCACCAACGCTCCACGCTAGGTGAATCCTACCACCAGTTCCCCCCTGTAGCAGTGTCCGTAGTCCCCGCCTGCGAACCTGCAACATTAAAACAATACAGCAAATATATATTAATAACAGACCCAAATCACGTACACACTACACTAGACCGACGCAACAACACAAAACATACTCTCAAGTGTTCGTATTGTGGCTAACGTGCATAGCGACACGACGAAACTAACCCAAGAGCAAAACCACGCAAACTGCACGATCCGTGTCGTATCACGTATTGCGCGGACACAAAACGCTAGAAACTGCCTATATGATCCCAGATTTTGCATACAGTGTAAACTAAACAAACAAACAAGACCAATAGAACCCAAACCACTGCAGACACCAACACAGAAAAACCCAAACCCTAGCTCCTCTCCATGGCCGGCATCGCCGGACCTCCCTTTTGCCGTCCCCGGCCTTGGCCAGTGGCCTGGGTGTCGTGCCTCAGGTGGTGCTCCAGTGTCCCTAGTACATCACTACAATTTTGTTTAGTTTTTCAGTAAATTTCCTGGATCACAGCAGGTTCCAGATGTCACAAATCGACACTAAAATACGATATTTTGCACAATATGGAAAACCTATGGTATTTTAGTGAAATCTGGGTTAAATCTCAGTTGAGGTGACCCTAATAACACTGAAATGGGCTAGGTTAACCAACAAAATCATGACTTGACCAAAATTCCACATAAATCACCATTGTAGCACAAAAACTAACTTTAAACTCAAACCGAAGCTAATTAGCATACAAGCTGCACAAAAAGAGAAATTGGGTTTGAGAGTTATACCTTATGGGATCCTAGGAAGTAGGAGAAGAAGTGAATGGAGGAAGAAGAGCTGCTACAAGTTGCTGGGGCCTCTGCTGCTGCTGCCAGAAGCTGCTGCTGATGCTGTTGCTGCTACTGAAGCTGCTTGCTGCTACTGCTGTTGCATGAGCTGCTGCTGATGCTGATGCCTTCTGCTGTTGCTGCTGTTGGGGCTGCTTGCTGCTGCTGCCTTGCTTCTGCAGCTGCTGCTTGCTTCTTTTGTGGCTACTGAAGCTGATGGTGCCTGTGCTGCTGATGGAGCTGCTGCTGTTTCTGTTGCTGCTGCTGTTGTTTGCTGATGCTGCTGCTTGCTTCAGCCTTGTGTGTGTGTGTGTGTGTGTGTGTGTGTGTTTGTGAGTGAGAGAATGAGAGCAATAAGTGAAATGAGAGAACACAAAACAAACCCCCCTTCTCACTCTCTCTCATCATTTAATGAGGCATGGCACAAGCCATGATGCCCCATGCTCTCTCTCTCTCTCTCTCTCTCTCTCTCTCAAGGTCAACACTACAAACAAACTTTAAAAATCTTTTTTTTTTCAAATTCATTTTTCATTTAAAACAACCATGCAAAGAAAAACCCAAAACACTTAATACCCAATTTAAAATTAGATCAAGGCAAATGGGTTAATCCACCATGATTGCTAATCATGGTTAAACACCAATTTACAACCCTAGTTAATATGCACAAGTGTGTGCAAGGCTAGGAAAAATCTAATAAAATATTCATTAAATAGGATAAAATAATTAAAAATCAATTTGGTAAACTTTTTATTAAAAATCATATATAAAAATATAATTATCCACAAAACACATTCTAAGGTGTTACAGGTAGGTGGTGGTGTTAGTGTAGACGGTGGAGTATTGCCATTGACGTTTGTGCTAGTATTGTTCGGAGATTCCATCACCTTGATATAAAAGAAATGTTAGGATAGATTCAAAGAATTTGAAAGGAATGTATATGTTTGTTGAATTCATTAATACTTGTGGTATACTGTTTATGACTTCATGCAGAACGGATCTGCATGGGCCACCAACAAAACCTGTCATGCCCCGCTTCCCTGTAGATGGAATAGGTAACGTGGCAAGCCTGCAACATATTTATCCAGAGAAGGTCATTCCCTAAATAAATATACTAAGCGTATTGAAATAATAATATACAATAAGCTCCTCTGTGGCTGAAAGAATAAATGGATACTGAAAATTTTTTCAATAAGCATCTTCATTTACATTCAACTCTCAATATTTACAAATACATGAGTTTATGCTGGTGATTAGTCGAAAATATTGTATTTTTAACACTGCAATTTCCTCATCATTTGCACTCATATAGAAGTGTTCGGCATTCATATTTTACATATTAGCAAAACTGTCGCAAAATATCAGATTGCATGTATTAGACTCTAAAACCGACACTATAAAGGAAATTGACCACATTTCATGGCATCGCATCATCCCTACATTTTTGCAACACTTGTTTTGAGATATGTGCAGGAAAATCCAGCAGAAAGGCCAAAAATTTACAGGGTACAACTAAAACGTTATGCCAACTCAATGATTTCAGTTCTGGTATTAATCTAAAGGGACAAATACAAATCAAAACATCAGATAAAGCTCAAAGTATCAACCCAAGGCCACTGCAAAAAGACCAAGCCCCAAGGAGCATACTTGGCCGCGGAACCGGGGCCTAAGCCTGCTTGCGCCGCGGTTCCGCGGCTACTTGATGACGTCACCACTTCGTATTTGCATCAAAACTCTTCTCTCAGGGCCCACATTCAGCTCATATACTTCAAATTCCAGAAGACTCCAGAGACTTCTGCCAGATCAGCAAGCTTTGGGACCAACACTAAACTAGCCTTGTATTCTAGAAACTTCTCCCTAAACCCTAGCTTAAACCCTAAGCTAAGCCTAACAAACTCTTTCTAGAAGTCTTTCAACAAACTTTTGGAGGGAACTCAAAGGCTTAGGGTTTGGGAGATCTATAAATAAGACCCTAGGCTCACTTGTAAAAAGGATCTCTTATCTTGGACTTAATCCTTGACTAGTTCAATTTTAGTAGCCAATCTTTAGCCGTTCACTCTCTTCATCTTCTTCCACAAGTCTAGTAAGAGGACTTGTGTGAAACCCTAACCCTAATTCCAATCAAAAGCCAAGATCCCGAGTACCCATCAAGCAAGAAGCCTTGCAACCTTTTATGAGCCGAGCCGATCTTCAACAGAGCAAGTGGTCCAAGCTGATCCGCGACTCACGGAGCCGAGCAATGCCAATTCGACAATTTAGTTCTTCCTCTTGTAGTTCTTGAGCGACTGTAATCAAATTGTTGATATAAATAAAAGGTGATATTCTTTTTATCTTATTTTCTTTAAATTCTCGCATCATGATATCTTTTCAATTCTTGAATACTTTCTGTGTGATGATGTTTGAGTAATACTCCGCTCGTCGAGGAGTCGAGACGATCAATAGAATGATGATGTAATATATCTTAAATCGATTCTTGAATCCTACGAGTTTTGTAAACCCTAGCAAGTTCAAGAACCGACAACCCAATTCGTTGCGATACTTTTTTGATTGATATCGCTCGAGATTGGGGAGTTACGATCGTTTCTTGAAATTGCTAGAGGCTAGAATGCGAATGATATCGACGAAAGAACAAGGGTTAAACGATGAAACCCCAGTTTCATCAAGAAAGCCCTAACTCTCGTCGATCATCATCGATCTAGTATCAATCCTTCGAAGGACAAGAACATGAAATCTTGAAATTACATCACGTCTATAGATCCGATCGATTCCTACGAGCCTCATTTAGATTCTTGACATTTTGCTTGGAAATATCATCGAAACACCGATTCTTGATTTGTTTATCAGTTTCTTGATTCTTGATTAAACATCGTGACACCTGAATCAATCGATAAATTCTTGAATCATGTTTTCTTTTCCTTTCGATTAACTATTCAATTCAAACAAATTAAATACAGAAATGAATCGCACAATCCCTGTGGAAGATCCGCACTCGCTTACGATCTACAATCGACACCGTAAGTGATTGCGGTCAAATATAATTCTTTGGTTGTGAACTTTATTTAATATTACCGACACATAAAAACTTATTCGCTTATTTCGATTTACACAAACAAGAAATCATTACAATCAAATGAAACTGTTATCGGGAATCATTTGACTATTTGATTTGATAAGCAATCGGGAATTCTATGAAAAAACTAATCAGCTGGAAAGTAAATACAACAAGGAAAATGCCTAAACAAGTGGCATACATAGACTGAAAAAATGAAGCTGTGGTAGCCCTGAGTAGTGATCTGGTTATAGTCCTCCTCTGTGGCTTCCACTTCCCCTGTCTCAACCGTATCTGACGAACATTCCGAAAGATGAAAAGTGGGTGGAATGCCCGTCAGCGAACTAGCGCTCGGTAAGTCCTAAAGATAAGTAAGAGTAAAGAAAATAACAATTGTAGAATATTTATATGACGAGTAAGGGTATATGATCATGGGTAAATATATTCTATAGGACTCTATATGGTCACTACGTTAACGTTAAGTTCCAAGTGTGAATGTCAACGCAGTCGTAGAAGTCTTCACGAGCTCAAGAGTGGGGCCCCAGGAGCGGGGAAACACGGGCCGATTTCATGTGTTAGTATCGGGCACTAGGTTGTGGATGAGTCAACCTGACTGATATTCGAGTAAAATAAAAAAGAGGTTAATACGGGACTCCTGAAACTCCATTAGACTCACACAAGAAACTATCCTAAATATCCCGAGTATAATATATTATAACTGGTTAATATATTTAATTGATTTGATTAATTAACATGTCTTGATCGAAACCATAGATTGCAAAAGGTGTAGAATATATTCGAGTGAGTCGAGTAATATGCGAGTCACGATAATTGCAATCTTGGTTCGAGTCAAGTTGGTTCGAGTAGTTTGGGTTCGAGTTCATATTCGAGTTTATATTCGAGTTAGGTTAGAGTTTCAAGTTTGTGTTCGAGTTCGAGTTCGAGTTTAGATTTGAGATTGGGTTCGAGTTCATGTCTTTTTCATAGGAATTGATTTAAATTTTTAAAAATCTAATGTTCGGGAGAAATCGGCAACTGCCGCACATAGACGACAGGATTTGTGTCTTTTTCTAAGACAATTGCCATTGATAACTTTGTTAAGTTTTCTAACCTGAATAGGCAAGCGGTCACTTTCTTTGGTTCTCTGGGGCTCAAGAGAAATGATACCGCTTAAACCTATATTAATTCTAGAGTCCTTAAAATATTGTTTGCATATCTCAAGGGTTTTTTATGAAAAATACATATTAATATTGTTTAAAAATAATCTCGAGGGTAATTTATAATATTTAGGGTTTTCATGAACATGTATTTTAATTGTTGTGGTGTTTTGGTGATAAAACCTAGCTTTTTGAAAGTTTATATTATTTTTGTGAAACTACTACTTTTGGAAACTTGGTGGTATTTTATTAAGAATTCTAACTTTTCATTTTATAGAATATAGTTTCATAATATATTTTTATTGAAAATACAGATTCATAATTTTTATATAATTTTTCAAAAATTAGTTTTGTTTAGAAAAGTCGCATTTCTTAAAAACCATATTTTTATTTCCTTTCGAGACCGAATACTCCGTGAGGAGTTCTGCTTCTCGCTCTACTATTTTAAGGATGTGCGATAATCCGCACCATCCATTAGCGGGTCCTCTAATGAGGGTTGTAGAGGCATAATTGCCAAGGATTTCAAAATACCGATTAAAAGAAACCCGTTTTGTAAAAGTGTGGTATTTTAATGTAAAGTTATTTTTTAAATGAACCATAGAACTAGGATACCGTGTTATGAAACCATGGTGTGCGTGTGGGGTAGGTCATTACCACGTGAGGTTTTCTTAAAGGTAGATAATCTAGTTATCGAGAAAGGTTATACTAAAGTTCATGATATTTTAATGAAAACGTTCGTTATATGTTTGTTTCACATGAATTCTTTGTTAAACTAAAAAATAAATGATATGAAATAAGGCTAAGATTAGTATAGAATATTAGTTTGATTTAATTTGCTAATCAAGTGGCATACAAAAATTAAAAAGAAGATTATATCGGAGATAACTCCACTTTTGTCAATTTGTTTAAAAATTATTTTGAGATGGAAAAAATTAGAGATGAAAAGACTTACAAGTTTAGATGGTTAACAAGAGAGAGAAGAAGCCCTCGAGGGTTGTGGTTTCGTCGGAGATGCTCCGATCGTCGAATTTGGCTTGCTACTCCACTTAGGGGGCTTAACTCCACTTGGTGCTTAGGGAGTTTGAGAGAATTTTTGCTAGAAATTTCAGAATGGGGAAGAACTAGGACATGAGGTGGTATTTATAGTGAAGAATTAGGATTTGGGAATTAAAAATGTGGATTAAAAGAATTTAAATGATATTAAATGTTGAATTGAAGAGTCTCTATTTTATTGCAGGAAAATCAAATAGTGCGGGGGAGTTGAGGGGAGTCGAAGGGACAAGTGTGCAAAGCACAGATGCAATTGGGCTCATCCATACCGTCGACGGCGGCTAAATCAAGGAAATGGGCGGTCAGATCTGAGTGGTCTATCTCGAGATTTGTGCCATGTGTCAAGTTGTGTGTTTACTCCTATTTGCGCATGTTTGATTTTTCTGAAACTTTTCATTTCTCCATGAATTGCATGTGCAACTCTTGGGCTTCCGAAAAATTAAAAAGAAAAATCCTAAAAATAATTAGGTTTGATGGGAATCGAACGCACAGGCTATATTACAGCAGTGTAGAGGTTTTACCAGTGAGCTATAAGTTGCTTCTTGGTTTTATTTAACAAAAATAACTTTTAACTCTTACACATACTGTAATACCCTTTACTGTGAAATAACAAGAAATTTCTGCACCGGAATTTCAGAGTCGTTACAAAGACTTTGGAAGAGCTTAAAACCTTCCGGAGTATTCTAGAAACTTGTAGAAGGTTTTGGAAGAGTTTAGAAGGTTATGGAACCATGAGAGAGGATGAAGGCTCTAAGAAGCTTCCATGAAAACTTCTAAAGTAAAATATCTTGTATGTGGATATTTCTTTAAAATATATCTAGAATAAACTATCTAATGTAAGTAGAAATATTTAGCATGTAAAAATTTCCTGGAAATGCCTATAAATAGGCACCTAACTCTTATTTGTAAGAATGAGTGGTATTGGAAGCTTATAATAAAATTGTCCTCTTTATCTTTTACTCTCTTTCTACTTTCTTTAGCTCTCATACTTCTCTTTCTGCTTCTCTAATTCTAATAATCCTCTTCAACACTCTCTTTTTATCCACAACAACCATTCTACTCTCAAATACTAATAAGTGCTTAGAAACGGGTGCTAATATTTGGCAAGAGACTTGAAGGCTAAGCTATATTTTGTTTGGATCCAAACACAAGACAAGTCTCAAGTTAACATAATCATATATACTCAAATACCCATATCCAAACAAGTTATCCACTTCCACACTTTCTTCTTCCACCTTAATTACCCTATTTTCTTTTGTTGGTTGGTTTATTAGTTTAGTTATTTACCAAATTGCTTGCAAGAATTAATCTTTTTGTTTAGGCTTACTTGGCTAATCATCAAGTTTACTTATCTAGCTTGGATTGAACACTTGATTTGCCATATCTCATTTGTAGGTGATATTATTTGCTATTTTGTAATTCAAGTTCCCTTAAATATATATTACATTTGCATTTTCATTTAGTTTTTGCATCTAATTCATAATAATTGCATCAGTTTTGGTATCAGAGCAAGTTTCAACCCTTAGGAACTCATAAGTTGCATTTAGATCCTATTTTTTTGCATTTTACCTGCTGTCCAAAAAAAATTGCATATATACTTATAATGGCTAGCAATCATGATTCACAATCAACTACACAAACTCATCCAACCCCAACTTGATAAGAAGCCTTCCGAGCCCAACAAATACAAATCCAACAAATCAATGACCAGCTAAAACAATTAACCGAGTTACTCATAAATACACGTCTAGAAAGACAAAATAATCAACCCCGATATAAAAACCTTAACAATAGGCTCTTCGAAAACGATAGCGATAGTGAAGTAACTCTACGACATGATCGAATTGAAAGGGGTGTGAGATATGATAAACGATGGGATCAAGAAATTAAAATTGATGTAGAGGAGTTTAAAGGAAAACTAGACCCCGAAGAATTCTTAAATTGGGTAGACAAGATAGATCATTTCTTTGATTAGAAAGAAATGCCTAATGATAAAAAAGTTAAATTTGTTAGCTTAAAATGAAAGGTCAAGCGCTGCTATGGTGGAAAATTTTTCAAACTAGTAGGGTTAGAAAATGTAAAGATAAAATAAAAATATAGGATCACATGAAACGGAAAATTGAAGAAATTTTTTTACCTATAGATTATCGTAGTACAATCTTTCAAGAATATAATAATCTAAAATATGGTAAAATGACCATTGATGGGTATATTGAAACATTTTCTAAAGTACAAGCAAGAAATAACCTTAATGAAGATGAATAACAAACTGTTACTAGGTACATTAAAGGGTTACAATGGCCTATTCAAAATCAAGTTGAACTCTATGATATAATGAGTGTTGGCGAAGCTTATCGCAAATCTAAAAAGATTGAAAAACAATTACAACGATCTACATCTAACAAAAATATCCCGTTCAAATCTTCATCTAGTTCAACTAGCAGCAATAAGAATACTATTAACTCAAGCCGAGCAAAACCGGAACAAAACAAATATGATCTTAATAAGGAAAAGGTATATTAGGACCGAAACCAAATGACGGATTCGTCTATTATAAATGTCGAGGACCTGGTCATAGGTCAGCTCAATGCCCTAGAAGAAAGTTTAACTTAATAACTCAAGATGAATCAGATAATCATGTAAGTGATAGTAAACAAGATATTGAATAAAGTAACTACAAGAACGAGGGTAATAGTGTAGATATAGAAGGCAAGAATGATGGTCAATTCCTAGTAATTTATTGAGTCATGATAGCACCTGAAGAAGAGTCTAACGATCGTTAGTTGAGACATGACCTCTGTCGCACAATGCACATCCGGAAGAAAACTATGTTCACTAATGATTGATAGTGGTAGTATGGGAAATTTTGTCACACAAGAAATGGTTGACAAAGTTAAACTTAAAACTGAGACTTTATATAAACCTTATAACATCTCATGGTTTAAGGAGGGAGGTGATGTGTCGATAATAAAACGTTGTCTAGTCAAGTTCTTTATAGGAAAACAGTATCAAGACGAAGTTTGGTGTGATATAGTTCCATTACAAGTATGTCATATTTTGTTAGGAAGACCTTGGCAATTTGATAGGAAAACACAACACGATGGAGAAAAGAACACGTACACCTTCCTTAAGAACAAGAATAAAATAGTTCTTCACCCACAAAGGGATATCTCTTATCTTAAAGAGAAAAAAACCCATCCCTGAACTAGTTGTGTCGCCTACCTCGGCGTTAATCCTTAACGTACATGATCTTAACAAAGAAGTTAGGAATTTTAAATTGTTTTATATATTAATCGGACAAGAAACAGGACATGAGATAGAGGTTTCTCAAATAGTTCGGCCACTTTTAAAAGAGTATTCCGATGTTACCCACGGCGAACTTCCAAGTGGATTACTACCTTTAAGGGATATACAATATTGCATTGATCTAGCTCTCAGTGACATTTACCACATTATAGGATGAGTCCGTCAAAACACAAGGAATTACATAAATAGGTCAGAGAGCTATTAAAGAAAGGATTAATAAGAGAGTGCATGAGTCCATGTGCAGTTCCCGCCTTTTTAACCCCTAAGAAAGATCGTGCTTGGAGAATGTGTGTCTATAGTTAGCAATAAATAAAATCACTATAAAATATATGTTTCCAATACTTAGATTAGATGACATGATTGATATGATTAATGGCGCTAAGATATTTACTAAGTTAGGCCTTAGGAGTGGGTATCACCAAATTAGGTTTAGACCCGGCGATGAGTGGAAAACCGCTTTTAAGACTAAGAAGGGTTTATACGAGTAGATAGGTTCACAAAAATGAGTCATTTCATTGCATGTAAAAAATCTTCCGATGCATCTCATATAGCTGATTTATTCTTTAAGGAAGTAGTGCGTTTGCTTAGCATACCTAGGTCATTCACATTTGATAGAGATACTACATTCTTAAACCACTTTTGGAGAACATTATAGTCTAGATTGGAAACTTGTTTGCAATTTAGTAGTGTGATCGCACGCTTTTGGCGTGTCGCGTATTTAAAATTCTAAAGTTAATCGCGATCAAGGACGGTGTCGCTTTGCAGCTAGCCGGTTGAGCATGGGTCAATTCACAGGGAGATGGTAGTATGTCCGTTCGTGTTTTAGACGAGTCAATGAAGAATGTATATATGATTGTTCAGTTCTATCCTCAGTGTTTGTATTTATGTTCAAGTAAGCTTGTTAAGGTTAAGGTTGGTTAGTAGAGTTAGGATTAGTCTCGTGCTTTTCTTTTGCGATTCTTAAGACGATGTAGGGATAATCGAAAGTAGCGGGGATTAGGAGGACATAGGAATGGGATTTGCGAGTTTAAGCAAGCTTTTCAACGCTAAATCCATTCCTAGTGCCCCTTGTTCGTTCGCTAAATACGCTTATTTCCAACCCTCGGCCAAACACCCACAACCATGTATCCAATTAAGTCACAGCTATATGTCACGTTGTAGTGCGCTTAAAGGACTTCTCGACTTAGGTCACGGCTATATGTCACGTATAGTGCACCTAAGTGAGGGGGTTGCGTTTGTTTGGTTGAGGTCCGTTTCAAGATGTTTGGCGAAGAGAAGCACAAGAGATTTTTCTGTCCCTCATACCACATTCCTTAGCCTTAACAAGTGTGGAATTATTCACACATTATAAAAAAAAATAAAATAAAACAAGAAGGAAGAAAAGAAGGAAATGGAAAAATACGGTTTTACAAATGATGCAAGCTAACTACGTGGGTCCTCACCTAAGCAAGGAAATCCGTCGAGTATCACAGCTTGAAAATAATACGGATAAGAGAAGAAAAGAAAAGTGCAAGAAATAACAACAACTACTTAACAACAATTATAAAAGGTATACTAGAATTAAAAGACAATGCAAGAATTAAAAGCTACAAATTAAAAAATAACAAACCTTCATCTTCATTCATCATCTACTCAATGCTCTCACTACATTTTAATGGATAATACATGAACAAGAAGAAGAAGAAGAACTAAAGCTAAACTAAATCCTAACAAAAAGAAGCAAAAAAAGAAGACCCTTGGCTTGGCATAAGACTGGGCTATTTATAGGCTGAGTACTGAAACCCTAGGGCAAGATTTTGAGCCCAAATGAAATGTCCAAACTACCCCCAAAATCCGAGTTGACACCGAGTCAACTCGGCCGTGGATCCGCCGCTAATCAGCCATTTTGGCCGCGGATCCGCGCTTCTTTGAGGGAGTTGGGTTTTCGTTTTTTCTTGGTTTTCTTGTGTTGCTCTCTTATGTTGTTCTACATATTCCAAATTGCAAATTGCCTTCACAATTTCTTCAGATCTGCAACAGTCCAAAAATAGCTTCACTTTTGATTGATTTGACATTTCTCCCTCGAGCTCCGCACACCCATTGAATCATGTGCTGCCCCTCTCATGCTTTGTGCATGTCTGAGACACGAATGACCACTGTCATTTGTCTTGTCTCTCGAACTGGTACGCGGAACCGGACGGATACGGATGACCGGAACCCGATTTTTATCCGTTGACAACAGATGTTCTGTATTTTTGGCATAACAGTGGAGATTTTGTATCATTTGCGTTATTTTGGACCAGGAACCTATAGCCTGTAAATATGTAGCAAACACGGATTAAAAGAACCTGCGTATAAACAAACGAGCATATGAATGGGCGGTATTAAATGCAATATTCTGGTGTGAATATAGTGCATATCATCTTCAAACAGATGGTCAATCATAGCTTAGGTAATTTGCTTAGATGTTTAGCCGGTGAAAGACCTACTCAATAGGACTTAATTCTTCATTAGGCAGAATTTGTGTATAATAACTCTGTTAATATATCTACCCGCAAAACTCCATTTGAAGCCTTATATGACCAACCCATCTCTCATATCCTAGATCAAACACCTTTACCATTTCATGGCTGAGCCAATGCCGAGGCTGATGCTGTTGTTGAACATATAAAGACAATCCAAAAAAAAAGTGTTGGATAAGCTTTGCAAGTCTAATGCCAAATATAAAGCTGTCGCAGATGAGAATAGACGAGAAGAAATATTCCGACCAGGAGATTTGGTTATGGCACATTTTCGACGACAGAGATTTCCTGCGGGTTTTTATATGAAGTTGAGCAGAAAGAGATTTGGTTCATTTTGAGTTTTGCGGCGTTTGGAGTCAAATTCTTATTTGTTGGACTTACCTACTACTATTCATACCTCCTATCTTTAACGTTATAGACCTAGCGACATTTTATGGAGAGACTCCTCCACAGGTTGACCTCACCATACTACCATTTTTATCGGTAAAGCAGGAGGAAGATGATGAAATAGAAGACGTTATGGATGTTCGTACCACAAAAACTAGAGGCGGCGACATACATAGAAGATATTTAGTTCGTTGGAAATGGAGACTATTAATAGATTGTTCATGGATAAGTGAGGATGAATTGCGAGCAACTCGAGAGTATATATTTCAGCGAGTAACGGAAGCCTTCTCGTCAGGAGACGAGTCCTTTCTACCAGGGGGAACTTATGTGGTTCTAGAGAGTTTCGGAAGATTTTAGAAGCTTCCGGAATATTCTAGAAACTTGTATAAGACTTTGGAAGAGCTTAGAAGCTTCCGGAATATTCTAGAAAATTATAGAAGATTTTGGATGAGTTTAGAAACTTATATAACCATGCGAGATGATGAAGGCTCTAAGAAACTTCCATGAAGAATTCTAAACTAAAATATCTTGTTTATGAATGTTACTTAAGAATAAAATATCTAATATAAGTAGAAATATCTAGTGTGTGGAAGTTTCTTTAAAATTTCTATAAATAGACACCTAACTCTCATTTGTAAGGATTGTTTCCCCAATATTTAAATCCAATAAAAGAGCAAAGCTCTGTTGGATTTAATGAGGCAGCGCCTCATGTGCTCTCCATGAGGGCGCTAGCGCCAGAACCAATCTTATAGGATTAAATCCTATGGTGGCACCTCACGTGCTCCTCATGCGGGCGCTAGTTTGCAAAGTACAGGGGAATTTATTACATAAGAGTAAGACTCTTATATGGCGCCGCACGTGCTCATTACACGGGCGTCAATGTGCAAAGCACATGAATACCCATCTTAAGAATTAAATTTTTAAGTCGCTCCCACGTGCACAACACGTGAGCGCCGGTGCCCAAGTAGAATTAAATTCTACGATATTTTCTATTAAACAGAGCCGTTGGATCAAAGATCCAACGGAGATGATAAGTCATCAAAATATAGAATCAAATTCTATTAGGAGAAAACATCTCCCAAATCTTTCTAAATAAGAAAGATATTCTTGGTTGGATTAATGGTCCAATAATAGAATAAAATTCTATTTTGGGAATATATTCTCTCAATCTTTCTAAACAAAAATAAGATTGCTCTCTGTAAAATAGAGAACCCTTGGATTAAAAATCCAATGGTGAATAAAATTCACCACTTGACAGAATAAATTCTGTATATGGGAGAATATTTCCCCAATCTTGTTAAAAATAAGAACAACATATTCTGTAAAACAGAAATTTGTGGATCAAAAATCCAACGGTGGGTATCCCCAAATCAATTTTGAGACCAATTAAATCAATTGGAATCCTTCAATGAGAGTTTTTCTCAAAACTACTTAACAATCTGCCTCCACTATATAAAGAACCCGAGACTTCAAGTCTCATGGATAAAGAGGAAGGAGAGAAAGACACACCACACAGAGAGAAGAAGAGACCACAGATAGAAAGAATAGAGAATTCAATTCTCAAAGAAGAAGACATTCCTTCTCAAAACCCTAGTTAAAGAAAAGAGATCAAAATATCTCCATTACCTATGATATCACATCTAAGGGTTTAACCCTTTTAAAAAGAACTTAGTTTTTTCTCCGTATCTGAGATCCACAAGACAAGTCTTCCATAAGTTATGGATTTAATTATCATCGGGAAGATATTGTTCTTGAGAATTAAAGATCAAGGGAAGAACAAATTTAAAGAGAGAAAAGATGGAGTCTATAATACTCCAAGAACTCAGTTCTCTAAAAACTCAACCCGAAATCATCAAAATATAGTGATTTTGGCGAGCGTTAATGGTCAAAAAACCATTGATAGAGGTTTAACCTCTCTGAAAACATCAACAGAGATTAAATCTCCATATAAAAAAAACTAGCGCCTCACGTGCTTCCCATGTGGGCGCCTTTTTAACAGCGCCTAGCGCCTCATATGAAAACACGCGGACGCCCAAAACAGAAGGCCAGCGCCTCACGTAAAACACACGTGGGCGCTGAATAAAGTGCTTAGCACTCCACATACGGCTAAAACGGCTGAGTTCTTTGCACTGATTGGGCAGCGCCCAGCGCCTCACGTGGGCGCAACATAAAAAGTGCTTAGCACTCTATATACAGCCAAAACGGCTGAGTGCTTCGCACTAATTAGACAGTGCCTAGCGCCTCACGTTCAATTCATGTGGGTGCCATAGGAAGTGCTCATCACTTCATATTTAGTCAAAAGGACTAAAGTGTTCAACCCTCATTGGGCAACACCCATGACTTAATGCTTCACATGACATATATATGAAAGGTTCCTCAGCACAACTACTAGGTTTGGGAAGGCATCAACCATACCATTTTATAATTTTTAGTGTGCTAACCCTAACTAAGGATCTAACTAGAGGAATAAGGGTAAGTAAGCATGTAATCAAACATTACACTAGGTGAATTAGGAATACAACTTTTGTAGACCGGCCCTTCACTTCAAAAGCTCCATATAGTAGTCCATTCGCTCCAAGTAGTGGTCTTCCGGACTCTCGCTAGGCTCCACTAAGCGAAAGGAACAAGCTTGCTTGAAGTCTTCGAGTTCGAAGATGATCTACGTCGAGAAATCTCCAACTCAAGCTACCTCCTCACTAATTGTGAATTAGTGAAGCAAACAACCTAAACTAAATGGCTAATCTAGTGTAGGTTGATGAAGTAGAATTTTTTCTCACTTTAGAATTATTTTTCTCACTAAATTTCTTCACCTCTTGAAAACATAGAGAGCTTTCTTTTAGATGAAGAATATGTCACGCCCCGCTTCTCGGTGTACGGTGAAGGGGACGCGACTGGCCGCTACATATTTAATCAGAAGTAAACACGCTAAGCTTATCTAAGTAATATAAGTAAAATGCACAAGAGACAGAGACAAAAGATATAATTGAACAACAACTTTATTTATTAACATTCCTTTTACAATACATCTGAAAAGTAAATACATGGAATGAAAGCAATGCCTAAACAGTGGCATAACAGAAATGAAAATGGAATAAGTACAAGTGGCTACAGCTCTGGGTTGAAGGCTATCTGATCCAAGTTCTCGCTGCTGGGCTCTATCTTCAGAAGGTCCAAATCACCTGACGACATTCCAAAGAAGAAGAAATAGAATGTTGTCAGCGAACAAATCGCTCGGTAAGTCCCAAAGAATGAGGGAGAAATAGAATAGACAGAAGGAGAGTGTAACTTTTAAAGTTGTATTATATTATTATAATGTTGTATTTAGTGTTAACATTGTTGTTTGTAGCATGGCACAGAAGAGGCCAGTGTATACGAGAGGAGTCTGAATAGACCAGAGACTAAGGTGGACGGAATCAAAAGTACAAGGCTCCGTAATAAAATCCGGAACAACGGAAATTGAATTCAGATTAGGTGTCTTAATGGTTGCAGTCTCGTGCCACTTTTAACACCTTCCGTACCAATATACCCCTTAAACCCCGCGATGCTTTGATTGTATTGTTTTTATTGTATTATAAATTGTATTGCCTTGTATTATAGATTGTATAGATGGATGACTTGCCGAAACCATGATATCAGTAAATGGATGTAACTGGAGAATCATGTAGATGGATGCATATCCATGATTCGGTTCAGTCAAGTTGTATAGATTGATAGATTGAACAGATTGAATATATGGATTCATGGATTCATATTGAATTGTTATATATATACTTGAATCTCATTCAAGTCAGATTGATTATATCGATACTCAGTCTGAGTTAGACAATTTAGAAAAGAAATTGAATCCTGAATTAGGTTTTGGTGTTATCGGTAACCGCTGCACATGGACGACGGGATTTGTGTCTTTTTCAAAGACGATTACCGTGTTGATAACACCGTTTGTTAAGTTGTCTACCTTAAATAGGCAAGCACCCATATCTCCGGCTCCCTGAGGCTCAAGAGACCGGTCCCGCTTAAACCTATGTTTACTAGGGTCCTTATTGTAATTTAAACCTATGTTTACTAGGGTCCTTATTGTAATTTAGTATAACTTGAGGGGGTTTTATATAAAAATAATTTTGTACAGTTTCAAAATACATCTCAAGTATTTTATTATCGTCTTTAAAGTTTTCATTGATGTATATTTTATCATTGTGACATTTCTAGTGAATAAAACCTATTTTTCATAATATATGGTATTTATTTGTAATATTGGAATTGTTTGGTATTTTCTTGTAAATGGAATGCTTTTCTTGAATTTTGGAAATGTGGAATATTATAAATACTAAAAATAGATATTTTGATATTAATTACATATATATTTATTTATTAAAAATATAAGTTTTATTTATAATAGAAATCACATTTTTTAAAGAAAATTGTATTTTAAATCTTTCGAGACCGTATGCTCCTTGCGGAGGTCTGCATCTCGCATTACTGAGCCTGAGGATGTGTGATAATCCGCACCATCCTGAACAGGTTCCCCGAAATGGGTTGTAGTAGCACATTGCAAAGATTTGTAAAAAAAAAAATACTTATCTTGTAGAAAAAGGTTTTTATAAGTTTTAGATAGTTTTGTGTAAAATCGTATTTTCCCAAAAATTATCGTGCTATTTTATATATGAGTGTGTGAGGAGGTAGGTCATTACATCATGAACTATTTAAAGGTATAGTAAGGGGTAATGATATTTTATGTCGAAACTAAACTATATGGTATTTTTCTGTAAAAGTGCTATAAAAATTGAAATATGAATTCTTTTGATATGAAACTTGTCAATATGTTTTGTTAATCTTTAATGATCATGATGTGAGAGTTTGGTATTATTTTGTTTAAGAAAAATAAGGTTTTTAAGGAAAAACCGAATCGGAAGTCGGATTAACTCCACTTCCGTCGGGTTTTAGAATTCTAAGTTTTTAAAATAGTAAAGAGAAGAGGGAGAAGGGACTTACGGGATTGTAGGATAGAGGGGAGGAAAAGGAAGAAGTGTGAGGCACTGGTGCGTCGTTTCGTCGCCGGATTCTCCTCGAATCGTCGTCGGAAGTTTGCCGGAGCTTCGCCCTTTGCTAACTTCACTTGCACACAAAAAAATTCTAGGGAATTTTTCTTGAGAGTTTGGATAGGAATTTCAGTGTGAAGGGTGTGAAAAATTGAGTGGGTATTTATAGGAAAAAACTAGGGTTAGGGTGTGATAAAAAAATGCATTAAAAAGAGTTTTTATTGGATTTTTAAGTCTCTGGAATAATGTTGGGGATTTAAACAGTGTAGGAGTTATGGGGAGTTCAAGAGGCACAGATGTGAAGAAGGAAAAAATCGGATTTGGGCGAGTTCGTCCGGCGGCGGCGGCCGATTCAGCCTCTTTGCCGGCCGAGTCGGGGTCCGTCTCGCCGCCACGTGTCCCCATCGCTTCGCCTACTGCAGTGGACTCATTTGTTTTTAGTGTGACCTTTAGGTTTACCGTTTATGCACGTGTAGACTCTTAGGTTTCTAAAAAGATTAAAAGAAAACTAATTAAAAAATAATGTGGCTGATGGGATTTGAACTCTGGTGCTTTGGTTTAGCAGTGCAAGATCTTACCAATGAGCTACAAGCTCTTTCTTGCTGTTAAAAAGCAAAACAAATTTATAACTTGTGCTCAGGCTCAAGAATACCTTTCTGTATTTTTGAAAAAAAATTGTACAGAAAGTTTAGGGTTGTTACAGAAGAAGATAAAGTGTAGAATAGAATGGCAACCATGGGTGAGAAATATCTCATATATCTCATGTAGAGACTTAACCATGGCTTTAGATAATGGTTAGGTTAATAAATATGTAAGGTAAGACAAAATTAGTGGACTAAGTCAATGGTTCCACAAGCTTCTCCAAGCTTCATTAACCATGACAATTTTCCACTTAATTTTGATTTATCCTTAATAATTAAAACCTCATATTATCTCAAGTATGGTGTGAGTCTCATACACCCATGCACAATATATCATCAAGCATGACACATAAAAACAAATACAATAATATATATCACATATATATTATATGCATAAGTGAGAAAAAGAAATACTTAAGTGAGCTTAATATTAGTTAATGTATGTTAATATATCAAATATATAATTATACATTAAATTATTAAATCAGCACTTGATTTAATAATCCTTCTAGGTCACATATAACCGACTAATATCATATATATCAACTTATCGAATCAACACTTGATTCGATAACCCGGCTATATTATATATAAGCGACCGATATCACATATCGTGAGATTAGAATATGGTATCACATACGCGTATTAATCTCGGTCCTGCACATATCATATATGTGCTCCTACTTCGTTTCGCCTGAGCCAGGAAATCTCTGTGTAGGACTCTAAAGACTCGTCAATACGCTGGCAGTAGGTGATGATCTTATCAGTCACCCACAAGCCGTCAGCAGTACTAGCTGGACGTAACGGCTACCTGGGTATTGAGCGATCAGAAGATCAACAAGCAAGCCTGCTCATACTCCTGTGAATCCAATAAGCAATACTATCATATAGTCCAGTCTCTTCGTCTGATATGTCGCATATCTAGTCTAGGGGTGGTAAACGTCAGGACCCAGTAACTTGATAAGTCATGCCGATGTGAGGCTCATAACGGGTCGAGAAACTACTGATAACACTTACCAGTAAATCTCCGTATCTGCCCTGGCCAGGGACTTCCTGTTATAGCCAATCGAGCACAGCGCAATATCAATCCCCAATACCGGGAGAGACGAAACCCCTCCTATCGCTCATTGCCTCTATGTGACTCAGGACTGTACCCAAAAACCACCGTTTTGCACGTTCTCTTGAACGTGGTAAGGTGGAAATCAAAGCACAGTGGGAATCACACAAGACTCTATGACGGTCTCGGGTCTACAGACTAACCTGTACCAGTGTCACCAGAGAACTGCTATCTAACGTTAGGTATAATACCATCTAGGAGTTCTTAGCGAGTCCTGTTCTGTGTACCCAGTCTCTACTGAGCACCCGTATATAATCTTTGATGTCAAACACCAATGGATGTGGGACCATCCATCGCCCCATCATATGGGTCAAGAAACGTATACACTAGTCTACTCCGGAATATTGATGCCCCGTCTCGATAAACCCTCGACTAGGAATAATTAAAGGATGAACTTATGGACTACCATGGCCCCACTAGTATGATCTGCATCATAATCCTGGTAGTCAAGTATACATTCTAAGGGCTTTATCAACATGTGAGAGCAAGACAGTATCACAATACAAGTCTACATGTTAAGACAAAGAGCAACCAAATAGCATACTATCATGTCGAGCAAGAAAGTCCTCTCTATATATGTCCAAGCATCCAGTATAATATACAATCATGTACAATAATGGCCTCAATGTCAGTTATTGCGATTTGCATTTAGTTATCCGAGTATCACACTCTTATCGCTTGGACTTTGAGTTTCGATGATTGGGTTTCGTGATATTTGTTTTCGTGCACCATGGCTGCACCTACCGGACATTTTCATTTGTGCACAGTGGTTGCACTTGATTTATGTTTTATACATCTGTTACGTTGGTTTATGATTTGTTCATGTCTATTGCACTTGATACTGATTTTGTGTCTTGGTTGCACATATTTATGATTCCGTGGATTTCGATACTATCGATTTGATTTCATGCATGTTGTATGCACTCGACTTGACTTATACACTCGATATATCTCACATTTGCTTGCAGTGCATTGATACGGATTTTGTGCACGCAGTTGCACACATTTATGATTTTATACACCTTGGTATGCTCGATGTCGATTTTATGCGTTTTGAGACATTGCTGAGATTTTCGTGCACTCTAGATACACTTGATGTTGTTGTCGTGCACACTCGTTGCACTTGACAAGTCTTTTGTGCACACCCGTTGCACTTAGTTTTTGGCTTTTGTGCACATTCGTGGCACTTGTATTTGACTTGAATTTCCATGCGCACCAGACGCACGTGATATTGGATACACCTTTTGAGGCTGATTTTACTCATGAGCATTATATCTTATGATAGGTATTATATTGTATAGTAGCCGAGCAGGAATGATCTGAGGACAGTACCTAAGTATTTTTGCATATATCAGTAATTACCAAGAAGTTTTAAAAAAAGAAAGAAAGAAAAGAGAGCTATAGTCTCGCTATTTCCTACGTGCCCATAGTGACACGACTTTTACGAAGGAAACCTTTTGGGATACTTCAAAAAGGTGGGACGTATGTTTTGAGAAAAATATATATAGACATATATCTATTTCCTCACAAATGAGTGTCTGCCATTTGTACTGTGAGTTACGTATCGCATGACGATTCGAATTTTTTTTTGCATGTGTTTTATTCAGATTTTTAGAAGGTTTTATAAGGATGTGTACTATATTCGTATTATGATCTTGATTATACTATATTCGGATTTAAGCAGTGGATTTCGAGATTTACATCTCCATTATAACTCCAATGATTGCGTGACGCTTGACGGAGTTTGATTTTGAGTTTCGTACTCGTTTTCATGCGCACTCGATACGTTGTGTTATACTTTAGTATTCTGTGATTTCGGAGCCCCGTTGATTGAACTGATAATTGAAATGTTTTAGTATTTGGGGGTTTAAATTTAAATTTGGGGACTAAATTTATTTAAGGGGGGAGATTGTAACATTTCAGAAATATAAAATAATATTTTTGGAATTTAAATAATAAAATAATAAATTTTATGAAAACTATTCGAGTCGAATTTGGGGTTTTCGTAAAATGGTATAATTATATACCAATGTTTGGAAAATAATTGGAGATTAATATGTATTATTAATTATAAAGGTATTTATTGGATTTGGATATTTTATAAATAATTATGCAATTAATTATATGCAAGTTTTAATTAAACTTGATTAGTGCGCTACTAATCATGGTTAAGCCAAATCCATCTTTTTATTAATAATCATGGCTAGTGCACCATGACACATTGTGTTTGATTCATGCATGGCTTCTTATGTTTGTGGTATTTGGTTTTATTTAAAAGAAAAGAGAAAAAAAGAAAAGATATTGGTGTGAGTGGGGGACAAAAGTGACATGGAGGGGGATAAGAGGGCATGGGCCAAGAGAGAGTGAGAGTGAGAAAGAGAGGGGGGGGGGTCTTTATCTCTAAACCATGGCTCCTATCTTCTTCACTTCAATTCATTTCTTTAACTCCTTCATCTTTCTTCATCTTCACCTTCCTCCAGCTCACTACCCATGGGAATCATCTCCAAAACCTCATCAAAACCCATGGCTCCCTTCACAAAAAATGACCACCACCTCATCCTACACCCTTTGGTGAGATCAAGTTAGAACTTTGAGCACTTTGGAGTATCTAGGGTTTTTCTTGAGTTGCTTCCAAGAGGTAAAACTTTCACCATCCTTCATATCATCTCCTAGTTAAGTTTAGAGTTCGTTTAAGCAAGATTAGTGACATTAGAAAATTCTAGGATGTTTTAGGGGATGTTTTGAGTTGTGAAGATGTATTTGAGGTTTAGCTAGTGACCACAACCCTTTTAGTGATAGAATTCTGGACTAAACTTGAGTTTAAAGTCCCAAACACAAAGTTAGGTCTTTCCGATATCGGGTTTTATGGAAAATGTGATGATGAATTAGGATCTGCTATAAGTCGGAGACTCTGAAAAATATTTAGCGAACACAGAGAGATGTACAGGCAAATAGGAGCATACCCTAGAGACCCGAGCCCCTAACTCCCTGAACTAGCCTCTAAAATATACCATCTGGCCGCAAATTGCGGCTTGGCATAGGAAAGTGGGCCCCAGGTTTGGTCCATAGCTCTTTTAACTAGTATTTAGACCTACCATATATGCAAAATATCCTAATTCAACCTAGTGTAAAATCTGGAAGTGTTTTCCCAAGTTTCTATTTTCGTTTTGCAATTTTTATTAACTTGGTTTGGTATTTGAGTTTTGGCATGGTCGTTGGATATTTGGACGTCAACGCAGAGGGTTGATTGGTTGTTCTTGCATGCGTGGCTATAGGTTCTAACCTATGATCACTTCGTGTACCGTATCGGTTTTCGTACTTTGTTTTAATATAGTTACAATGTGTATTGATTGTAGGTATCTTCGCATGGACTTCCGAGAAGATGAAGGAGATCAAGATGTTCATGGACTTCGACTAAGCAAGGATATTACATGTGTATAGATATATATCTACGGAGGAAGTCGGGTGGATGGCGTATAGCACCCCGCAATCATAGTAATGGAAAACCGATATATAGAATATAATTTAGAGAAACCTATGCTATGAACTTATGGATGTTATCAAAAGATTTAGTATGAGATAATATGATAAATACAAGATGACTCGGATTGATATATTGATATGATGAAACAAGATAACATGAGCGAATATGCTTGATATGAGGATGTGAGGTGATATGAATACATAAATACATATGCCAAGATATGTTATGAGATTGATTTGATTTGATGTGAGATCGATATAGATATGATATGAGGTTGACATATATGTATGTATATATGAGAATATGAGATGATGTTATTTAGGACGATAGATCCTTATTCTGATTTGATAACACCGTACGATAGATTATACCGTACGTGATAGGATACCGGATGATTGATCTGCACTCTCAACTCAAGGATGATGTACGAGAATTATATCACATCTGATACTATGAGTCTGGATCCCCGACTTTTGGATTGTCTTGATTCGGAGAATCATTTCTTCTAAACACTTTAGTGGATAATGGGTTATATTTGATGTATCTAGAGGTAGTTACATATCTTATTACCGTTCATGTTATGTTGTATTATTCCCCGTGACATACGTACTATATTCCCAGCATTTCCGGTATATGGCTTTATCTACTAGTACACCTGCACTATTACCGATGATGTGCATGTTACACTTACACAGGTTTGCCGGCTCACACATTCATCATCGGTAATTGCCATGCCACTTACACAGTAGCCATGCCACTTACATAGTATAACTGATATATCACGGTATTATTCTTAACTGTAAAGTACAATCATTGCTCAGTAATTATCACATGACATGCTTACATGATAATACTTAAGATGCTTTAAATACTGTTCTATGTTTGCATATACTGTAATTTATGGTTACATGTATTGAGATGCTGTTTTTATGAGATCTCTGGATTTGAGAACCGCGATTATATTTCAAAGGAAATTATGAATTGTTTTAAAAACGCGGTTTCTCGTGATGTGATATTTCGTGTTCACCATGAGTTTTCTCAGTTATAAGCTATGTGATACCCGATTCGAGAAGTGAGGAGGAACTTCTGCGGGTACATGGTGGATCCGGCAAGGTACCCCGGGACAACAAAATCGTATAGAAAGGCAATGAGCTCGGCAGGGGATGCACTACCTACCGGTGATGGTTTAGGTTCGGCGGTTATCCGGAGGATACCGACCGGAGTCGTGAGATCAAATAGATATGAGGGCCGATCTGAGAATGCGGTGTCTGAGATATGAGGTTTTACCTGTCGATGCTGGACACGGGTTTCATGATGTTTCGAGTGTCGATGTTGGGCACTCAGGTTTCATGATGTTGATGTGTCGTTGATGGACATACGTTGCTTGATACACATACATACATGCATATATATTCAGATGACTATCATTATATACTGTTACCGGCACAACATTGTTGTTGTACACATGTGCATTCATGATCACCCTAGATATCATAGTTTTACCTTCATGATATAGTAGTACCTAAGGTTCGTTGTTCATTCGATTTCTATCCACTGATATTTTCTACTCACGAGTTGGAAACTCACCCCCGTTGTGCCACAGTTTTTTTGCAGGTTCGACCGCTCGGATCAGTAGCGGCATCGCTGGCACACAGCTTTCTTCAGGGTGTTTTGCTTTGGTAGGTGGGATACACATTTGAATCGTGACCATCCTTGTACCTATTATTTCCATTGTATCTAGATAAGCTCTATCAATCAGAAACCAGACCTTGTATTTGTTAGTGTATATGCCTTAGAGGCCATTACTGTATCATACTGGTTTGTATATTACTTAATGGATGCTTGGGATATTCACCTTGTATATACAATCTTGCTCAAAATAGTAGTATGCTACTTGGTTTGTTTCTACTTCAATGTGTACATGTGTTTATTTTTGTATATCGCCTATACACATTAGTAGAGCCCTTAGGATCTTTGCTTGATTACCAGCGATGTGATGGCCGTCACACTAGTGGGGCTGGGTAATCTATAAGCACATCCTTATGCAGGTCCCTGGTCGCAGGACTATCGAGACAGGGCATCGATACTCCGGAGTAGACCAGCGCATGCGCTTCTCATCCCAGTGTGGGAGACGGTCTGTCCCACAGCCGTCAGTACGTCGTACTTGAGATAGTATGCGGGTGCTCGTTAGGTTACGGGTACACTGGACATGACTCGTCGGGAACTGACTAGTTGGTATTATACCTATCGTCAGTTATCAGTTCCCAGGTGACATGAGTACAGCTTAGTCCGCTGACTTGACACTGTCACTCCGCCTCGGGTATGTTCCCACTGTACTTTGATCACTACCCTACCACGGCTCAAAGGAGTCGTGCAAACAGGTAGTGATTGGGTGCAGTCCCGAAGCACTTGGAGGCAGTGACGGTTAGACATGATTCGTCTCTCCCGGTATTGGGGGTTGATATCGCGCTGTGTCTAGGAGAGCCATTACACGAGTAGTCCCTGGCCAGGGCAAACGAGATATACTGGTAGGTTTCCAGTGTTATCTCAGGGTGTTTTGGGCTTCGCTCCGGCACGACTTGTACCGCTATTGGGGGACTGACGTTTACCACCCCCTAGGCCCGCCATGCGATGTATCAGACGAACAGACCGGACTGTACGGAGAATGTCACACTCAGGCTCAGTAGGAGTTCAGATGGGTTTCGCCTCGTCGGTCTTCTTATCGGCATTACCTGGGGACCGTTACGCACAGCTAGTGCCGCTTGCGGTCTGTGGTTAAACCCACTGCCAGCGTAGTGTCGAGTCTTTAGAGTCCCACACAGAAAGCTTTTCGCCTTTAGGCAAAAGAGTAGAGGTCGCATGGTATTGCGACAGGTCGCATGGTTTTGCGACAGGGTTCGGTCACATCCGTGCACTTGTGCACGTACAGTGTCCGGACAGTTTACACTAGCGGGCTTTGGTTTAAGCCAGATCCTAGTGTACCTTATGGGATTGGATTTATCCAGTTTGCATTCGTGTTCCTCGGAACGCGGATGCGGGTGTGTATGCACAGTTGACAGGGAGGCAGAGGCAGCGGATTCTCATTAGGGTTGTTGACGGTTGACCGTTGACTATTTGACTTTATGCTCAACCCTAATGAGAATATGATATGTGATTAACTATTATATTAATTAAGTATTATGGTGATATGGTTGTTGACTTGTTGACTTTTGTTGACTTGTTGACTTTGTTGACTTGTTGACTTTTGTTGACTTGTTGACCGGTTGACTAGGCTTGACTAGTTGACCATCATGATAACCATAGCCATCATTTCATGGCAAAGACTTTTGTTTACTTGCTCATTTGTGTAAAATGAGTGCATGAAATGATGGTGTTGTGGTTGCTTCAAACCATCACATAAGACTTTCTTGATATGATGAGTTATGATCACTTTGGATTATGAGAGGGTGAAAGGAAAAAGAGAGCCTCATTCTTTCTTGCTCATTCTCTCTCTTGTTCTTGAGCTCTCTTGTTCTTGCTCTCACCCTCAACCTCTTCCTCCCTCTCTTGATCTATGGTTCTCTTGTCTCATGAGTTGAGAATCAAGAACCATAGATAAAATCCCATTCTATTTCTTCTCTACTCATTCTAGTTCACTAGGTTTAGCAAACCAAGTGAACTAGTTTCTTCAAAGAACGAAGAAGGAGCTAAAGGTTGGAGCTTTCAAATGGATCTATCTTCGGCGTACGGAGACGACGAGAAGGAGCCATCGGACCACCACCGGAGCTTGAAGACGAAGGAGTTCAAGACAAGCAAGGTATAACCCCCTAACCGAGTAGCTAAAACTCATAGTTAGGATGTTAGATAGATGTTTAACCAAGATCCGGGTTTTAGGTCCATGTTACCACCTCCGTAAAAATCGTTTTTTACCAAATTCCGCATTCCCGAAAGTACCGGGAGAGGTAGCATGGACTTACAGTGGTATCAGAGCCTAGTTAAACTCTATCTAGCATGTTAGCAAGTAACTAGAAGATCGATCAACGAAAAAGTCCCGAAACGAACCCCGGAATTTTAAACTTTCTGTCGATTTTAAAAGTGCTGGAAAACCTTTTTAAAATACACGTAAAATCGGCTCAGGCTTTTCTATAAACACAGAAGAAATTTCGTCCCATGATTCGTTTAAACGGCCGCGGAAGGGCGGCGGGAGCACGCTCCCGCCGCGGTTCCGCGGCGGCGTTGACTCTGTATGGGACAATTTTTCTTCAGAGTGTTTAATGGGTTGTTTTGGGATTTTTCATATATATATTTTCTGCCCAGATTTTCCAGAACGAAAATTTTATTTTGGGGTCCCGAAAATCCGTATTTTTGATCGAACTTCTAAAAGACTTGAGCTAACGGGTTTTTCTGTAATGTGATATTTGTATTGAACGTCTACTAATCGCTATATGTCGATTAGTGGGGGTTATACAAATCTGTGATCTGTAATGTGCTGGAATGTGTATATAAATATGTTGGATTGTCGCGGGTGAATAGCCGGGGGTTGTGAGACGAGAGTTTTCTTTTCTTGCAATTCATGTAAATTTGTAAATTGATGTAATAATTATTTGTATGGCCGCACAACCGGGTCGGGGTTGTAGCCGTCATTGTATAATTTCTTTTTACTGTTTTTGCTCCTAGGATAGACCCATGGAGGGGGTGCACAAACTACCGGGTATACCGAAGTGTCGAATGGCCTACTCATAGGAGATGAGGGAGGTTACTACGCTTCGGGTACTTGGCGGGTAGTTTGCCGCACCCGTAGGGGTCTTGGGTGGGGTTTTGGCTATTCACCGCGACCGTGTAATCTGTTTTTGTTACAGGCTCGTACAAATTACAGATTCCTAGTATATCCAATGTATTTATCTGTGATCTGAAATGTTTATCATTGCAGTATATCTATATATGATATTATTTAGGCGTTGCTTATGTTTTACAGACGCGCTAGCCCAGCCCCCGCTCTGTCGTTAGTTAAGTAACCTAACGGGTAATGACGGGGCCCCGTGGCGAATGCGAATGGCATAAGCGTACGTCATATTTTGGTTGTTTTCTGCAATGGTAGGATTAAATGATGGGACGCATTAAAAGAACTAATGCAAGAATATCACGCATTAAAAGAACTAATGCAAGATAATAAACCAAGTTAAAGTCGTTGGAACACTTTCGAAAAACCACTCGGTTCTTTTCAAAACCAACTTTTAAATGCGGAGCTTGAGCCACTCCTTTTAAAAGCTATCTCGTTCCATCGACCAAATCAAGTTCACTACGTTCACGGTTTTGCCAAAACCATCCGTAGCCCTCCGTCGTTTCACATGAATAGTCAATAGTATTCAAGCTGTGTTTGTTGGCCAAAGTCAAGGCACAGTGATTGGTAGCTATTGGGTATTCATGTGCAGCATAGATAGATGCGTTGGTTTGGAACAGTCGTACTGCCTTGTTGGCCAAAGTCAAGGGTAGGTGCGGGTGGATTCAAATTAACCTGGAGAACGACGGGCAGAACTTGACATGTGACTTATGATTTGTTGGCCAAAGTCAAGGTCATAAGAGCATGGGGCAAAAATCCACATCGGGAGTTTCATAAGTACTGAAACTTGCTAGATTTGCATACCATTTGGAGTGTGATGATTCTGGTAGGATTCCTTCAGTTTCGTCACGCGATGATATTTGGATCCCGATCCTACTGTGAGTATATGCTACTCCTCGGGAAATTTCTCACTAATCGATCAATGCTATAAACCTAGTAGGTGCCTAGAAAGGTGTTAGCGGGGCTACGCCCCCAGGGAAAAGAGGTTCTCTAATTAAGGAACTTCGCGAAAGCGTTGGAAAACCTCCCTCGAAGTACCGACACCGGCCTGGCTGAACGGTTAAGCAAGTATTGTGCGGTGGGATTGATCCCGGCTAATTCTTCCTTTATGGTTTGAGGAGGGATTCGAGAAACAGTGGGAGCCATCCTGTTTAGACAAACTAAAAACCACTCTAAACTTGCAAGAGCATCATGCTGAGTGTTTCTTCTTCTCTCTCCTAATTGCAGCGACCAAATCGACATGACTGGACTTAAGTTACTCCTAGATAAAAACAAACTGACAGGGCCAAACTACAAAGATTGGCTCAGGAATGTCAAGATAGCAATCACTTACGACAAGCTGGGGTATCTTCTTACCACCAAAGCTCCCCCTGTCCCTGGTCCAACTTCCAGCGTCGCGGATAAGGAAATCCGTAAGACTTGGGAGATTGATAGCGCGAAGGCCAAATGCCTCCTGCTTGCCTCGATGGACAACGAACATCAGAGGAGGCATGAGAATATGGACATGGAGTCCATATTGCTTCATACAAAAGAACTGTATGGAGAGCAATCACGTATCGTAAGATACGAAGCGTCGAAGAAGTTATTTTCGACAAGAATGGCCGTCGGATCATCAGTAGCCGAGCACGTGCTAAAGATGATCGGCTACATTGAGGAGCTCGCTGACCTAGGGATCACATTGGAGAGTGAGCTATATACGGATATAGTTCTCCAGTCCCTTCCTTCCACTTACGCCCAGTTTATACTGAACTTCAACTTACAAGAAAAAGAGGTTGAACTTTCAGAGCTCCTCAACCTGCTGAGGAGCGCAGAGGGCACCCTACAGAAAGGTAGGGAAACATCCACTTTGTTTGTAGGAGGATCATCTTCTTCTAGGTCCAAGGCGAAAGCCAAGGGAAAGAAGAAGAAGGCCCCCGCCAAACCAAGGGGCGGTGTTAGTAAAGTGGATACGAAGGGAAAAGGTAAAGCAACAAAGATAGCGGGGAAGCTTGTGGATAAGGAAGAATACTTCTATTGTCATAAGAAAGGACACTGAAAGAATGATTGCAGGGCCTGGAAGGCCAGAACACAGGAATTGAAGCAGGTTGCAGCTTCAGCTTCAGGTGTGTATGTTATTGAAAACTGTCTTTCAATAAACTCTACTTCCTGGGTATTGGATACCGGATCAGGATCTTATATCTGTAATTCTTTGCAGGCGTTGAGAAACCGTAGGGTTTTGAAGGCAGGCGACATGACCCTCAGAGTTGCGAACGGAGATAGCATGGATGCTAAAGCCGTGGGGGACTATCACCTGGGAATGTCAGATGGACATGTTTTGGTTTTGCGTAATTGCTTTTTTGTACCCAACGCAACTTGTAATATCATTTCTGTATCTTTAGTTTCTAAAGAAGGTTATGAATTTGCGTTTGTAAGTAATGTTGTAAACATTCACCTTAATCAAGTTCTGATTGGGTCAGGTACATTGAGTAATGGTATATACGTGTTAAACCAACCACAGATTTTTAATGTCCAGAATACACACAAAAGAAAGTCTCCAGAAATAAATCAGACTTTCTTATGGCATTGTAGATTGGGTCACATCAATGAGAGAAGGTTGACTAAGTTACATACAGAAGGATATTTGAATGCGTTCGAATATCAATCGTATGCCACTTGTCAATCTTGTCTCAAAGGAAAGATGAAAAAGACTCCGTTTACTGGACATGGAGTAAGAGCGAGCGAGCTCTTGGGACTCGTACACAGTGACGTGTACGGTCCAATGTCTACACATGCCCGAAGCGGACATTCTTACTTCATTACTTTTACGGATGACTTCTCAAGGTACGGTTATGTCTTCTTAATGAAACATAAGTCCGAGGCCTTTGGAAAATTCCAGGAGTATAAGAATGAAGTAGAGAAACAGACCGGCAAAAGTATTAAGATTCTAAGATCGGATCGAGGTGGAGAATACTTAAGTGCCGAGTTCCTGGACTATTTAAAAGAGAACAGAATTCTCTCTCAGCTTACTCCTCCATACACCCCGCAACATAACGGTGTATCGGAGAGACGGAACCTCACCCTATTGGATATGGTGCGGTCCATGATGAGTAACGCCGAGTTGCCGCGATCATTCTGGGGATATGCGCTAGAATCAGCAGCATACCTTTTGAACCGAGTTCCCACTAAGACCGTGCCTACTACACCATATGAGATGTGGTGTGGGAAGAGACCCTATCTTAAGCACATTAAGACATGGGGATGTCCAGCTTTTGTCAAAAAGCAGCATGCGGACAAGCTCGAGGCACGCTCGGTACAGTGCAAGTTTGTGGGGTATCCGAAGAACTCCAAAGGATATTTCTTCTACTGTGAAGAGGAACAAAAAGTTCTTGTTTCTCGTCATGCCTACTTCTTGGAAACTGAGTTTTTGGAAACCCAGATAAGTGGGAGCACAGTAGAACTGGAAGAAGTTCCAGAGCCACAGACTGTTACTGAAAGTTTAGTGGAACCAGAGGGTTCGGAAGAACAGGACATTCCTACGCCACTCCGCAGGAGTAGTAGGCAGTCTCATCCGCCCGAGAGATACTACGGTTTTTTCATAGACGGGGATAGAGAGGATTGCATCATAGATTATGATGAGCCTACTAGCTTCCAGCAGGCCGTTCAGAGCGTTGACTCAGTGAAATGGCTGGATGCAATGCGGACCGAAATGGAGTCCATGTACACCAACAAGGTATGGACGTTGGACATTGCTCCAGACGGGGTAAAACCCGTAGGATGCAAGTGGATCTTCAAAAGGAAGATTGGTGTAGATGGACAGGTTGAGACCTATAAAGCTAGGCTGGTAGCAAAGGGTTTTCGTCAAAGACCTGGCTTGGACTATGACGAAACCTTTTCTCCAGTAGCCATGCTGAAATCCATTCGGATCCTTCTTGCCATTGCTGCCTTCCACGATTATGAGATCTGGCAAATGGACGTAAAGACAGCTTTTCTAAATGGAAATTTAGAGGAGTGTGTCTATATGGACCAACCAGAGGGTTTCATTCAGAGTGGGAGCAGCGGAAAGGTGTGCAAGTTGCTTAAGTCCATCTATGGACTAAAGCAGGCATCGCGGAGTTGGAACATCTGCTTTGATGAGACGGTCAAAGAATTTGGCTTTATCAAAAATCCAGATGAACCATGCATCTATAGTAGATTTGTAGCGAGAACTGTAGTATTCCTCGTTTTATACGTGGATGACATTCTCTTAATAGGAAATGACATTCCTATGCTACAATCTGTCAAAGGATTCTTGTCACACAGGTTCTCCATGAAAGACCTGGGTGATGCCTCGTACATTCTGGGTATCCGGATCTACCGTGACAGATCCAAGAGGATATTAGGACTTTCACAGTCCAGGTACATCAACACCATACTGAAGAAATTCAGTATGGAAGATTCCAAGCGCGGTAACCTACCGGCTTGTCACGGGATCACCCTCTCTAAAGAGATGTCTCCCAAGACTGATTTGGAGAGGGATCGCATGTCTATTATACCCTACGCTTCTGCGGTAGGCTCTATAATGTATGCGATGTTGTGTACCAGACCGGATGTAGCTTATGCACTGAGTGTGGTAAGCCGGTATCAGTCAAACCCTGGGGAGAAACACTGGATAGCGGTAAAGAACATTCTCAAGTACCTAAGAAGGACTAAGGAGATGTTCTTGGTGTATGGCGGAAAAGACCTCCAGATCGAGGCCTTTGCTGACTCCAGCTTCCAGAGTGACAAGGATGATTCCAAGTCCATGTCGGGTTTTGTCTTTACCCTCAATGGAGGGGCGGTGTGTTGGAAGAGTTCCAAACAAGAAACCGTTGCAGACTCGACGATGGAAGCGGAATACATCGCTGCATCTGATGCCGCAAAAGAAGCTGTCTGGATGAGGAAGTTCTTGAAAGAACTTCAGGTGGTTCCGTCCATTGTTGATCCAATACCTCTGTATTGCGACAACAACGGGGCTATAGCTTTAGCAAAGGAACCAAGGTCCCATCAGAAATCCAGGCACATCTTAAGGCGGTATCACCTGATCAGGGAGATCGTAGATCGCCAGGAGATCGAGGTTCGGAGAGTCGCTTCAGAAGATAACACTGCAGATCCATTCACCAAGGCCCTGCCCCAGACTCAGTTCGAGCGGCTGATCGAGATGATAGGTCTTCGATACGCCAGTACATGGCCTTAGTGCAAGTGGGAGATTGTTAGTGTATATGCCCTAGAGGCCATTACTGTATCATACTGGTTTGTATATTACTTAATGGATGCTTGGGATATTCACCTTGTATATACAATCTTGCTCAAAATAGTCGTATGCTACTTGGTTTGTTTCTACTTCAATGTGTACATGTGTTTATTTTTGTATATCGCCTATACACATTAGTAGAGCCCTTAGGATCTTTGCTTGATTACCAGCGATGTGATGGCCGTCACACTAGTGGGGCTGGGTAATCTATAAGCACATCCTTATGCAGGTCCCTGGTCGCAGGACTATCGAGACAGGGCATCGATACTCCGGAGTAGACCAGCGCATGCGCTTCTCATCCCAGTGTGGGAGACGGTCTGTCCCACAGCCGTCAGTACGTCGTACTTGAGATAGTATGCGGGTGCTCGTTAGGTTACGGGTACACTGGACATGACTCGTCGGGAACTGACTAGTTGGTATTATACCTATCGTCAGTTATCAGTTCCCAGGTGACATGAGTACAGCTTAGTCCGCTGACTTGACACTGTCACTCCGCCTCGGGTGTGTTCCCACTGTACTTTGATCACTACCCTACCACGGCTCAAAGGAGTCGTGCAAACAGGTAGTGATTGGGTGCAGTCCCGAAGCACTTGGAGGCAGTGACGGTTAGACATGATTCGTCTCTTCCGGTATTGGGGGTTGACATCGCGCTGTGTCTAGGAGAGCCATTACACGAGTAGTCCCTGGCCAGGGCAAACGAGATATACTGGTAGGTTTCCAGTGTTATCTCAGGGTGTTTTGGGCTTCGCTCCGGCACGACTTGTACCGCTATTGGGGGACTGACGTTTACCACCCCCTAGGCCCGCCATGCGATGTATCAGACGAACAGACCGGACTGTACGGAGAATGTCACACTCAGGCTCAGTAGGAGTTCAGATGGGTTTCGCCTCGTCGGTCTTCTTATCGGCATTACCTGGGGACCGTTACGCACAGCTAGTGCCGCTTGCGGTCTGTGGTTAAACCCACTGCCAGCGTAGTGTCGAGTCTTTAGAGTCCCACACAGAAAGCTTTTCGCCTTTAGGCAAAAGAGTAGAGGTCGCATGGTATTGCGACTGGTCGCATGGTTTTGCGACAGGGTTCGGTCACATCCGTGCACTTGTGCACGTACAGTGTCCGGACAGTTTACACTAGCGGGCTTTGGTTTAAGCCAGATCCTAGTGTACCTTATGGGATTGGATTTATCCAGTTTGCATTCGTGTTCCTCGGAACGCGGATGCGGGTGTGTATGCACAGTTGACAGGGAGGCAGAGGCAGCGGATTCTCATTAGGGTTGTTGACAGTTGACCGTTGACTATTTGACTTTATGCTCAACCCTAATGAGAATATGATATGTGATTAACTATTATATTAATTAAGTATTATGGTGATATGGTTGTTGACTTGTTGACTTTTGTTGACTTGTTGACTTTGTTGACTTGTTGACTTTTGTTGACTTGTTGACCGGTTGACTAGGCTTGACTAGTTGACCATCATGATAACCATAGCCATCATTTCATGGCAAAGACTTTTGTTTACTTGCTCATTTGTGTAAAATGAGTGCATGAAATGATGGTGTTGTGGTTGCTTCAAACCATCACATAAGACTTTTTTGATATGATGAGTTATGATCACTTTGGATTATGAGAGGGTGAAAGGAAAAAGAGAGCCTCATTCTTTCTTGCTCATTCTCTCTCTTGTTCTTGAGCTCTCTTGTTCTTGCTCTCACCCTCAACCTCTTCCTCCCTCTCTTGATCTATGGTTCTCTTGTCTCATGAGTTGAGAATCAAGAACCATAGATAAAATCCCATTCTATTTCTTCTCTACTCATTCTAGTTCACTAGGTTTAGCAAACCAAGTGAACTAGTTTCTTCAAAGAACGAAGAAGGAGCTAAAGGTTGGAGCTTTCAAGTGGATCTATCTTCGGCGTACGGAGACGACGAGAAGGAGCCATCGGACCACCACCGGAGCTTGAAGACGAAGGAGTTCAAGACAAGCAAGGTATAACCCCCTAACCGAGTAGCTAAAACTCATAGTTAGGATGTTAGATAGATGTTTAACCAAGATCCGGGTTTTAGGTCCATGTTACCACCTCCGTAAAAATCGTTTTTTACCAAATTCCGCATTCCCGAAAGTACCGGGAGAGGTAGCATGGACTTACAGTATTATTGGTAGACCTAGACACAAACTTGTATATTTGCGAGACTTAGAGAGAGATGGGGTATGTCCATTATTTGAGCTAGATGATGTCTTGCTTTACTTATTCTCTTTCTGTATTTGATCTTCGCCGTAAGGCGTCGTATATATGCTTATTGCGTGGTTGTGATTCCGCCAATTGGTGAAGAGCTAGCTCCCTCTTGGGGATGCCTATATTATTGCATGTATGTAGTTTTGGATCAAAATATACAAGGGAGGTGCTGCCTAATTTTCAAGGATGACAATGTTTTCAGAGATAGTAAACTATGGCATTTTCATATGATATAATTTATATTTTTAAAGGATGGCTTGAATTTCATTATGATGATATTTCAAAACCGCACCTCCACTATTTTCCACAAAAGGTTTAGATTTTCTGGGCTTTGGCTTACTTGAATTACGTCATGTGTTTAGACGTTGCGTGGTTCTCGTGCCGGTCACGTGCCAAATTCCGGGTCATGACAAAATTGGTATCAGAGCGTTAGATTTAACCTTGGTTCGAGTTTAGGCTTGACCTTACGGAACTTAGACTTGACTAAGGGGGGTTTAGGACCCGGGATTTCATCTCATAGGTTGACTTTGGTTGATAGAGTAGGTAACTTGAGTAGAGTGACGTACCATGCGTATGTTCCGCGGTATACTTACGACATGCTGCTTTGCTTAAGTGACCTTAGGATGTACATTTCTTGCGATCCGTGCTTCTATTCGTTCCTACGATCATACTCCCATTGATTCCATTCCTTCTTATGATCATATTTCCATTTCAGACCAATTGATTCCATTCGTTCCCTTGATCTATTTTCATCGATACTTGCTTGAAGTTCCTGTTACCATGGCTACGAGAGCAGAGAGAGCTGCTGCTTGAGATGCGGTCAGAGCGAGCTCGTCACGAAAGAGGACTGACCATGCTATTCTTCTGGTGACATAGGAACGTATCGGTGTATTGCTTATATTGAGATCTTTTGTTTGAGACGAGTGTTCGGATCTGTACTGGATGATCGGGTCATTGATAGAGGCTGCCAGATTGAGAGGACTATTGATTTACAATCTACCTCAGGGATCGCGATATTGTCTACCGTGCAGATAGATGACCCAGCTGTTGCTGAGATTGACAGGATGTCGCCTCAAGAGTATATAAGCTGAAACCACATGAGTTTACAGGCAGAGATGTAACAGAAGATCTCTAGTCTATCTTGAATGGAGAGACTAAGATGATTCGTCTAATTGGATGCGCCGACGCAGGTTCAGTTGAGTTGAAGAATTCCAGTTTGAAGGATCTTACTCATATCTAGAGTAAATCGATCAAGAGAGGATATTGTTAATTGGATGCTCCGATACGTGATCAGTAAGTTGACCAGCTTCAAATAAAAAGGACCTCACCCAGATACGTTGTGAGTTAATCGAGAACGGACGAATGAAGCGTATTCCTCCGATGTTTGGATGAGTTCCTGAAGATGTAATCGGCTAGATATCTTCCACAGAGTGGAAAACATAGCCGAGTTCATAACTTCGAGTCCTTATGAGAGACTCCAGATTAACTATAGCCGAAAATGAATTGCAGTACTTAGCCAGCAAGTTATGATATAGAAGTGGACGATAATGAAGACAGTTGGAATAAGAGATTCCTGTGAGATATTAACGAGATGTTGTTATTCCCATTGATACCTGAGGACTGATATGTGTTGGATATAGTGCCCTCAGAGTCAATTATTGGATCACAGGCACGTGATTGCAATGATTGAGGGAGGACCTATACCGGTAGGACAGTCTTACTCAAGATGATAGTATGCTATCTAGTTTATCTTTATCATCATGTACTGCTTCAGGTGACCTTACAGGTCACTATTACACGTTGATAGAGCCCTTAGGATTCTTGCTTGACGACCAGCAGTATGATGGCGATCATATACGTGGGAGCTGGGGTCTATAAACACATCCATAAAAGGTCCCTAGTCGTGGGAGTCTCGAGACTGGGCATCGATACTCTATTAGTAGACTAGTGTATAAAGTCGAGACCCCGACGAGGGGCGGTGGCCGGTCTCACAAGCCACTGGTGTTAGTTGGTTCACCTAAGATGTATACAGGTGCTCATTGGGTTATGAGTACACCGGACAGGACTCGCCGGGAACATGTTAGTTAGTATTATACTTAGCGTCAGATAGCAGTTCCCTGGTGACATGTGTACAGGTTAGTTCATCGACCTGAGATCGTCATTTGTCTCGTGTAAGTTCCCACTGTGCTTTGATTACTACCCTACCACGGCTCAAAGGAGTCGTACAAACAGGTTTTAGTTGGGTACAGTCCCGAGCCACATGGAGGCAGTGAGCGGATTGGCAGGGGTTCGTTTCTCCCGGTATTGGGGGTGAGGTCTGTTAGTGTATATGCCCTAGAGGCCATTACTGTATCATACTAGTTTGTATATTACTTAATGGAAGCTTGGGATATTCACCTTGTATAAACAATCTTGCTCAATATAGTAGTATGCTACTTGGTTTGTTTCTACTTCAATGTGTACATGTGTTTATTTTGCGATATCACCTATACGCATTAGTGGAGCCCTTAGGATCTTTGCTTGATTACCAGCGTTGTGATGGCAGTCACACTAGTGGGGGCTGGGTAATCTATAAGCACATCCTTATACAGGTCCCTAGTCGCAGGACTATCGAGACAGGGCATCGATACTCCGGAGTAGACTAGCGTATGCGCTTCTCATCCCAGTGTGGGAGATGGTCTGTCCCACAGCCATCAGTACGTCGTACTGGAGATAGTATACGGGTGCTCGTTAGGTTACGAGTACACTGGACAGGACTCGTCGGGAACTGAAAGGTTGGTATTATACCTATCGTCAGTTATCAGTTCCCAGGTGACATGAGTACAGCTTAGTCCGCTGAGTTGACACTGGCACTTCGCCTCGAGTGTGTTCCCACTGCACTTTGATCACTACCCTACCACGGCTCAAAGGAGTCGTGCAAACAGGTAGTGGTTGGGTGCAGTCCCGAAGCACTTGGAGGCAGTGACGGTTAGACAGGATTCGTCTCTCCCGGTATTGGGGGTTGACATCGCGCTGTGTTTAGGAGAGCCATTACACGAGTAGTCCCTGGCCAGGGCAAGCGAGATATACTGGTAGGTTTCCAGTGTTATCTCAGGGTGTTTTGGGCTTCACTCCGACACGACTTGTACCGCTATTGGGGGACTGACGTTTTACCGCCCCCTAGGCCCGACATGCGATGTATCAGACGAACAGACCGGACTGTACGGAGAATGTCACATTCAGACTCAGTAGGAGTTCAGATGGGGTTTCACCTCGTCAGCTTCTTGTCGGCATCTACCTGGGGACCGTTACGCACAGCTAGTGCCGCTTGCGGTCTGTGGTTAAACCCACTGCCAGCGTAGTGTCGAGTCTTTAGAGTCCTACACAGAGGGTATTCGCCTCTGGGCAAAACAGAGTAGAGGCCGCATGGTTTTGCGATAGGGTTCGTTCTCATCCGCGCACTTGTGCACGTTTTGGAGTCCGGATGGATTATACTGGCAGGCTCTGGTTTGAGCCAGATACTGGTATATGTTTTGGGGTTGCTTTTATATCTTGGTATTCTTGTTCCTCGGAACGAGAATGCAGGTGTGTATGCACAGTTGCTTGAGGCGGAGGATGAGATTTTTCATTAGGGTTTCGGAACGGGTGCGTTATGCACAGTTGACAGTCATCATTTTCCAAACCCTAATGGATTTATAAATTATCTATTAATAATAGTAATTAAATGAGAATTATGTTATGGTTGATTTTGTTGACTTGTTGACCATGGTTGACTTGTTGACCATGGTTGAATGTTGACCACCATCATGCTTTGAAAGATCCTCCTTGATTCATGCTTACATTTCATTTAATGAAGCATGATAGTGGTCATTCCAAATTACCATCAACTATTCTTATTTTGAATTATTATTATTTAGATAATTCTTTTTCTTTTGGCATTATGGTTGCAAGAAAGAAAAAGATAGCTCATTATCTCATTTAGCTTCTCTCTCCTCACTTCATCTTCTTCTTCCTCTAGCAAAAGAGAACCCTTCTCATGTGTTGAGAATCCTTCTCTTTAAAAAGAAAAGCAACCCCTAGTCACTCTCTACTCATTCTAGGTTCAAGGTTTAGCAAGCCGGAAACCCTAGTTCATTCAAAGATCGAGGAAGAGCCCAAAGGTCGAACCTTCGAGGTGGATCCATCTTCGACGGAAGAAGGCGACAAGAAGAGAACCATCAACCTCTACAAGGTTTAAAGAAGAAGGAGTTCAAGTTTAGGTATAACCATCTTCCATAGTAGCTAACTCTCTTTAGGAAGTTTGCTAGTTTAGTTTAGACACGATCCCGACCTTGTTTAGTCCATGTTGCCTCTTGCGATAAAAATTTGTTTTTTATACCGTTTCCGCCTCCCCGTAAGCACTGGGGGTCGCAATATGGACTTACAAGGTCGCGCTGTGTCTAGGAGATCCATTACACGAAGTCCTTGGCCAAGGCAGGAGATTTACTGGTAGGTATTCCAGTAGTATCTCAGGGTGTTCTGGGCTACACTCCGACACGACTTGTACCGCTTTTGGGGGTCTGACTTTTACCAACCCCCTAGGCCCGCCATGCGATGCTCATAGGCGAACGGACCGGACTGTACGGATATTGTCACTAACAGGCTTAGTAGGGTGTCAGGATGAGTTCGCTCATCGATCTCCCTTTTGGTCAATACCTGGTAGCCCATTAAGTATATCTAGTACCTCTGACGTGCTAGTGGTTAAATCCACAGCCAAAATATTGACGAGTCTTTAGAGTCCCCCACAGACAGTTTCTTAAGTTTCGGACGAAACGCTATAGAGGCCGTATGGATTTATGGCAGGGTTCGAACGTACGCATGCACTTGTGCATGTGTTATGGTTCAGACGGATAATACTAGCGGGGTTTGGTTTAAGCCGGATCCTAGTATTGTACAGTGTAGATTTTGTCTCATTGCATTTGTACTCATTCGGAATACAAATGCGGGTATGTATATACAGTCGCGGGGTTTTCCTGTAATTTATTACCGGATCACTTTTTGAAGTTGCCAGCTTGCTTTCCCTTTTCGGCCATTTTCCTTTCCTTTTTCCTTGGCTGAATTTTCCATGGAGGGGCTTATTTGCAAATGTGCAAATTAGCAAAGTGGAGGGGTTTTTTTGTGGTAAGAGTTGATGGTTGATGGTGAGTGTTGAGGTTGATTCTTTTTGAATCATTTCCTTGTTTTATGAGATGGGAGTTGATATAGATTTTGATGTGAGGTTCTCTTTTTGGCTTATGATCACCTCTTGTCTTTTTCCTACACTCACCTTCCTTGATTGTCTCTCCCTCTCTATTGCATGGCCGGCCACAAAAGATTGGCAGTGGATTCATTTTGGGTGTGGGAAAAATATCCTTCTCATTTTTCTTGCCAAAAATTCTAGCTCCATTTTCATAGTTCATTCCTCCATCCAAAAATGGCAACTTCATAACCCTTCGAGACATAGCATTCTACACTCAGTCTACAGCAATCTTGGACACGTCGGCTAGCCAACTTCGTGTCCGAGTTGCCTCGGTTCAGAGGTAGGAGCCCGTAAAAAGACTTCTCGATGTGGTGCCTTTTCCGACGAGGAGATCGAGACCGGAGATGCCGCGAGGAGCTTGGGATGGTGGCCAAAGACCGAAGGACACGGATCGATCGGTATAGCTCTCTACCCTTTCTCCAGTTAGCTAGTAGTAGGTTAATGGTCCGATTCGGGTTTTAAGCATACGATAGCGCCGGTTTCTAGTTAAAGAAAAGTTTTTGTTTTCCACATTTTGGCCTCGTACAGACGGCCGGGGCGCTACCTTAGACTTACACGGTATCAGAGCCACGCCATTAACCTTTACTAGTTTGCTCTAACATGTTTAGAACTTCGATCGAACGAAAATTTCAAAAACCGTATTTCCAAGCATCAGTTTCTGTCGATTCTGTTTTTTGCTCAAAAAATTATTTGGTATGTTGCAAAAATACGTGCAGGGAATTTTAAGTGTTCTGTGAAAATTTGGTAGCATTCTGTCACTGTTGAGCCGCGGAACCGCGGCCATAACCATGCTTTGGCCGCGGTTCCGCCGCCATTTTCTCTCTTCTGTGTGCCAAATTTCTACAGTAGGTCTCTGACTTGGAAATGGGGTTTTTGGTATATTCTGTTTGGGCACAGATTTATTTTAAGTGCTACAGTTGTGCTTGGGGCCCACTTCGGGAAACTTTGTTGATCAAAATTTTAAAACATGTTAGTTCACAGTATTTACATTATATCTGCGACCGTGAATGTCATTTGATCGGTAAATCCTGTTTAATTGCTATAGTTCTTTTAGACGGATTTGTGAACGTGACATTCACGTTGATGTTCTGTGTTGTGCTGTGATGTTGTGGATTTGTCGTGGTGGATAGCCTGGATGCAATGGTAGTACAGTTTGGTTGTATATGCACATTTGATATTGTGGGGCGAGCGTCCGACATGTGGACTGCCGTTATTGCCTGTTTGTATATTATTCTTTTAGGGCACGACCGGGCTGAGGTCGATGTACCCGTTGTATATTTTTACTTTCTGTACTAGGATTACCCCGCGGAGGAGTGCACGGGTAGCCGGGTTCTAGAGGGCAACCGGCCCGCATCTTATGTCGTTGAGACGGAGGGGGCTTCACTCTAGAATTGGCGTTCTATTCGCCGCACTCGTAGGGGGTACAGGTTGACCCAAGGAGGGGTGCTCAAGTTACCGGATTCAGTGAAGTGCTGGGTGGTCCATTCACGTTGTTGAAGGGGGCTGCCTCGCTTCAGGTTTTGGCGGGTAACTTGCCGCGCCCGTAGAGGTCTAGGATTTCATTTCACAGGCTATCCACACAACCAGGGGAACATCGGGTTTCAGTAGCGGCTCTATGAAACCCGGGGATCCCAGATATCTGTATTGTTCTGTGATGCTTATTACATTTCTGTGATGTTGCATTTTATCACGCCTTGAGCGAATATTATATATTGATATATATACTAGTAGATGTTGTATATGTTTTATACCCACGCTAGTCCAGTCCCCGCTCTGTCGTTAGTTAAGTAACCTAACGGGTGATGACGGGACCCAGTGGCGAATGCGGATGGCATATACGTACATCGTATTTTCGTTCTTTATTGGTGTGATCAATTGATGGGATTGCATGGATTCGGATCAATGCAAGCTAAACAAACCTATTCTGATATTGTTGGAACAATTTTTTAAAAAGCTGTTATTGCAAGGACGTTCTCTTTTGTTTTGCACAGTGGTATTCGGTTATGAATATCCAGCACCTCAGTCGACGAGGCAAGGGCCGAGATCCCTTCACCGGGAGTGACCCCTTGGACAAAAGTTTGCGTCAGGGCAATAACTTCACTATAGTCGATTACTTTTGCTTTGCATCGTGGTATTCAGTTGGAATATCCTGCACCTCATTCTACGGGGAAAGAGCCGAGATCCCTTCACCGAGAGTGACCTCTTTAGCAAAAGTTTTCGTCACTATATTTTTATAAAAAGCTATCCGGTTCCTTCAACGATATCAAGTTCATTACGTTAAAGGTTTTTCGCCAAAAACCATTCGTAGCCCTCCGTCATTTCAGAAAGGTAGCACTTAGTATTCATGCTATGTTTGTTGGCCAAAGTCAAGGCATAGTGTATGGTAGCTATTTGTTAGTTTTCTGTTGCATAGATAGATGCGTTGGTTTGGGACAGTCGTACTGCCTTGTTGGCCAAAGTCAAGGGTAGGTACGGGTGGGTTCAAATCAACCTGGATAATGACTGGTAGAACTTGATATATGACTTATGATTTGTTGGCCAAAGTCACGGTCATAAGAGCATGGGGTAAAAATCACATCGGGAGTTTCTAAAGAAATTGAAACTTGTCAGGTATGCGCATACCCTCTGGAGTGTGATAATGTGAGTGGATTCCATCACATTATCATGCGTGATAGTTGGATCCTGATTCCCACTGATGAGTTGGTTTACTCCTCGGGTGATCCCGACTAATTTTTCTTTCAGGTTTGGAGGAGAATTTGAGGTTACAGTGGGAGGTTTCCTGATTAGATAAAGTGATAACCATTCTGATCTAGGTTAGAGTGCACGCTGAGTGTTTCTTTTCTCTCTCTCTTTAGCAGCGACCATGGCCCGACCTTTGACTATGACTCAGTGACCAAGGTTAACCGAACCTTCTTATAACACTGGCTTTTGGATTGTCAGAGTTGCATACCTCATTGCCACTTCTACTTTTACCCTTTTCTCCAGAACACCCTATATTACTACGAACGTCCACTTCCATTGGATAAAACCATCGTATGGTTATATACGAACTCGAAGGAACTTGTTCCAGATTCGAGGATGGTTTCCGGTTCTGGAGAAAACGAATAGGACTATTCAGTTGTCTTTTCCTTTTACCTTCTCTCAGGTTACGAGTGTTCCTTGGATTAGGGGATAGTACACCTGTTACGCTTATTGGATAGTCTTCTTCCAAACCATAGGCAGGTGCCGAACGGTGGGGAATGAAGAAAACCAATTAGCCTAACGATGGTGTACATAAGGTAATAAGTTAAGACAAATAAATGGATTAGTAAGAGGGCAAAGTAAACTGCGACTGCTATTCACGACCAAACCAAGTATTTCATTACCACTCCCACTTCACCTTTATATTTCTCCAGAACACTCCGTATCACTATAAAGATCCACAGTTTATTGGATACTCCATCGTATGGTTATATACGAACTCGAAGGAACTTGTTCCAGTTCGGGGATGTATTCTAGTTCAGGAGAAATAGGAATAGGGTGTATTCAGTTGTCTTTTATCTTTACCTTCTCTCGGGTTGCGAGTGCTCCTAGGATTAGGACAGTACACCCATTATGCTTATTGGATAGTCTTCTTCCAAACCATAGGCTGGTGCCGAACGGTAGGGAAGGACATTTAGCCTAAGAGGGCGTACAGAAGGTAATGACTAAAGACATATAAAGAGATTTGGAGAGATGGAAAAGAAATATACGGTTACAGTTGTGAATCTGATAATGGAAGAGGCATTGCTAGGAATATCCGGATACCCCTTCGAAACATTTACATGTTTCAGTTTCACCGTGTACTGTTAAAAGAAAACTGATTTCCCAATTAGTGCTTGCTCCTGGCTATGTATTTACCAGGCTTGATTCTCACATCTGTATGGTTTTATAGATGATGAGTAGGAGTAAGTTATTGGGAATTGGGTGATCATCCTCATTATATCGGGATTCGTTGTAATTGGTGATATTTGAGGAAATCACCTGGGTTGTTTGCCGGACGGCAAATATTTGGTTTTGAATATCTGTTGTTATGCACCAATTTCAAATTGATATATCTGTACGTCTATTTTTATAGAGTGAGATATAACTTTTTGAAATTATGTCCATGACATTTACCTATATCAGTTGATGGTTAGGTAAGGAGCATTAACCAGCGGTGTAATTCTTCATAACCATAGTACAGTTTTCAACCTACGACACACAGCGAATGAGTTATTAGACTCAAGGGACTTATACAGAGTATTGTATTTTGTCCAGTGTCCATATGTACAGAAGGGTTGGTACTCGTACTATATTCTGTTTACTTGTGACTTCTCTAGTTCTTAGACACGTGTTTCGTAGAAATGCAAGGTCTAAGTTTTGAGAAGTTATAGGTATAAGAGTAAAGTAGAGAACCAAGTGTTGCAAGTATCAGGATTCTTCAAGGTGATTGAAGATGTAGATACTTGTGTATGGTATTCAGTTGATAGTAATGATTATGAGAACTTGTTTCTCTTTTAGGTTACTCATAATTGGATGTATTCCTAAGTTGAGTAATACTGATCGGCCTCTCTCCATTTAGTTGACATGCACTGCAGATAGCTGCATGATTTGAATCTGGTTCCAATTAAATCAGTGCCTCTGTTTCTATATTGGATATAGAACGGTTCATATCTTAACGATGTTAAGGTACGGGGAGTTGTCCGGCTTATGCTTAAAACCAGACTCTGGATAACTCAAGGCACGTTTCTGTAATGGCTGTTTATGGGTTGACCCGGGCTATGACGAGGGTTGATTTTCTACCATCTGGAAGATCAATAATGATATTGTCCTTGACTCGCCACAGTTTTAATAAAAATGGATTTTTTTCTTCAGAAAACAGTAGTGGGAGTATGGTAGAACTGGAAGTGATTCCAGAACCGCAAACGTTTACTGAAAATTTGATAAGGACCTAAAGATTCAATCTGGTTTGACATTCCATTAGCCACTCCGCAGATATGGTGGGTAACCTCAGGCACCCGAGAGGTACTCCAGTAGCCTCAAGGACAGTGACAGGGAGGTTCTTGTTTACCCAGATTTGACACTACTGTTGTTCCAGGCTATGAGACTCGGCAGGAGGATGAGTATAGCGTCGTTCTAAACTAGCTTTAGAAGTGCACGTGTATATGACTCTGCCAGAGGGTTGTCGTAGTCAGTGGGAGCAGCGGAAGTATAGTGGACAAGTAGCTTATGTCTATTTATGGACTAAAACAGATATAGCGGAGATAGATCATCTATTTCTGATGTGACAGTCATAGGTTTGACTTCATCAGAATAGGGGATGGATCTGTTAAGAAGGTAGTAGGGTGTGATGTCCTGGTATTTGGATGACATACACAGAGTAGGATGTGAAATTCCTATACTACGATCGGTTATACTTTGGTTGTCACACAGTGGTTTCTCCACATAGGATATGGATATTGTATCGGATATTCTGGTTACTAGATCTGTGATTTTAGATCTAGATTTGGGTAGTTTCCCAATCTGGGTACTTAGACAGAATTCTAAAGATATTTAGAATGGACGACTCCAGGCATGGTAGTGTACCTGCAGGTGATGGAGTCACCCTCTCTAAAGGTGTCTTACAGACTAAAGGGGAGAGGGATGTGCATGATTGGCAGATCACTTGCTTAGGCAATTGAGTCAATCATGAAATGTCAAGTACCACACCAGATATTGTTTTTGCACGAGATGCAGTAAGTTGATATTAATCCTATCCTGGAGAAACGTTCGGAAGGAGTTTTAGAACATAAGCGGATGTTCTACGGATTTGATAACGGCAGCCTCTTTCGGGAGACGGTTATCATTCCAGGCTTCCAAGGTGACCTGGATGACAGAGTGGCTGTCAGAGTTATAGTTTTCCCTCTGACGAGGGGCAGTATTTTAGACAGGTGGTCCAAGCGGATACTGAGGGAGGCATGGCGCAGGATACTGATTGGTTTCAGTTGACGATACAGTCTAAGAAGTTTGGATTTGGAGTTCATTTATGAATTAGGTCCCATCAGATATCCAGACATATTCTAAGACAGGTATTGCTCATTTCGGGAGATGGCTTTCTCCGCGAACTTGAGATAAAGAGAGACATAGAAAGAAACATCAGGGTGGATCCACTCACCGAGGCTATTCCTCGAACGCAATAGTTTCGAAAACGGGCTTTGTGAGACTGATTAGTAGAGGAGTTGGGTGTTCGGTATCACACGGGATGTGAGTATGCGACATCGCAATAATTAGCCTTGAGTGCAAGTGGGAGATTGTTGGATATAGTGCCCTCAGAGTCAATTATTAGATCACAGGCACGTGATTGCAATGATTGAGGGAGGACCTATACTGGTAGGACAGTCTTACTCAAGATGATAGTATGCTATCTGGTTTATCTTTATCATCGTGTACTACTTCAGGTGACCTTACAGGTCACTATTACACGTTGATAGAGCCCTTAGGATTCTTGCTTGACGACCAGCAGCATGATGGAGATTATATATGTGGGAGCTGGGGTCTATAAGCACATCCTTAAAAGGTCCCTAATCGTAGGAGTCTCGAGACTGGGCATCGATACTCCATTAGTAGACTAGTGTATACTGTCGAGACCCCGACGAGGGGCGGTGGCCGGTCTCACAAGCCACTGGTGTCAGTTGGTTCACCTAAGATGTATACAGGTGCTCATTGGGTTATGAGTACACCGGACAGGACTCGCCGGGAACATGCTAGTTGGTATTATACCTAGCGTCAGATAGCAATTCCCTGGTGACATGTGTACAGGTTAGTTCATCGGCCTGAGATCGTCATTTGTCTCGTGTGAGTTCCCACTGTGCTTTGATTACTACCCTACCACGGCTCAAAGGAGTCGTGCAAACAGGTTTTAGTTGCGTACAGTCTCGAGCCACATGGAGGTAGTGAGCGGATTGGCAGGGGTTCGTCTCTCCCGGTATTGGGGGTGAGGTCGTGCTGTGTCTAAGAGAGCCATTACACGAAGTCCTTGGCCAAGGCAGGAGATTTACTGGTAGGTATTCCAGTAGTATCTCAGGGTGTTCTGGGCTACACTCTGACACGACTTGTACCGCTTTTGGGGATCTGACTTGTACCAACCCTCTAGGCCCGCCATGCGATGCTCATAGACGAACGGACCAGACTGTACGGATATTGTCACTGACAGCCTCAGTAGGGTGTCAGGATGAGTTCGCTCATCGACCTCCCTTTTGGTCAATACCTGGTATCCCGTTACGTATAGCTAGTACCTTTGACGTGCTAGTGGTTAAATTCACAGCCAAGGTATTGACGAGTCTTTAGAGTCCCCCACAGACAGTTTCTCAAGTTTGGGGCAAAATGCTATAGAGGCCGTATGGATTTATGGCAGGGTTCAAATGTACGCGTGCACTTGTGCATGTGTTATGGTTCGGACGGATAATACTAGCGGGCTTTGGTTTAAACCGGATCCTAGTATTGTACAGTGTAGATTTTGTCTCATTGCATTTGTATTCGGTCGGAATACAAATGCGGGTATGTATATACAGTCGCGGGGTTTTCCTATAATTTATTATCGGATCACTTTTTAATGTTGCCAGCTTGCTTTCCCTTTTTAGCCATTTTCTTTTCTTTCTTTCCTTGGCTGAATTTTCCATGGAGGGGTTTATTTGCAAATGTGCAAATTAGCAAAGTGGAGGGGTTTTTTTGTGGTAAGAGTTGATGGTTGATGGTGAGTGTTGAGGTTGATTCTTTTTGAATCATTTCCTTGCTTTATGAGATGGGAGTTGATATAGATTTTGATGTGAGGTTCTCTTTTTGGCTTATGATCACCTCTTGCCTTTTTCCTACACTCACCTTCCTTGATCGCCTCTCCCTCTCTATTGCATGGCCGGCCACAAAAGATTGGCAGTGGATTCATTTTGGGTGTGGGAAAAAATATCCTTCTTATTTTGCTTGCCACAAAATTCCATAGCTCCATTTTCATAGTTCTTTCCTCCATCAAAAATTGGCAACTTCATAACCCCTCGAGACATAGCATTCTACACTCAGTCTACAGCAATCTTGGACACGTCGGCTAGCCAAATTCGTGTCCGAGTTGCCTCGGTTCAGAGGTGGGAGCCCATAAAAAGACTTCTCGATGTGGTGCCCTTTCCGACGAGGAGATCGAGACCGGAGATGCCGCGAGGAGCTTGGGATGGTGGCCAAAGACCGAAGGACACGGATCGATCGGTATAGCTCTCTACCCTTTCTCCAGTTAGCTAGTAGTAGGTTAATGGTCCGATCTGAGTTCTAAGCATACGATAGCGCCGGTTTCTAGTTAAAGAAAAGTTTTTGTTTTCCGCATTTTGCCTCGTACAGACGGCCGGGGCGCTACCGTACACTTACAATATGCATGCAGAGGCGTTGGATACAGCCAATTCCAGAGGAAAGCCGTGCTAAGGACACAGCTGTCCAGAAATGAGAAAAGGAATTTGAATAAGGAGTGCCAACATCTGTACATTTCAGCATAAGTGAGATCGAAAGAGACCATAAGCAGGTTCTTTCCATGATGCCATAGCGATAAGGATTTGCACCCAGGATTAGTTATATCACGCATAATCAGAGGGCCAGATACCGCCATCAGTAACGTACTACATTACGAGTGGTCATGTTAATTGTCCAAGAGATGATCAGAGAAGCTCCAGAGCGGAACTGTTCCGTTATTACACCTAATCGGGCCGACGAGTAGAAAGATTGTGGAATTGATGATCCACGGAGAAAACAAGGACCCAGAGACAGAGGACACCAGATCGCGAGTAGGAGGCAAGTGGATGTTCTTGCTCTGCCAGCTTTGGGCGCACCGGTATTTTTTGACATTGAAGGAGGTGTACCTCAATGTCAGTTATTGCAATTTGCGTTTAGTGATCCGAGTATCACACTCTTATCACTTGGACTTTGAGTTTCGATGATTGGGTTTCATGATATTTTTTTCGTGCACCATGGCTGCACCTACTGGACATTTTCATTTGTGCACAGTGGTTGCACTTGATTTATGTTTTATACATCTATTATGTTGGTTTATGATTTGTGCATATCTATTGCATTTGATATCGATTTTGTGCCTTGGCTGCACATATGTATGATTCTGTGGATTTCGATACTATTGATTTGATTTCATGTATGTTGTAAGCACTCGACTTGACTTATGCACTGGATATATCTCACACGTGCTTGCAGTGCATTGATACAGATTTTGTGCACGCAGTTGCACATGTTTATGATTTTATACACCTTGGTATGCTCGATGACGATTTTATGCGTTTTGAGACATTGCTGAGATTTTTGTGCACTCTAGATGCACTTGATGTTATTGTCATGCACACCCGTTACACTTGACAGATGCTTTCGTGCACACCCGTTGCACTTAGTTTTTGGCTTTTGTGCACATTCGTGGTATTTGTATTTGACTTGAATTTCCGTGCGCACCAGACGCACGTGATATTGGATACGCCTTTTGAAGCTGATTTTACTCATGAGCATTATATCTTATGATAGGTACTATATTGTATAGTAGCCGAGCATGACTGATTTGAGGACTGTACCTGAGTATTTTTGCATACATCGGTAATTACCAAGAGGTTTAAAAAGAGAAAAAAAGAAAAAAGAGAGTTATAGTCTCGCTATTTTCCAACGTGCCCATAGTGACACGACTTTTATGAAGGAAACCTTTTGGGATACTTCAAAAAGACGGGACGTATGTTTTGAGTAAAACATATATAGACATATATCTATTTCCTCCTAAATGAGCGTCCGCCACTTGTACCGTGAGTTACGTATCATACAGCGATTCGGAAAAGATTTTGCATGTGTTTTATTCAGCTTTTTAAAAGGTTTTATAAGGATGCGTACTATATACGTATTATGATCTTGATTATAGTATATTCGGATTTTAGCAGTGGATTTCGAGATTAACATTTCCATTATAACTCCAGAGATTGCATGACGCTTGACGGAGTTTGATTTTGAGTGTCGCATTCGTTTTCATACGCACTCGATGCGCTGTGTTATATGTGAGTATTCTGTGATTTCGGAGCCCCGTTGATTGAACTGATTATTGAAATGTTTTAGTATTTGGGGTTTTAAATTTAAATTCGGGAACCAAATTTATTTAAGTGGGGGGAGATTGTAACATTTCAGAAATATAAAATATTTTTTTTGGAATTTAAATAATAAAATAATAAATTTCACAAAAACTACCCGAGTACGAATTTGGGGTTTTCGTAAAATGGTATAATTATATACCAATGTTTGAAAAATAATTGGAGATTAATATGTATTATTAATTATAAAGTTATTTATTGGATTTGGATATTTTATAAATAATTATGCAATTAATTATATTCAAGTTTTAATTAAACTTGATTAGTGCACTATTAATCATGATTAAACCAAATCCATCTTTTTATTAATAATCATGGCTTGTGAACCATGACACATTGTGTTTGATTCATTCATGCATGGCTTCTTATGTTTGTGGTATTTGGTTTTATTTAAAAGAAATAGAGAAAAAAGAGAAATTTGTGTGAGTGGGGGACAAAGGTGACATGGAGGGGGATAAGAGGGCATGGGCCAAGAGAGAGAGTGAGAGTGAGAAAGAGAGAGAGATAGATGGGTATTTATCTCTACACCATGACTCCCATCTTCTTCACTTCATTTCATTTCTTCAACTCCTGCATCTTTCTTCATCTCTTCCTTCCTCCACCTCACTACCCAAGAGAATCATCTCCAAAACCTCATCAAAATCCATGGCTCCCTTCACAAAAAATGACCTCCATCTCATCCTACTCCCTTTGGTGGGATCAAGTTAGAAATTTGATCACTTTGGAGCTTCTAGGGTTTTTCTTGAGTTGCTTTCAAGAGGTAAAACTTTCACCATCCTTCATATTATTTAATTCCTTCATCTCCTATTTAAGTTTAGAGTTCGTTTAAACAAGATTAGTGACCTTGGAAAATTCTAGGATGTTTTAGGGGATGTTTTGAGTTGTGAAGATGTATTTAAGGTTTAGTTAGTGACCACAACCCTTTTGGCGATAGAATTCTGGACTCAACTTGAGTTTAAAGTCCCAAACACGAACTTAGGTTTTTCCGATATCGGGTTTTGTGGAAAATGTGATGATGAATTAGGATCTGCTATAAGTCGGAGAATCTGAAAAATATTTAGCGAACACAGAGAGATATACAGGCAAATAGGAGCATACCCTAGAGACCTGAGCCCCTAACTACCTGAACTGGCCGCCAAAATATACCATCTGGCCGCAAATTATGGCCTGGCATAGGAAAATGGGCCCCAGGTTTGGTCCATAGCTCTTTTATATGGTATTTAGACCTACCATATATGCAAAATATCCTAATTCAACCTAGGGTAAAATCTGGAAGTATTTTCCCAAGATGCTGTTTTCGTTTTGCGACTTTTATTAACTTGGTTTTGGTATTTGAGTTTTGGCACGGTCGTTGGACATTTGGACGTCAATGCAGAGGGTTGATTGGTTGTTCTTGCGTGCGTGGGATATAGGTTCTAACCTATGAGCACTTCGTGTACTGTATCGGTTTTTGAACTTTGTTTTAATATAGTTACGATGTGTATTGATTGTAGGTACCTTCGCGTGGACTTCCGAGATGACGAAGGAGATCAAGATGTTCATGGACTTTGACTAAGCAAGGATATTGCATGCGAGTAAATCTATATCTACGGGGGAAGTCGGGTGGATGGCATATAGCACCCCGCAATCATAGTAATGGAAAATCGATATATAGAATATAATTTGGAGAAACCTATGCTATGAACTTACGGATATGATCAAAAGATTTAGTATGAGATGATATGATAAATACAAGATGACTCGGATTGATATATCGATATGATGAAACAAGATAACATGAGCGAATATGCTTGATATGAGGATGTGAGGTGATATGAATACATAAATACATATGCCAAGATATGTTATGAGATTGATGAGATTTGATGTGAGATCGATATAGATATGATATGAGGTTGACATATATGTATGTATATATGAGAATATGAGATAATGTTATTTTTTAGGATGATAGATCCTTATTCTGATTTGATAACTCCGTACGATGGATTATACCGTACGCGATAGGATACTGGATGATTGATCCGCACTCTCGACTCGAGGATGATGTACGAGGATTATATTACATCTGTTACTATGAGGATGGATCGCCGACTTTTGAATTATATTGATTCGGAGAATTATTTCTTCTAAACACCTTAGTGGATAATGGGTTATATTTGATGTATCCAGGGGTAGTTACATTTCTTATTACCGTTCATGTTATGCTGTATTATTCCCTGTGACATACGTACTATGTTCCCAGCATATCATGTATATGGTTTTGTTTACTAGTACACTTGCACTATTACTGATGATGTGTATGTTACGCTTACACAGATTTGCCAGCTCACACATTCATCATCGGTAATTTCCCTGCCACTTACATAGTAGAACTGCAATATCACGGTATTATTCTTAACTGTAAAGTACAATCATTGCTCAATAATTATCACATGACATGCTTATATGATAATACCTGAGATGCTTACAGTACTGTTCTATGTTTGCATATACTGTGCGTTATGGTTACTTGCATTGAGATATTGTTTTCATGAGATCTCTGGATTTGAGAACCGTGGTTATATTTCAAAGGAAATTATAAATTGTTTTAAAAATGCGGTTTGTCGTGATGTGATATTTCGTGTCCACCATGAGTTTTCTCGGTTCTGAGTTTTGTGATACCCAATTCGAGGAGTGAGGAGAAACCGTCTGTAGGTACATGGAAGACCCGGTAAGGTACCCCAGGGCAAGAAGATTGTATAGAAAGGCGATGAGCTCGGCAGGGGATGCATTATCTACCGGTGATAGTTTGGGCTCGGCGGTTATCCGGAGGATACTGACCAGAGTCGTAAGATCAGATGGATATGAGGGCCGATTTGAGGATGCGGCATCTGAGATATGAGGGTTTATGTGTCTATGCTGGACATGGGTTTCATGATTTATCGAGTATCGATGTTGGGCACTCAGGTTTCATGATATTGATGTGTCGTTGATGGACACACGTTGCTTGATACACATGCATACATGTATATATATTCAGATGACTATCATTACATACTGTTGCTGGCACGACATTGTTGTTGTACACATATGCATTCATGATCACCCTAGATACCATAGTTTTACCTTCATGATACAGTAGTACCTAGGGATCGTTGTTCATCCGATTTCTACTTGTTGATATTTTCTATTCACGATTTGGCAACTCACCTCCGTTGTTCCACAGTTTTCTTGCAGGTTCGACCGCTCGGATCAGTAGCGACATCGCTGGCACACAGATTTCTTCAGGGTGTTTTGCTTTGGTAGGTGGGATACACATTTGGATCGTGACCACTCTTGTACCTATTATTTCCATTGTATCTAGATAAGCTCTATCAATCAGAAACAAGACCTTGTATTATTGTTAGACCTAGACACATACTTGTATATTTGCGAGACTTAGAGCGAGATGGGTGTATGTTCGTTATTTGGCTGGATGATGTCTTGCTTTACTTATTCTCTTTCTGTGTTTGATCTTCGCCGTAGGGCGTCCTATATATGCTTATTGCGTGGTTGTGATTCTGCCAATGGGCGAAGAGCTAGCTCCCGCTTGGGGATTCCTATATTATTGCATGTATGTGGTTTTGGATCAAAACATACAAGAAAGGTGTTGCCCAATTTCAAGGACGAAAATGTTTTCAAAGATAGTAAACTATGACATTTTCATATGATATAACTTATATTTTTAAAGGACGGCTTGAATTTCATTATGCCGATATTTCAAAACCGCACCTCCACTATTTTCTGCAAAAATGTTTAGATTTTCTGGGTTTCGACTTACTTGAATTACGTTACGCCTTTAAACATTGCGTGATTCTCGTGCTGGTCACGTGCCAAATTCCGGGTCGTGACAACAAGTCTCCCACAAGTTGAGAATTGAATTCTCATCGAGAAGATATTGTTCTTGAGAATCAAAGATTCAGGGAAGAACAAATTTAAAAAGAAAGAAGATGGAGTTCATTATACTCCAAGAACCCAGTTCCTTCAAATTAAGAACTTTGTTCTTTAAAAACTCAACCCGAAATTCTCAAAATATAGTGATTTTCGCGAGCGTTAATGGTCAAAAAACCATTGATAGAGGTTTAACCTCTCTGAAAATTACAACAGAGATTAAATATCCATATAAAAAAACTAGCGCCTCACGTGCTTCCTATGTGGGCGCCCTTTTAACAGCGCCTAGCGCTTCATATGAAAACACGCGGGCGCCCAAAACAGAAGGCCGGTGCCTCACTTGAAACACACGTGGGCGCTGAATAAAGTGCTTAGCACTCCACATACAGCTAAAACGGCTGAGTGTTTAGCACTAATTGGATAGTGCCCGGTGCCTCATGTGCTCCTCATGTGGGCGCCACATAAAAAGTGCTTAGCACTCCATATACAGCCAAAACAGCTGAGTGCTTAGCACTAATTAGGCAGCGCCCAGCGCCGCACGTGCACCTCATGTGGGCGCTATAAGAAGTGCTCAGAATTTCACATTTAATCAAAAAGACTAAAGTGTTCAACTTTCATTGGGCAACACCAATGACTGAATGCTTCATATGATATATATGTAAGCATCAAAGCTCAAATAAGTGCTTAGCACTTTTACATAAAAAGAAAAGGGCTGAAAAAATAGAGACAAAATAAGTGCTTCGCATTTTTGAATGAAAAAGAAAAAGAATTAGTAGACTAAGCCCAAATTGGCTAAGTCTCTGAAGTTTTCTTGCAGCTGAGCCCAAATGCTCTTTTACTGGATCTTAAGTAAAAATGATCCTAAAAACGTTGTTAAGTTGATTTTACTCTCAAATAAGACTAACGTATCCTTAGCAAAACAAACTGAGACCAAATGCTCACTTATATATTTAAGTTGACCTTAATCTCAAAGTAGATTAACGGTCCTTAAATAAAACAAAATATTTCTGAACTATAGGAATATACAACTTAAGTTCAAAACTCTGTTAAGCAAATCCTTGACCCAAGCCCAAATATAAAATATACGGATTTGGACTAATCCGCGCCCTACGGGCGACGACATAAACTAGTCTCCGTATACAATCTACGGGCAACCTAAACAAACAAAAACACACACGATACGAAGTGAACTGCCGGAGAAGGAGAAAGTGGTTATCGCAATGCGGTAACGTAATTAACTGCAGGGGCTTGCGCCTGCAGGGAATAGTGTCCCCACAATCAAAAACCCCTCATTAAATGAGGGGGAATCTGATAAAGTCTGTTGTTCGCCGCCGAAAGACACGATCGGGACGTTGGGATGTCCGGCCTGAATTTGGGAGGGGGGCAGATTGTTGGGTATAATGCCCTCAGAGTCAATTATTAGATCACAGGCACGTGATTGCAATGATTGAGAGAGGACCTATACCGTTAGAACAATCTTACTCAAGATGATAGTATGCTATTTGGTTTATCTTTATCATCGTGTACTGCTTTAGGCGACCTTATAAGTCACTATTGCGCGCTGATAGAGCTCTTAGGATTCATGCTTGACGGCCAGCAGCATGATGGCGATCATATACGTGGGAGCTGGGGTCTATAAACACATCCTTAAAAGGTCCCTAGTCATGGGAGTTTTCGAGACAGGGCATCGATACTCCAGAGTAGACTAGTGTATACAGTCGAGACCCCGACGTGGGGCGGTGGCCGGTCTCACAAGCCACTGGTGTCAGTTGGTTCACCCAAGATGTATACAGGTGCTCATTGGGTTATGAGTATACTGGACAGGACTCGCCGGGAACATGCTAGTTGGTCTTATATCAGATGTCAGATAGCAGTTCCCTGGTGACATGTGTACAGGTTAGTTCATCGACCTGAGATCGTCATTTGTCTCGTATGAGTTCCCACTGTACTTTGATTACTACCCTACCACGGCTCAAAGGAGTCGTGCAAACATATTTTAGTTGGGTACAGTCCCGAGCCACATGGAGGCAGTGAGCGGATCTTCAGGGGTTCGTCTTTCCTGGTATTGGGGGTGAGGTCGCGCTGTGTCTAGGAGAGCAATTACACGAAGTCCTTGTCCAAGGCAGGAGATTTACTGGTAGGTATTCCAATAGTATCTCAGGGTGTTCTGGGCTACACTCCGACACGACTTGTACCGCTTTTGGGGGTCTGACTTTTACCAACCCCATAGGCCCGCCATGCGATGCTCATAGACGAACGGACCAGACTGTACGGATATTGTAACTGACAGGCTCAGTAGGGTGTCAGGATGAGTTCGCTCATCGACGTCCCTTTTGGTCAATACCTGGTAGACCGTTACGTATGGCTAATACCTCTGACGTGCTAGTGGTTAAATCCGCAACCAAAGTATTGACGAATCTTTAGAGTCCCCCACAGACCGTTTTCTCAAGTTTCGGGAGAAACGCTGTAGAGGCCATATGGAGATATGGCAGGGTTCGATCAGATACATGCGGTATTGCACGGATCATGATCGGACAGATAATACTAGCGGGCTTTGGTTTAAACCGGATCCTAGTATTGTACAGTGTAGATTTTGTCTCATTGCATTTGTATTCGGTCGGAATACAAATGCGGGTATGTATATATAGTCGCGGGGTTTTCCTGTAATTTATTACGGGATCGTTTTTCTGAAGTTGCCAGTTTGCATTCCGTTTCGGCCATTTTCCTTTGTTTCCTTTCTTTGGCTGAAATTTGGTGGAGGGGGTTATTTGCAATTGTGCATTTAACAAAGGAGAAAACTTTTATGGCACATGATAGTTTCATGATGGTTTAACCATCATTTGACTTTTGGTTCATCATGGTTCTTGCCTCTCATGATTACCTTTTTTGTTCATCATGGTTGTTGATGATGGGAGTTGATTTGGATTTGGTAATTATCATTATTCAGGATGATAACCCTTTCTCTCTCTTGCATTATGTTGGGGCTCACTCATTTTTCATTCTCATTCCCTCTATTCTCTCATTCCTCAAGAGAGGGGCCGGCCAAGCTTGGAGGGGGCTGTCCCAATTTTTGGGTGTGGGATTGTTCTCATTTTGTTGGCACAAAATCCCTTTGTTCATCCAAAAACTTGCATCTCATTCCTCCACCAATACAAGGCAACTTCTAGTAACCCCATCGAGACAAAAGAGTTCTACACTTCATCTACAGTATTCTTGGACACGTCGACTCGCCAACTTCGTGCCCGAGTTGCCTCGGTCCAGAGGTGGGAGCCCGTAAAAGAACCCGGCGATGTGGTGCCCTTTCGTCGAGGAGATGAAGACCAGAGATTCCGCGGGGAGATCGGGACGACGACGAGAAGACCGAAGGACACGGATCACTCGGTATATCTCTCTACCCCTTCTCTAGTTAGCTAGGAGTAGGTTAATGGCCCGATCCGGGTTTTTAGTGCGCGGTGGTGCCGGTTTACAAGTTTTATAAAAGTATCGTTTCCGCATTTTGGCCTCGTTCAGACGGCCGGGGCATCGCCGTGCACTTACACTGGTATCAGAGCCAAGCCATTATCCTAGTCTAGCTTGCTCTAACGTGTTTACAAGTTCGATCGAACGGATTTTCCGAAAACCCGATTTCTAAAACACAGTTTCTGTCGAAATTTTATAGTTGTCAGAAAATTATTTGGTGCATTTCAAAAATACAGGCAGGGTTTTCTATGCAATCTAGGAAAATTTGGTGGAGTGTTGTTCCTGTTCAGCCGCGGAACCGTGGCCTTAACCCCACTTTGGCCGCGGTTTCGCCACAGTAAGGTGGGATCACTGCACCATATTTCTTCAGTTGGTTGCTGTGTTGGAAATGGGGTTTTTGGTATATTAGTTTTGGGCCCAGATTTTCTTTGAGTGCTACAGTAGTGCTTGGGGCCCACTTCGGTAAATTTGATCGATCGAAAATTTTAAACATGTTAGTTCACAGTATTTACATTATATCTGCGACCGTGAATGTCATTTGATCGGTAAATCCTGTCTAACTGCTATAGCCCTTTTAGACGGATTTGCGAACGTGACATTCACGTTGATATTCTGTGTTGTGCTGTGATGTTGCGGATTGTCTAGTGGATAGCCTGGATGCAATGTTAGTACAGTTTTGGTATTATTATGTACATTTGATATTGCGGGGCGAGCGTCCGACATGTGGACTGCCGTCACTGCCTGTTTGTATATTATTCTTTTGGGGAACGACCGGGCTGAGGTCGATGTACCCGTTGTATATATATTTTTCTTTCTGTACTAGGATTACCCTAAGGTGGGGTGCATGGATAGCCGGGTTCTAGAGGGCAACGGGCCCGCATCTCATGGCGTTGAGATGGAGGGGGCTTCACTCTAGAATTGGCGGGCTATTCGCCGCACTCGTAGGGGGTACAGGTTGACCCAAGGAGGGGTGCCCAAGTTATCGGATTCCGTGAAGTGCTGGGTGGTCCATTCACGTTGCTGAAGGGGGCTGCCTCGCTTCAGGTTTTGGCGGGTAACTTTCCGCGCCCGTAGGGGTCTAAGATTTCATTGCACAGGCTATCCACACGACCAGGGGAACGTCGGGTTTCAGTAGCGGCTCTATGAAACCCGGGGATCCCAGATATCTGTATTGTTCTGTGATGCTTTTTACATTTCTGTGATGATGCGTTTTTTATCATGCCTTGAGCGAATATTATATATTGATATATATACTAGTAGATGTTGTATATGTTTTGCATCCGCGCTAGTCCAGTCCCCGCTCTGTCGTTAGTTAACTAACCTAACGGGTAATGACGGGACCCAGTGGCGAATGCGGGTGGCATATACGTACATCATTATTTTCGTTCTTTTGTGGTGTGATCAATTGATTGGACTGCTTTGATTCGGATCAATGCAAGTTAAACAAACCTATTCTGATGTTGTTGGAACAATTTTTCAAAAAGCTATTATTACAAGGACGTTGACTTTTGTTTTGCACAGTGGTATTCGGTTATGAATATCCTCAGTCGACGAGGCAAGGGCCGAGATCCCTTCACCGGGAGTGACCCCTTGGACAGAAGTTTGCGTCAGGCCAATAACTTCACTATAGTCGTTTACTTTTGCTTTGCATCGTACTATTCAGTTGGAATATCCTGCACCTCATTCTACGGGGAAAGAGCCGAGATCCCTTCACCGGGAGTGACTTCTTTACCAAAGGTTTTCGCCACTATAATTTTATAAAAATCTATCCGGTTCCTTCAACGATATCAAGTTCATTACGTTAAAGGTTTTTCACCAAAAACCATTCGAAGCCCTCCGTCATTTCAGTTAAATGTTAGGTAGTATTCAAGCTATGTATTTTGACCTACGCCAAGGCATAGTGATTGGTAGCTACCGGATATTTATCTGTTGCATAGATAGATGCGTTAGTTTGGGACAGTCGTACTACTATTTTAGCCTACGTCAAGGGTATGTACGGGTGGGTTCAAATTAACCTGGATAATGATGGGTAGAACTTGACATATGACTTATGATATGTTGGCCTACGTCAAGGTCATAAGAGCATGGAATAAAAATCACATCGGGAGTTTCTAAAGAAACTGAAACTTGCCAGATATGCGCATACCTTCTGGAGTGTGATAACGTGAGCGGATTCCGTCACGTTATCATGCGATGATATTTGGATCCCGATTCCCACTGATGAGTTGGTTTACTCCTCGGGTGATCCCGACTAATTCTTCTTTCAGGTTTGGAGGAGAATTTGACGTTACAGTGGGAGGTTTCCTGATTAGATAAAGTGATAACCATTCTGATCTAGGTTACAGTGCACGCTGAGTGTTTCTTTTCTCTCTCTCTTTGGCAGCGACCATGACCCGACCTAGACTATGACTTAGTGACCAAGTTGACCGAACCTTCTTAAATACTAGATTTTGGATTGTCAGAGTTGCAAACCTCATTGCCAAACCTACTTTTACCCTTTTTCTCCAGGACACCCCGTATTACTACGAACGTCCACTTCCATTGGATAAAACCATCGTATGGTTATATACGATCTTAAAGGAATTTATTCGAGGATGGTTTCCGGTTATGGAGAAAACGAATAGGACTATTCAATTGTCTTTTCCTTTTACCTTCTCTCTGGTTGCGAGTACTCCTTGGTTTAAGAGATAGTACGCCTTTTACGCAAATTGGATAGTCTTCTTCCAAACCATAGGCAGGTGCCGACCGATAGGGAATGAAGAAAACCAATTAGCCTAATGATGGTGTACAGAAGGTATTATGTAAAGACAAATAAATGGATTAGAAGGAGGGCAAAGTAAATTGCGACTGCTATTCATGACCAAACCAAGTATTTTCATTACCACTCCCACTTCACCTTTGTATTTCTCTAGGACACTCCGTATCACTACGAAGATCCACATTTATTTGGATACTCCATCGTATGGTTATATACGAACTCGAAAGGAACTTGTTCCAGTTCGGGGATGGATTCTGGTTCAGGAGAAATAGGAATAAGGTTTATTCGGTTGTCTTTTATCTTCACCTTCTCTCGCGTTGCGAGTGCTCCTAGGATTAGGACAATACACCCATTTGGCTTATTGGATAGTCTTCTTCCAAACCATAGGCTGGTGCCGAACGGTAGGAAAGGAAGAAAACCATTTAGCCTAACAGGGTGTACAGAAGGTAATGACTAAAGACATATGAAGGGATTTGGAGAGATGGAAAAGAAATATACGGTTGCAGTTGTGAATCTGGATAATGGAAGATGCATTACTAGGAATACCCGGATACCCCTTCGAGACATTTACATGTTTCAGTTTTATTGTGTACTGTTAAAGGAAAACTGATTTCGCAATTAGACACTTGCTCCAGGGTATGTATTTACCAGGTATGAATCTCACATCTGTATGATTTTACAGATGATGAGTGGGAGTAAGTTATTGGGAATTAGGTGATCATCCTCATTATATCGGAATTCGTTGTAATTGGTGATATTTGAGGAAGTCACCTGGGTTGTTTGTCGGACGACAAATATTTGGTTTTGAATATCCGCTGTTATGCACCAATTTCAAATTGATATATCTGTACGTCTATTTTTATAGAGTGAGATATACCTTTTTGAAATTATGTCCATGACATTTACCTATACCAGTGGATGGTTAGGTAAGGGACATTAAACAGCGGTGTAATTCTTCTTAACCATAAGTACAGTTTTCAACCCACGACACACAGGTTTGAGATATTAGACTCAGGGGACTTATACAGAGTATTGTATGTTGTCCAGTGTCCATTAGGATAGAGGGGCTGGTCCTCGTACTATATTCGGTTTACTTATGACATCTCTAGTTTTTAGACAAGTGTTTCGTAGAAATGCTAGGTTCGAATTTTGAGAAGTTATAGGTATAAGAATATAGTAGTGAACCAGGTGTTGCAAGTATCAGGATTCTTCAAGGTGATCGAAGATGTAGATACTTGTGTATGGTATTCAGTTGATAGTAATGGTTAAGAGAACTTGCTTCTCTTTCAGGTTACTCATAATTGGAAGCACTCCTAAGTTGAGTAACGCTGATCGGCCTCCTTCCATTTAGTTGATATGGACTGTGTAGGGTTCCTAGGCACTCTCAAGAGGTCTCATAAGGCATCAACCATGCCAATTTCAAATTTTACGGTGCCGAGAAACCCTAGACTACGGACCGTTGGCTAGAAATTTAGGCGAAAAGGTAATCTAGTTAACAACTTAACCACAAGAAAATGGAAATACAACCTTTGTAGATCCGGTGCTCCACCTCCATAGCTCCGCAATGAAGTCTCCTCGCTGTCCATAACTAGTCCCGGGCTCTAGCGTCGGCTTCATCGGAGAATGGACGGGCTAGGTCATCGATGTCCATGCCGAAGATGATCTACGTCGAAGCATCGCTAGATCAAGCTCCACCTTCCCAAGCCATGAAAACTCATGAAGGAAACACACTCTACTACTTCGCAAGAGGTAGAGGATGAAGAAATAGGAAGTGGGTAGATTTTAGAATTGGATTTCTCACTCTTTATCATCAATCACCATTGATGACCTCAAGGTTTTCTTCTTGAGTTCAAGGAAGAAGAAGAAGAAAATGATATGATAAGTTTTTCTAAAAAGAAAATAATAAGAATACTTATCATCTCCTAACCCTAGTTAAGTGTAGAGAGTAGACCATGGTTTGATTAAATGGTTAGGGTTAAGCATGAAGACAAAATGGTTACAAAGTCAAACCTTCATGAAGATTCAACTACAAAACAAATCAAGCCACTATTTTATATTCATGCCATTTATTTTCCAAAAAGAATAAACAAATTAATAAATGAATAAATAAGTAATGGATAAATAAAACCCTAATCATTAGTTTAACCATGGTTTATTCTTTACACTTAACCAAGTAAACATGCATCATCAAACATGATACAATCATGTGCACAAAACTATATCAAATATACAATGTGCACATCCGAGCGAGAAAATCCATTTAAAGTGAACCGATACTAGTTAATGCAAAGTAATATATCAAATATATAATTATGCATTAAATCATTAAATCAACTCTTGATTTAACGATCCGGTCATATCGCATATAACCGGCTAGTGTCTAATGTATCGGCTTATCGAATCAATCCTTGATTCGATAACTAGGGTATATCTCATATAACCAAATCGATACATTCATCGCGAGAATGGAATACGGTATCACATACACGCATTATTCTCGGTCCCGCACATATCTCATATGCGCTCCTATTTCGTTTCGCTTGAGCCAGGAAACCTCTGTGTAGGACTCTAAAGACTCGTCAATACGCCGGCAGCAGATGATGATCATATCAAACACCCACAAGCCGCAAGTGGTCTGCTAAACGTAACGGCCACCCGGGTATTGAGCGATCTGAAGATCGACGAGCAAGCCCGCTCACACTCCAGTGAATCCAACCAGTAACACTACCGTACAGTCCGGTCTGATCGTCTTATATGTCGCATATCTTGCCTAGGAGTGGTAAACGTCAGACCCCAATAGCTCGATAAGTCGTGTCGATATGAGGTCTATAACAATTTGAGAAACTACTGGTAACACTTACCAGTAAATCTCAGCAACCCTGGCCAGGGATTTCCTGTTATAGCCAATCGAACACAGCGCAACATTAACCCCCTATACCGGGAGAGACGAATCCCCTCCTATCGCTCATTGCCTCCATGTGACTCGGGACTGTACCCAAAAACCACCGTTTTGCACGCCCTCTTGGACGTGGTAAGATGGAAATCAAAGCACAGTGGGAACCACACAAGACTCTATGACGATCTCGGGTCAACAGACTACTCTGTACCAGTGTCACCAGAGAACTGCCATCTGACGTGAGGTATAATACCATCTGGGAGTTCTCGGCGAGTCCGTCCAGTGTACCCAGTCTCTACTGAGCACCCGTATATCATCTCTGATGTCAAACACCAATGGATATAGGATCATCCATCGCCTATCTGTATGGGTCGAGAAGGTATACGCTAGTCTACTCTGGTATATCGATGCCCCGTCTCGATACACCCTCGACTAGGGACTTTGAAGGATGTACTTATGGACTATCATGTCCCCACTAGTATGATCCGCATCATAGTCCAGGTAGTCAAGTACACATCCTAAGGGCTTTACCAACATGTAACAGAGAGACAATCAGTATACACGTTAAGGTAAAGAGCAACCAGATAGCATACTATCATGTCAAGCAAGAAAGTCCTCCCTATATATGTCCCAGCATCCACTACAATATACATCCTATGTACAGTAATGGCCTCTAGGGCATACATATAACTAACAATTTCCCACTTGCACTAGGGCCATCTGTAGCAGTGGTTCTAGTATCTCATACTCAACCATCCCATAAAAGTCTCTCTCTGGGAACAGGCCTTTGTGAGTGGATCCGCTGTGTTGTCCTCTGAGTCTACTCTCCTAACCTCGATCTCCCTGGAGATCAACCATCTCCATGATCAAGTGATACAGCCTTAGAATATGTCTGGATCACTGATGGGACCAGCGTTCCTTGGCATAAGCCACGACTCCATTGTCACACAATGGGAGGAACATAGTTCATCTCATGAACCAATATACACCCAGACTGCCTCTTTGGTAGCATCTTAAGTAGCGATGTATCCTGCCTTTATCGTCTAGTATGCCACGGTATCTAGCTTGGAACTCTTCCAACATACCGTCCCTTCACTGAGGGTAAAGACAATGCCTGTGACTGACATTCAGTCGTCTTTATCACCCTGGAACCCTTCCAGTGATTCTCCCCAGGATCGATTGATACCATCTCACTACAATTAGTGAGAATCCTAACATCCAATTAGATCTATCTTATAGATCCAAAATTCAGGATTTAGGAGGTATCACTTTGATCCTTTATGGAGAATCATTGTGATAAGCGGAGATTGACCGAGCGTAGCATAGGAAACTCCTTCCCTATCAAGAGAATGTTATCCACGTACTCTACGAGGATCATCACCATACTCCCTACTACCTTTTTGTATATACAAGGTTCATCTACCATTTTGATGATGTCAAACTCTTTGACTATTACATCAAAACAGACGTTCCAACTCCGCGATGCCTGCTTTATCATATAAAACATCTTGCACACGTTTCCGCTGCTCCCACTGTCTACGAGGCCCTCTGGCTGTGTACTTATAGACGCACTCTTCTAAATCATCATTTAGAAAAGCAGTCATGGCACCCAACCGCCAGATATCGTAGTCATGGTATATAGCCGTGGCAAGTAGGATCCGAATGGACTTAAGCATAGCTACTTGAAAAGGTTTCATCATTATCCACGCCTGGTCAATGACGAAAACCTTTAACAAGTCTAGCTTTGAAAGTCTCAACTTTTCCATGTACACCAAGTAATCTTCTCAAGATATACCTGCTCCTGATGGGGATTTAACCCTTCAGATATAGCAACCAAAGTCCATACTTCGTTGGTGTATAAGGATTCCATCTCAGATCACTAAGCATCCAGCCATTCTTACAGAGTCTTACTCCTGATGGCCAGCTCGAAACTAGTTGGGTCATCATCTCATGATGCAATCCTCGCTCCCACTGTCATAGAGAAACAGAAGTATCTCTCAGGTGGGTGAGGAACCCTATTAGATCGGCGGAGAGGCTGAGGTTCGTTGGTAACTATCGAATCCTTTGGTTCTTTCAAATCATCAGCTGCAGTTTGTATAGCTGGAACCTTTCCAGTTCTACATTACAGACCTTGCCTCGAGCTTGTCCGGATTTTGCTTTCAGACATAGGCCGGACAACTCCAAATCTTAACCAACTTAAGACATGGGTTCTTCCCATTCCATATCACATATGAAGCGGTAGGCAACTGATTTGATTAGAACCCTATTCAATAGATATGCAGCTTCTCAAGTGCATAACACCCAATAGGAAAAATGTAACTCAGTAGTACTCATCATAGAGCACACCATATCATATAGGGTGTGATTGCTCCGCCCCGATATACCATCGTGCTATGGTGTATTCGGAGGAGTAATTCTGAGAGAGAATCTCATTCTCCTTTAGAATAGTCCAAGAATTTTCGTGCTCAAGTATTCTCCTCCTCGATCACATCAAAGGACATAATACTTATACCTGTATTTTGGTTCTCTACTTCTCACTTATATTCTGTGAATATCTCAAAAGGTTCGGACTTGTGTTTCAACAGGAACATATGTCTGAATCTTGAGAGATTATCAGAGAATATAATGAAGTATAAAGAACCAGTCCTGGCATGTGTTGACAGGAGACCTTACATACATCATCATGTATCAGTCCCAAGAGTTTACCAACTCTTTCTCTGTTTCCAATAAACAGAGCTAGTGTCATTATATCTTTGTGACATGACTGGCAAGTTTCACAAGATGTAGATTCAAACTGATTTAAATATGCATCTACATGTAACTTCAGCTAGTCGGGTCACATTGATCTGACCTAGTCTACAATACCTCAAGAAGGAATCGTTCAATTCTGAACTCTTCCTCTTGTGTGTGTTCTGTATACTTGGAACTGTAGTTTGATTTAGAACATCAACGCTTTTAGATAACGTGCCTGAACCGATCAACTTTTGATATAGGAAATGTTCAAAACATTATCCCACAATACAAAATTTTATCATTTCTTTAGTAATAAAGAGACTGATATGATTTTTTATATCAGGTTCGGTATCTAATAACATTCGTTCAGAATCAATGTATTGGTAATACAGGGTGACAGTGACCAACAGACTTGGCTGCAACACTTGCCCCGTTTTCTGCCTCATGAAACTTATCACCCGTTCTCAGTTCTCTACCTGTCTGTAGCCCTATGTAACAGATTACATATCTGGGATCCTGATCTGGTATCACATACCCAGGACGTAAAGGATACTGAGAAACAGTTCTGTATAATGAACACACCCGAAGATGATGCATCAGCATGCACTCTCTTCGTTTGGGCGGCACGGGAAATCTGGTATTCCCCAATTTCCTGCTCTGTCTTATAACAATTATAAGTTGGAGCGGGACCAACGTTCCCCAGCTCAGTATAACAAGCGGGTTCGGTCAATATTCCGTTTTATTATCTTGATTAAGGCATGATATGGTGTAGCGTCTTGAAAAGTCGTTTTGGTGTTTTCCTGAAATTCGGTGAAAATTCGGTATTTTTTCCGAAAACCGTCTTTCTCGATATTTTGCAGTTTAGGGCTAATTATACCTTAAATGGATAGCTAATTACTTGTTTTTAGTAGCTAATGAGTTAATTATGAAATTTTGGTCATTTAAAAAGTTGATTTTAGTTGTAAATTGTTGTTTTAAGGTTTTTCAAGAGAGGGTTATGTATGGAAAATGATATTTGAAGCTTGATTAGTGAGTGGATTAAGTTTTAGAAAGCATTATTTAAGTGATTAAACCTAATTTGCTATCTAGTGTTTTGCTAACCTTAATCTAAGTGGTTAATTTGCTTATTAGGCTAAAATATAGTGTTAAATTAAGATTTTCATATATAGTTTGGTTTATGTTTGCTAAGTACAAAAATCAAGAGAAGGTTTTGTTATGTAAATTAGGTTTTTAAGCTTAGTTAATGGTTTAGAAATTGTGTATTGGCTAGCTATTTGGTTAGTTTGGATGTTGGTGTTGGGTGGTGTTGACTTTGTCGCTAAATTGTCGATGTTTACATCAAATTGCAATTTCTGCTTACTAGATTTTTATAAAAGCTATGTGATGAATTAATTGTGGCATCTTGATGATTGTGATGGCTTGTCCTACGACTTTTAGGATGCGTGAGTGCGGTTCTTTGGGTAGTCGGGTTTTAGTTTTGCCGGGCGACCCAAATCGGCGTTTTTCGGCAGTTTTTGCGATTTTCGCGTGTGTCCGCGCACTTTGTGCACGTTGTACCTAGCTAGCGAACCTTAGTAGTTTCGTTGGGGTTTTGCGTCGTTCTTGATATGTAACCTTATATTTGGTATTGATATAAATTCCAGGTTCGGTCGCGGAGACGTCAGACGCGGCGCGAACGGGAAAGGCGGTGATCGGACACAACTAGCCAGGAATCCCGGTGAGTAGATTTAACATCTACGGGGGGACGATCGTTTGGATGGCGCAAGTCGCCCGATAGATTTAGTAAACTGAAAATAAAATAGTAAACTGGATAATCACTTGTGACATTAGAATAATAATACCGGCATGATAATTGCTGCAATTAGATCAATAGGTTATACCCATATACGCAAACTCAATTGTAGGACACATGCACCATTACCAGGTCTTTATATGCAGCACGAGCACTATTCATGTTTACACACACATCCTGGTAATTGCCATGCCACCACACTAGATAACTTTTAAATTGAAACCTTTTACTAATTGATGCTTAAACTGGTACTATTGCCTTTAATTCCTTAAAAATGAAACCGTAGTATTGCTATTCATGTGCATGTACTTCATCATATTAATTGTTCATGCTTAATACATTAATCACACATCGCAACTTGTTTATTGATATCATACGCATTCATTATCATTGATATATGCACTTATGAGGATTTCTTGAGATTTTATGATATTGCTGGATTTCGGGGGAAAACCGCAAAATTTCTAAACTTATTATATTTTAAAATATGTAAAAATTGCGGTTTTCTAGTGATGTAAGTGTCGTCCACCATGAGTTTTCTGTGGATTTGGAAATCCGTGTCGAGGAGTGGAGGAACCGGCACGGGTACATGGTGGGCCCGGTAAGGTACCCCGGGGCAAGAGGAATGTGGTGATGACGTTGAGCCTGGCAGGGGACGGATTACCTACCGGTGACTGTTTGGGACGGCGGATATCCAGATGATACCGACCGTGGCCGCTAGATGATGAGATATTGATATTTGAGATGGGTCAGCCGGACGGCTGAGGCCAGAGATACATTTATGAGATTTGAGACAGCTTTTTGGGTGTCGTTGCTGGACACCGATTTTCGTCGATTCATTGACATTATGCTAGCATTCTAAAAGAATTTCAAAAACAAAAGAGAATAAATATTTCTTATATATACATATTGAGACCTCAGATATTCATGTTGCATACATATTAGTACACTGATGTTATATACACACCTGCTAGTGCATCCAGTCTTACCTGTATTATAGATGCTAGGATGCTTGTGTGCATGCATACGATAGCCTTTGTAGATGTTATTTATTACTCACGAGTTGGCAACTCACCCCCGTTGTGCCACAGTCTTTTGCAGGTCCGCTCCGTCAGTTCCGTAGCGGCGGGCGCACTTGTCTTTTGCCTCTTTTGCCTGAGCTCGAGATTTGCTCATAGGTGGGTTATGTTATTTTTTGTACCACCTTGTATATTCTTGTATATTCTTGTATCTAGTGTACTCCATCTACTGTTCTACCAGATTATTGTATATTGACCTAGAGATGAGACTGTGAGGTTTGTGGATTTTATACTGTATTTGGGGTCGAGCTCACTTGAGCCGACATGCTACTTTTTCATGCTTTATTATGCTTTTTGTCATTTACATTGCGTGGGATTTGTGACCGCCGTATGGCGAAGAGCTAGCTCCCGCTTGGGGATGCCCTATTTTGTGGATTCATGTATATATTTTGTTGTACCCATTTTTGGGGTCAGTATTTACAAAGGAGACTCTGCCGAAATTTTTGGGAAAAGTTGGTATTGTTTTTAAAAAGTGTTTCACATGACTTATTTGATAAACTTGCTTTCGAATGTTGGGTTTTCTTCACTCTTTTGCTTAATTGGTTTTGTTTTCTGGGCTTTGGCTTACTTATTTTACGGACGCCTTTAGACGTTTCGTAAACTTAAGTGCCAGTCACGTTCCGTACCCTGCGGGTCGTGACAAAGTTGGTATCAGAGCGATAGGTTTTACCTTTGTGAGTGTAGGATGACCCTTGGTAGATGGAGTAAGTGACTTAAGCAGGGTAACGTAGCGTGCGTATGTCCGCGGCATACTTACGATACGGTACTCCGCCTAAGTGACTTTAGGATATACTTGCTTGAAAAATTCCTTCTTCAATTCCGTGTATCCTATGATCCTATTGCACTGTTCTTATTATCCGTTTTCCTGTAACAGCCACTATGCCGCCGAAGGCTACGAGGGCACAGAGGGCTGCCGCCAGAGACGAGATTCGAGCTGGCTCGTCCGAGACTAGGACTGAGCAGGGTGGTATGCCTACGCCGCAGGGACAGACCGATCCACCTTCCCCAGGCCGTATGGATAGGCTCGAGACCGGTATGGAGGAGTTGCGACAGATGATGGGAGGCATGCAGGAGCTGCGTCAGATGGTAGGATCCCTAGTTGCAGCCAGTCGTACACCGAGGCCGGATGACGTACCTACTACATCATAGACGACCATGATACCTGCTCCTACTACTACCACCGTGGCCATTCCGGTTTCACTACAGGATTTCATGAGACTGAGACCTCCAGTATTCACCGGCACCGAGGCAGCGGAGGACCCACAGACGTTCCTTGACAGTTTAGCCAGGATCTGCCGTTCGCTGAGATGTTCGGATGATCGATGGGTAGAGCTTGCGAGTTTCCGACTAGAGGGTCTCGCGCAGACATGGTGGGAGTCAGTCTTGAGAGGTCGAGCTGCAGATCTACCGCCTATGACTTGGGCCGAGTTTACAGCGGTCTTTCTAGCCCGTTTCCTTCCAGAGAGCGTTCGTGACGCCAGAGCTCGCAGTTTCGAGGCCTTAGTCAAGACACCTGGGATGACGGTGTCTGAGTATGACATCCAGTTTACACAGTTGTCCCGATATGCTCAGTATTTGGTGGATACCGAGGAGAAGATGGTGAAGAGGTTCGTACAGGGACTTGATGCCCAGCTATATCTTGCCATTGGCGCCCAGCACTACGACACTTATTCAGCTGCTATGGATACTGCATTGCGGATGGAGGCACGCATATCACGGACTTCGGCCGTTTCTGGGCCGAAGAGGATGCGCACCGATGTACCGCCTCAGAGGCAGCGCGCCAGATTCTTTCCGAGAGATAGGCCTGGCAGAGGATTTGGACGGGGACAGTTATATGGTTCTTATCCCCAGGGGCAGCAGCCGTCGCCAGGATGTTTTGGGTGCGGGAGTTTGCAACATCTTGTCAGAAACTGCCCGGTGAGACGACAGGGAGCAGCGACAGTTCCGCACGTGACCTTACCACCATCACCACCCCCTCCTCAGAGAGCCCTACTTCCTACCCCAGGCGATGCTCCACGCCAGTTAGGTGCACCGAGAGGCCGTGGACGTGGCGGTCCTATTCAGAGAGGACGAGGAGGCAGAGGCCGAGGTCGAGGTCAGCCCGCTATCGGTGGAGGACAGGCCCGAGTTTTTGCTTTGACACCGCAGGATGCGCAGGCATCCAATGCCGTTGTGACAGGTACTTTGCCAGTTTGTTCTTTCGACGCACGGGTATTATTCGACCCAGGTTCCACACATTCGTACGTCTCTACACACTTTGCACCGATGTTGGGCCGTGAGTCGTCGTCGTTAGATCAGCCGCTTGTTGTTGTTACTCCGGTAGGTGAGTCGTTTGTCGCTCGGTTTGTATTTCGTTTGTGTTCCGTTCGTATCGGGGAGAGGGATTCATCAGTTGATTTGATACTCCTCGATACGTTGGACTTTGATGTGCTTCTGGGCATGGATTGGCTAGCCACTTGTTATGCTTCGGTGGACTGCCGTGAGAAGGCAGTCAGATTTAGCTTTCCGGGAGAGCCAGTCCTTGTTATTCGGGGAGACCGCAGTGTCACCCTTCCCAGCTTAATTTCTTCTCTTCGCGCTGGTCAGCTCTTGCGGAAGGGATGTCAGGGATTCTTAGCGTTTGTTTGTGATACTCGAGCTGCAGAGGTTCCTTTGGACCGGGTCCCGGTAGTTTGTGAGTTCCCTGATGTTTTCCCTGATGAGCTACCCGGGCTACCGCCTGAGCGCGATGTTGAGTTCTGCATTGATTTGATTCCCGGTTCGGGGCCTATTTCTATACCGCCTTATCGGATGGCCCCGGCAGAGCTTCGAGAGCTGAAGGAGCAGTTGCAGGATTTGTTGGAGAAGGGGCTTATTCGACCGAGTGTTTCTCCGTGGGGTGCTCCGGTCCTGTTTGTCAAGAAGAAGGATGGAAGTTTGCGCTTATGTATCGACTACCGCCAGCTGAACAAAGTTACCGTTCGGAACAGATATCCGTTGCCGCGCATTGATGATTTGTTCGACCAGCTTCAGGGTGCGGCGTATTTTTCGAGGATCGACTTGCGATCAGGATACCATCAGCTGCGAGTTCGACAGGAGGATATACCGAGGACAGCTTTCCGTACACGCTATGGCCACTACGAGTTTTTGGTGATGTCGTTCGGACTCACCAACGCCCCAGCAGCATTTATGGATTTGATGAACCGTACATTCAGGCCGTATCTTGACTTGTTCATCATCGTGTTTATCGACGATATCTTGGTGTACTCCCGGAGCAGAGAGGAGCACGAGCAGCACTTGCGGATTACGTTACAGACTCTGAGGGAGCATCAGCTGTTCGCGAAGTTCTCCAAGTGTGCTTTCTGGCTGGACAGCGTCGGATTCTTGGGTCACGTGGTTACGAGAGACGGCATTTGTGTGGACCCGAAGAAGATTGAGGCTGTTCAGCAGTGGCCCCGACCTACATCGGTTACAGAGATCCGTAGTTTTCTAGGCCTGGCGGGCTACTACAGGCGTTTTGTTCAGGACTTCTCCCGTATAGCTGCACCGTTGACCAGTTTGACCCAGAAGGGAGTTCCTTTCGTTTGGACAGAGGAGTGCGAGCGCAGTTTTCAGCAGCTGCGGACATGTTTGACTACGGCGCCGGTATTATCTTTACCTTCGGGATTAGGCGGATTTGTTGTCTACTGTGATGCTTCGCGAGTGGGATTAGGATGCGTTTTGATGCAGCATGGCCGGGTGATCGCTTATGCTTCTCGGCAGTTGAAGAAGCATGAACAGAACTACCCCACTCATGATTTGGAGATGGCTGCAGTGGTCTTTGCACTGAAGATTTGGCGACATTACCTTTACGGCGAGTCGTGTCAGATATTCACCGATCACAAGAGCTTAAAGTACATATTTCAGCAGCGAGACCTGAACCTCAGACAGCGTCGTTGGATGGAGTTGGTGAAAGACTACGACTGCGAGATCTTATATCACCCCGGCAAGGCGAATGTGGTGGCAGATGCGTTGAGTAGGAGGCCCGGGGGTAGTCTATCCTTTTTGCGCGCAGTGCAGAGGCAGTCGTCAGCAGATTGGCAGATGTTATGCGACAGCCAAGTTGAGTTCGAGTTCACTCAGACAGGGGGACAGCTCGCGCATGTTCGTGCACGCCCACAGTTGCTTGACCGTATATATGAGGCACAGCGCAGTGACGACCGTTGCTCAGAGATCATGGCACAGATGGGACAGGGCAGATTTTCCGAGTTCATGGTTGACGATCAGGGGATTTTACGATATGGATCTAGACTGTGCGTACCAGATGCTGATGGATTGCGACGCGACATTCTTGAGGAGGCACACCGATCAGTGTATAGTGTCCACCCCGGTTCCACCAAGATGTACCATGATATGAGAGAGACCTACTGGTGGGACGGGATGAAGAGGGACATTGCGGAGTTCGTTTCAAGATGCCTGACTTGTCAGCAAGTCAAGGCCGAGCACCAGAGGCCCGCAGGAGAGCACAGCCGTTACCCATTCCAGAGTGGAAATGGGAGCAGATTTCGATGGATTTCGTTGTAGGTCTACCCAGGACCAGTCGAGGGTACGACTCCATCTGGGTGATCGTGGATAGATTGACGAAAGCGGCTCACTTCCTTCCAGTGAAGACGACTTTCAGCTTCGCTCAGTATACTCAGCTCTATATTGACGAGATCGTGCGACTACATGGCGTACCGACTTGTATCGTGTCAGATCGAGGCACTCAGTTCACCAGCCGACTTTGGCAGAGACTTCAGGAGGCTTTGGGCACTCGTTTGAGCTTCAGCACAGCGTTTCATCCGCAGACGGATGGACAGTCAGAGCGGACCATTCAGACTCTCGAGGACATGCTCAGAGCGTGCGTTTTAGACTTTGGTGGTAGCTGGGATCGTCATTTACCTCTAGTGGAGTTCTCCTACAACAACAGCTTCCAGGATACTATTCAGATGGCACCTTTCGAGGCATTGTATGGAAGGAGATGCAGATCGCCCGTTTGTTGGACAGAGCTCAGCGAAAGCAGCATTTTGGGGCCGCAGCTTGTTGAGGAGACGACAGCGAAGATACAGTTGATCCGAGACCGGATGAGAACGGCTCAGAGCAGGCAGAAATCCTATGCAGACAGACGCCGTTGCAGATTAGAGTTCGCAGTTGGCGACCATGTTTTTCTGAAAGTCTCTCCGATGAAGGGCGTGATGCGTTTTGGGCGAAAGGGGAAGCTTAGCCCTAGATTCGTGGGTCCCTTCGAGATCCTCGAGCGTGTTGGCGCTGTTGCTTATCGTTTGGCTCTTCCACCCAGCTTTCCCGATGTTCACCCCGTCTTCCATGTTTCGATGCTCCGCAAGTACCTTCACGACCCTTCGCATGCGATTCAGCACCCGATAGTCCAGCTAGAGCGCGACCTTTCTTTTGCAGAGCAGCCGGTGGCCATCTTGGATCGGCAGGTGAAGAAGTTGAGGTCGAAGATTATACCAACCGTCAAGGTCCTTTGGCGTAGCCCGAGCAGCGAGGAGGTTACCTGGGAGACCGAGGGCGAGATGAGGAAGAAATATCCCCATCTCTTCGAAGGTACGCGTAGCTATATTTTTAAATTCGGGGACCGAATTTCTTTAAGGGGGGAAGATTGTAGCGTCTTGAAAAGTCGTTTTGGTGTTTTCCTGAAATTCGGTGAAAATTCGGTATTTTTTTTCCGAAAACCGTCTTTCTCGATATTTTGCAGTTTAGGGCTAATTATACCTTAAATGGATAGCTAATTACTTGTTTTTAGTAGCTAATGAGTTAATTATGAAATTTTGGTCATTTAAAAAGTTGATTTTAGTTGTAAATTGTTGTTTTAAGGTTTTTCAAGAGAGGGTTATGTATGGAAAATGATATTTGAAGCTTGATTAGTGAGTGGATTAAGTTTTAGAAAGCATTATTTAAGTGATTAAACCTAATTTGCTATCTAGTGTTTTGCTAACCTTAATCTAAGTGGTTAATTTGCTTATTAGGCTAAAATATAGTGTTAAATTAAGATTTTCATATATAGTTTGGTTTATGTTTGCTAAGTACAAAAATCAAGAGAAGGTTTTGTTATGTAAATTAGGTTTTTAAGCTTAGTTAATGGTTTAGAAATTGTGTATTGGCTAGCTATTTGGTTAGTTTGGATGTTGGTGTTGGGTGGTGTTGACTTTGTCGCTAAATTGTCGATGTTTACATCAAATTGCAATTTCTGCTTACTAGATTTTTATAAAAGCTATGTGATGAATTAATTGTGGCATCTTGATGATTGTGATGGCTTGTCCTACGACTTTTAGGATGCGTGAGTGCGGTTCTTTGGGTAGTCGGGTTTTAGTTTTGCCGGGCGACCCAAATCGGCGTTTTTCGGCAGTTTTTGCGATTTTCGCGTGTGTCCGCGCACTTTGTGCACGTTGTACCTAGCTAGCGAACCTTAGTAGTTTCGTTGGGGTTTTGCGTCGTTCTTGATATGTAACCTTATATTTGGTATTGATATAAATTCCAGGTTCGGTCGCGGAGACGTCAGACGCGGCGCGAACGGGAAAGGCGGTGATCGGACACAACTAGCCAGGAATCCCGGTGAGTAGATTTAACATCTACGGGGGGACGATCGTTTGGATGGCGCAAGTCGCCCGATAGATTTAGTAAACTGAAAATAAAATAGTAAACTGGATAATCACTTGTGACATTAGAATAATAATACCGGCATGATAATTGCTGCAATTAGATCAATAGGTTATACCCATATACGCAAACTCAATTGTAGGACACATGCACCATTACCAGGTCTTTATATGCAGCACGAGCACTATTCATGTTTACACACACATCCTGGTAATTGCCATGCCACCACACTAGATAACTTTTAAATTGAAACCTTTTACTAATTGATGCTTAAACTGGTACTATTGCCTTTAATTCCTTAAAAATGAAACCGTAGTATTGCTATTCATGTGCATGTACTTCATCATATTAATTGTTCATGCTTAATACATTAATCACACATCGCAACTTGTTTATTGATATCATACGCATTCATTATCATTGATATATGCACTTATGAGGATTTCTTGAGATTTTATGATATTGCTGGATTTCGGGGGAAAACCGCAAAATTTCTAAACTTATTATATTTTAAAATATGTAAAAATTGCGGTTTTCTAGTGATGTAAGTGTCGTCCACCATGAGTTTTCTGTGGATTTGGAAATCCGTGTCGAGGAGTGGAGGAACCGGCACGGGTACATGGTGGGCCCGGTAAGGTACCCCGGGGCAAGAGGAATGTGGTGATGACGTTGAGCCTGGCAGGGGACGGATTACCTACCGGTGACTGTTTGGGACGGCGGATATCCAGAGGATACCGACCGTGGCCGCTAGATGATGAGATATTGATATTTGAGATGGGTCAGCCGGACGGCTGAGGCCAGAGATACATTTATGAGATTTGAGACAGCTTTTTGGGTGTCGTTGCTGGACACCGATTTTCGTCGATTCATTGACATTATGCTAGCATTCTAAAAGAATTTCAAAAACAAAAGAGAATAAATATTTCTTATATATACATATTGAGACCTCAGATATTCATGTTGCATACATATTAGTACACTGATGTTATATACACACCTGCTAGTGCATCCAGTCTTACCTGTATTATAGATGCTAGGATGCTTGTGTGCATGCATACGATAGCCTTTGTAGATGTTATTTATTACTCACGAGTTGGCAACTCACCCCCGTTGTGCCACAGTCTTTTGCAGGTCCGCTCCGTCAGTTCCGTAGCGGCGGGCGCACTTGTCTTTTGCCTCTTTTGCCTGAGCTCGAGATTTGCTCATAGGTGGGTTATGTTATTTTTTGTACCACCTTGTATATTCTTGTATATTCTTGTATCTAGTGTACTCCATCTACTGTTCTACCAGATTATTGTATATTGACCTAGAGATGAGACTGTGAGGTTTGTGGATTTTATACTGTATTTGGGGTCGAGCTCACTTGAGCCGACATGCTACTTTTTCATGCTTTATTATGCTTTTTGTCATTTACATTGCGTGGGATTTGTGACCGCCGTATGGCGAAGAGCTAGCTCCCGCTTGGGGATGCCCTATTTTGTGGATTCATGTATATATTTTGTTGTACCCATTTTTGGGGTCAGTATTTACAAAGGAGACTCTGCCGAAATTTTTGGGAAAAGTTGGTATTGTTTTTAAAAAGTGTTTCACATGACTTATTTGATAAACTTGCTTTCGAATGTTGGGTTTTCTTCACTCTTTTGCTTAATTGGTTTTGTTTTCTGGGCTTTGGCTTACTTATTTTACGGACGCCTTTAGACGTTTCGTAAACTTAAGTGCCAGTCACGTTCCGTACCCTGCGGGTCGTGACATATGGTCGCTACCTGGAGAGAGAGAGAAGAAAACACTCAGCGTGCGCTCTGTTAAGAATAGATTGGTTATTATTTTATCTAATCGGGGTGGCTCCCACTGCTTTTTATCAAATCTTCCTTCAAACCCTAAAAGGAAAGACTAACCGGGATTAATTACACACTACAAGTTCGCCAATCTTTCAGCCAGGCCAGTGTCGGTACTTTGAGGGAGGTCCCCCATGCTTTCGCACGAACCTAATTAATGTAAACCTCGTTTTCCCAGAGGCGTAACCCCGTTGACACCTTTCTAGACACCTACTTGATTGGCTAATTGTAATGTATAAAACTCTCCCAGGAGTAACACTTACTCGCAGCGGGTATCGGGATCCAACTATCTCATAGAAGGTATGCAATCTCATTGCAAATTTCAACACTTGAAATTCCCGATAATATTTTGCCCCAAGCGATCTATGACCTTGACTGAGTCAACAAATCATAGACCACAAGTAAAGTTCAACCCGTCATTTCTCGATTGAATTAAACCCACCCGCACGACCCTTGACTGAGTCAACAAGGCCGCACGACTACCCTAATCCAATCGCATCATATGCTTTGCAGATAAACCATAATCAGCTACCGCACACTACGCCTTGACTGAGTCAACAAACGCAGCACGAATACTAACTATTACCTATCTGAAATAACGGAGGGCTACGACAGGTTTTTATGAAAACCTTTTGCGTAATGAACTTTATATCGTTGTAGGATCGAATGAATTTTGAAATGGAGTGCTTTTGAGGCTTTTCTAGTTTTGCTAAAGGAGTCACTCCCGGTGAAGGGATCGTCGGTCCTTTCCTCGTCGAATGAGGTGCGGGATATATCATATATATCACTGTGCAAAGCAAAAACACTTAAAAGCAATCAAAAGACAAACCGAGTGTGTAGCATCTGCCAGTTATTGCTAAAGGAGTCACTCCCGGTGAAGGGATCTCGGTCCTTTCCTCATCGAATAAGGTGCAGGATATATCATATATACCGCTGTGCAAAGCAAGAACTGTAGCTACCTGTTTTATTTTGAAATTCGATTCTACAACATCTTAGGTTTCTTTTACTTCATTAATCACATTAATGAAGTCCCATCATTTAAATTACCTAAACATCACAGATAAATACGACGTACACTTATGCCATCCGCATTCGCCTCGATGTCCCCTCGTGCACCGTTAGGTTAGGTAACTAACGGCAGAGCGGGGCAGGGCTAGCGCGGGTGTAAAATATAAGTAACTCCTAAATAATATATCATATATACTATATACTGTATCTATCACAGAACATCACATGATCACATCACAGATATCGTAGCAGAAGAATCATATGAAATATTGGATATACTATGACGTCCGTGTTTTCAATACGAGCCAGTATAAAACACGGATTCTACGGTCGTGATGAATAGCCAAACCCACACCCCTAGACCCCTACGAGTGCGGCAAGCAACCCTACCAATTCTGGAGTTAGGAGACCCGGACTCGACTCCTCGAGTTGGTCTCCCACTGGACTCCAGAACCCGGTTACTTATGCCCTCCTCCTTGGGTCTATCCTAGTGCAGAAAAGTAAATAATATACAAACGGTGACAACTTCCGCAACCTGAAAGTGCCCCAATAAAAGAATATTACATACAAGTTTTTACATGAATGAAAATGAAAAACACTCATCTCACATAAAAACCCCCGGCTATTCAAACACGACGATCCAATATAACATATCCAGCAACACATAATATCACATGTCATCAACGTAAGTAAACATGCGTATCCCAATTGTCGTTGACATATAGCAACGAAACCGGCGATATCACATATTACACTTACGGTCACAGAAAAGAAAGTGTAAAACTACAACAGTTGGAATCCGCAACCATCTCAGACATCGCATGCCTGACCAAATGAATTACTTAGACATCACATGCCTAACAATTATAAACCCCGCATTTCAGTCTCATTATCGAAAACACTTTTAAATATCTAGTCGGGCAATTCAACAAGATTCCCGACAGTCTGATCGAATACTCGTCGCAAACTTTAGTAGGCGGCCGCACCCCCGATACCGTCGACGAAGTGCACCAAGGCGGAACACCGCTACCGGGAGCACCCGAACAGATGCTTTCGGCGACGGGGTTCTCCTACAGTCACTTGGTCGGGGCTATGGGGTGAGGCTGTCTATTAAGTTTACCCGGCGAGTATCCGCGTACGCTACGTGATTGCGACGGACTTTTGATCACATCAAAATTCCGTGGCAACCGATCAAGTGAGACTAAACTGCTATATTTATAACATTCATTCAGTTATCTCATAACTTCTTGTGAATTCCAATTATTGTATCTCATTCCGGATAAATAGAAAATGTCAAACTTTCCGATCGAACAATCGAACACCCAAGTTTTCCGATACAGCTCAGCACATGAAATAATTCTAACAACATTCCGTTCGTGCCTCAGTACCAACGGTCCAGCCGTAGAAGGGTCAAGCCAACGCCTCACATGTGGCACGCCGTATTGCCCCAAACCCGAAGGTTCAAAGGGCAGTTCAAGACGGTCACATAATCGAGTTAATGTTTGTTGTCTTCTAGAGGGTCCATCGCGTTACTTGCACTACTTAGAACGTCTTTAAACTACGGAAAAATCCAACACTTGGAAATTTCCCGACAGGGGAAAAATTGGGTATTTGTATCCGGTCGAACTTTTTAACATATTCTAAAAATTTATCCGGAAAGCCACATAGACAAAATCTGATAATCCGATCGAACATTCGAATCCCCAAAACAACCCAGAAAATTCAACTCTTGAATTAATATTAAAAATTCCCAGAAAAATCAGCATAATAAAATAGGAGTTACTGTGCAAACAGGAATTGATGATGTCACCATATTGCCGCGGAACCGCCGCAGAAGCCAAGCTTCTGCCGCGGTTCCGCCGCAGAAGCCAAGCTTCTGCCGCGGTTCCGCCGCAATTTTTACTGTTCATGAGAAACATTTTACACCGTAATTCATAGATTTCCCTGCTGATTTTTTTAGCAATTTTTAATCTGGAAAAATCCCAGTTTTTGAAAAAAAGGACAGAGAGCAATTTTGAAATGGGTTTTCGGGTTCGTTCGGACTTCAAACTCCGTCTGGACTTCGCCTAAGGCTCTAGCTAGGCTCTGATACCACTGTAGGGTTCCTAGGCATTCTCAAGAGGTCTCACAAGGCATCAACCATGCCAATTTCAAATTTTACGGTGCCGAGAAACCCTAGACTACGGACCGTTGGCTAGAAATCTAGGCGAAAAGGTAATCTAGTTAACAACTTAACTACAAGAAAACGGAAATACAACCTTTGTAGATCCGGTGCTCTACCTCCATAGCTCCGCAATGAAGTCTCCTCGCTGTCCATAATAAGTCCCGGGCTCTAGCGTCGGCTTCATCGGAGAATGGACGGGCTAGGTCATCGATGTCCATGCCGAAGATGATCTACGTCGAAGCATCGCTAGATCAAGCTCCACCTTCACCAAGCCATGAAAACTCATGAAGGAAACACACTCTACTACTTGGCAAGAGGTAGAGGATGAAGAAATAGGAAGTGGGTAGACTTTAGAATTGGATTTTTCACTCTTTATCATCAATCACCATTGATGACCTCAAGGTTTTCTTCTTGAGTTCAAGGAAGAAGAAGAAGAAAATGATATGATAAGTTTTTCTAAAAAGAAAATAATAAGAATACTTATCATCTCCTAACCCTAGTTAAGTGTAGAGAGTAGACCATGGTTTGATTAAATGGTTAGGGTTAAGCATGAAGACAAAATGGTTACAAAGTCAAACCTTCATGAAGATTCAACTACAAAACAAATCAAGCCACCATTTTATATTCATGCCATTTATTTTCCAAAAAGAATAAACAAATTAATAAATGAATAAATAAGTAATGGATAAATAAAACCCTAATCATTAGTTTAACCATGGTTTATTCTTTACACTTAACCAAGTAAACATGCATCATCAAACATGATACAATCATGTGCACAAAACTATATCAAATATACAATGTGCACATCCGAGCGAGAAAATCCATTTAAAGTGAACCGATACTAGTTAATGCAAAGTAATATATCAAATATATAATTATGCATTAAATCATTAAATCAACTCTTGATTTAACGATCCGGTCATATCGCATATAACCGGCTAGTGTCTAATGTATCGGCTTATCGAATCAATCCTTGATTCGATAACTAGGGTATATCTCATATAACCTAATCGATACATTCATCGCGAGAATGGAATATGGTATCACATACACGCATTATTCTCGGTCCCGCACATATCTCATATGCGCTCCTATTTCGTTTCGCTTGAGCCAGGAAACCTCTGTGTAGGACTCTAAAGACTCGTCAATACGCCGGCAGCAGATGATGATCATATCAAACACCCACAAGCCACAAGCGGTCTGCTAAACGTAACGGCCACCCGGGTATTGAGCGATCTGAAGATCGACGAGCAAGCCCGCTCACACTCCAGTGAATCCAACCAGTAACACTACCGTACAGTCCGGTCTGATCGTCTGATATGTCGCATATCTTGCCTAGGGGTGGTAAACGTCAGACCCCAATAGCTCGATAAGTCATGTCGATATGAGGTCTATAACAATTCGAGAAACTACTGGTAACACTTACCAGTAAATCTCAGCAACCCTGGCCAGGGATTTCCTGTTATAGCCAATCGAACACAGCGCAACATCAACCCCCTATACCGGGAGAGACGAATCCCCTCCTATCGCTCATTGCCTCCATGTGACTCGGGACTGTACCAAAAAACCACCGTTTTGCACGCCCTCTTGGACGTGGTAAGATGGAAATCAAAGCACAGTGGGAACCACACAAGACTCTATGACGATCTCGGGTCAACAGACTACTCTGTACCAGTGTCACCAGACGTGAGGTATAATACCATTTGGGAGTTCTCGGCGAGTCCGTCTAGTGTACCCAGTCTCTACTGAGCACCCGTATATCATCTCTGATGTCAAACACCAATGGATATGGGATCATCCATCGCCCATCTGTATGGGTCGAGAAGGTATACTCTAGTCTACTCTGGTATATCGATGCCCTGTCTCGATACACCCTCGACTAGGGACTTTGAAGGATGTACTTATGGACTACCATGTCCCCACTAGTATGATCCGCATCATAGTCCAGGTAGTCAAGTACACATCCTAAGGGCTTTACCAACATGTAACAGAGAGACAATCAGTATACACGTTAAGGTAAAGAGCAACCAGATAGCATACTATCATATCGAGCAAGAAAGTCCTCCCTATATATGTCCCAGCATCCACTACAATATACATCCTATGTACAGTAATGGCCTCTAGGGCATACATATAACTAACAGACTGGAGACAGCTGCATGATTTGAATCTGGTTCCAATTAAATCAGCGCCTCTGTTTCGATATTGGATATAGAACAGTTCATATCTTAACGATGTTAAGGTACGGGGAGTTGTCCGGCTTATGCTTAAAACCAGACTCTGGATAATTCAAGGCACGTTTCTGTAATGGCTGTTTGTGGGTTGACTCAGGCTATGACGAGGGTTAACTTTCTACCATCTGGAAGATCAATAGTGATATTGTTCTAGACTCGCCACAGTTTTAATAAAAATGGATTTTTTCAGAAAACAGTAGTGGGAGTATGGTAGAACTGGAAGTGATTCCAGAACCGCAAACGATTACTGAAAATTTGATAAGAACCTAAAGATTCAATCTGACTTGACATTCCATTGGCTACTCCGCGGATATGTTGAGTAACCTCAGACACTCGAGGGGTACTTCAGTATGCTCAAAGACAGTGACAGGGAGGTTCTTGTTTACCCAGACTTGCCATTGCTGTTGTTCCAGACTGTGACACCCGGCAGGAGGATGAGTATAGCGTCGTTCTAAACTAGTTTTAGAAGTGTACGTCTATATGACTCTGCCAGAGGGTTGTCGTAGTCAGTGGGAGCAGCTGAAGCATAGTAGACATGTGACTTATGTCTATTTATAGACTAAAGCAGATATAGCGGAGGTAGATCATCTGTTTTTGATGTGACAGTCATAGGTTTGACTTCATCAAAATAGAGGATGGATCTGTTAAGATGGTAGTAGGGTATGATGTCCTGGTATTTGGATGACATACACAGAGTAGGAAGTGAGATTCCTATACTACAATCGGTTATACTTTGGTTGTCACACTTTGGTTTCTCCACATAGGAATTGGGTATTATATCAGACATTCTGGTTACTAGATCTATGGTTTTAGATCTAGATTTGGGCAGTTTCCCAATCTGGGTATTTAGACAGCATTCTAAAGGTGCTTTAGAATGGACGACTCCTTGCACGGAAGTGTACCTGCAGGTGATGGAGTCACCCTCTCTAAAGGTGTCTTACAGACTAAAGGGGAGAGGGATGTGCATGATTGGTAGATCACTTGCTTAGGCAATTGAGTCAATCATGAGATGTCAGGTACCACACCAGATGTTGTTTTTACAGTAGATGCGATAAGTTGATATTAATCCAATCCTGGAGAAACGATCGAAAGCAGTTTTAGAACATAAGTGGATGTTCTAGGGATATGATAACGACAGCCTCATTCGGGAGACAGTTATCATTCCAGGCTTCCAAGGTGACCTGGATGACAGAGTGATATCAGAGTTATAGTTTTCCCTCTGACGAGGGGCAGTGTTTTGGACAGGTGATCCAAGAGGACACTGAGGGAGGCATGGCGCAGGATACTGATTAAGTTCAGTTGACAATACAGTCTAAGAAGTTTGGATTTGGAGTTCATTTATGAGCTAGGTGCCATCAGATATCCAGACATAATTTAAGACAGGTATTGCTCGTTTCGGGAGATGGCTTTTTCCGTGAACTTGAGATAAAGAGAGACATAGAAAGAAACATCAAAGCGGATCCACTCACTGAGGCTATTCCTCGGACACATTAGTTTCACAAACGGGTTTTGTGAGACTGATTAGTAGAGGAGTTGGGTGTTCGGTATCACACGGGCTGTGAGTATGCGACATCGCAATAATTAGCCTTGAGTGCAAGTGGGAGATTGTTGGGTATAATGCCCTCAGAGTCAATTATTGGATCACAGGCACATGATTGCAATGATTTAGAGAGGACCTATACCGTTAGAACAGTCTTACTCAAGATGATAGTATGCTATCTGGTTTATCTTTATCATCGTGTACTGCTTTAGGTGACCTTACAAGTCACTATTGCGCGCTGATAGAGCCCTTAGGATTCTTGCTTGACGGCCAGTAGTATGATGGCGATCATATACGTGGGAGCGGGGGTCTATAAGCACATCCTTAAAAGGTCCCTAGTCATGGGAGTTTTCGAGACAGGGCATCGATACTCCAGAGTAGACTAGTGTATACAGTCGAGACCCCGACGAGGGGAGGTGGCCGGTCTCACATGCCACTGGTGTCAGTTGGTTCACCCAAGATGTATACAGGTGCTCATTGGGTTATGAGTACACCGGACAGGACTCGCCGGGAACATGCTAGTTGGTTTTATACCAGACGTCAGATAGCAGTTCCCTGGTGACATGTGTACAGGTTAGTTCATCGACCTGAGATCGTCATTTGTCTCGTGCGAGTTACTACTGTACTTTGATTACTACCCTACCACGGCTCAAAGGAGTCATGCAAACAGGTTTTAGTTGGGTACAGTCCCGAGCCACATGGAGGCAGTGAGCGGATCTTCAGGGGTTCGTCTCTCCCGGTATTGGGGGTGAGGTCGCGCTGTGTCTAGGAGAGCTATTACATGAAGTCCTTGGCCAAGGCAGGAGATTTACTGGTAGGTATTCCAGTAGTATCTCAGGGTGTTCTGGGCTACACTCCGACACGACTTGTACCGCTTTTGGGGGTCTGACTTTTACGAACCCCTAGGCCCGCCATACGATGCTCATAGACGAACGGACCGGACTGTACGGATATTGTCACTGACAGGCTTAGTAGGGTGTCAGGATGAGTTCGCTCATCGACGTCCCTTTTGGTCAATACCTGGTAGCCCGTTACGTATGGCTAATTCCTCTGACGTGCTAGTGGTTAAATCCACAACCAAAGTATTGACGAGTCTTTAGAGTCCCCCACAGACCGTTTTCTCAAGTTTCGGGCGAAACGCTGTAGAGGCCATATGGAGATATGGCAGGGTTCGATCAGATACATGCGGTATTGCACGGATCATGATCGGACAGATAATACTAGCGGGCTTTGGTTTAAGCCGGATCCTAGTATTGTACAGTGTAGATTTTGTCTCATTGCATTTGTATTCGGTCGGAATACAAATACGGGTATGTATATGCAGTCGCTGGATTTTCCTGTAATTTATTACGGGATCGTTTTTCTGAAGTTGCCAGTTTGCATTCCGTTTCGGCCATTTTCCTTTGTTTCCTTTCTTTGGCTGAAATTTGGTGGAGGGGGTTATTTGCAATTATGTATTTAACAAAGGAGAAGACTTTTATGGCCCATGATAGTTTCATGATGGTTTAACCATCATTTGTCTTTTGGTTCATCATGGTTCTTGCTTCTCATGATTACCTTTTTTGTTCATCACGGTTGTTGATGATGGGAGTTGATTTGGATTTGGTAATGATCATTATTCATGATGATAACCCTTTCTCTCTCTTGCATTATGTTGGGGCTCACTCATTTTTCATTCTCATTCCCTCCATTCTCTCATTCCTCAAGAGAGGGGCCGGCCATGCTTGGAGGGGGCTGTCCCAATTTTTGGGTGTGGGATTGTTCTCATTTTGTTGGCACAAAATCCCTTTGTTCATCCAAAAACTTGCATCTCATTCCTCTACCAATACAAGGCAACTTCTAGTAACCCCATCGAGATAAAAGAGTTCTACACTTCATCTACAGTATTCTTGGACACGTCGACTCGCCAACTTCATGCCCGAGTTGCCTCGGTCCAGAGGTGGGAGCCCGTAAAAGAACCCGGCGATGTGGTGCCCTTCCGACGAGGAGATGAAGACCGGAGATTCCGCGGGGAGATCGGGACGACGACGAGAAGACCGAAGGACACAGATCGCTCGGTATATCTCTCTACCCCTTCTCTAGTTAGCTAGGAGTAGGTTAATGGCCCGATCCGGGTTTTTAGTGAGCGGTGGTGCCAGTTTACAAGTTTTGTAAAAGTATCGTTTTTGCCTTTTGGCCTCGTTCATACGGCCAGGGCGCCACCGTGCACTTACACAGATGCTATTTGGATTTATCCGTCCACCTCTCCGAAGATGCCAAGTTGATTTCTGGCACCGCGTATCGGAGGTTTGGACGGATGCGGCCGGTGTAGCAGACTTCGTCAGATTCCCCCTCGTTTGCGAGGGGTTTTTTGATTGTGGGTATGCTCTTCTCTGCAGGCGTAAGCCTCTGCAGTTAATTACGCTACCGCATTGCGGTAACCACTTTCTCCTTCTCCAGATATTCACTTCGTGTTGTGTGTGTTTGTTTTATTTTTGGTTTCCCGTAGATTTTATACGGAGACTAATTTGTGTTGTCGCCGGTAGGGCGTGGATTAGTCCAAATCCGTATTTTCTTAGATTTGGGTTTGGCTTGGTTTGAGGATCGTTATCTTGTTTTAGATTAAAATCAACTCAAACGTTTGTTGAGAATACGTTAGTCTAATTTTAGATTAAGATCTACTCAACAGGATTTTCTTTAGTTTATAGGGACGCCGCGGTCCACAATTTAGTTTTTAGGGATGTTGCGGTCCGCAATTTAGTTTTAAGGACATTGCAGTCCAAAGGGTTTAGTTTTAAGGACATTGCGGTCCAAAGTTTAAGGACATCATAGTCCATGGAATTTAGTTTGTAGGGACGTTGCGTCCCGCAATTTAGTTTTAAGGATGTTGTGGTCCATGGAGTTTAGTTTTAAGGATATTGCGGTCCATTGTTAGTTTAAGGACATTACGGTCCGTTGTTAGTTTAAGGACATTACGGTCCTGGGTTTAGGGACATCATAGTCCATGGAGTTTAGTTTAGGGACGTTGCGGTCCACAATTTTGTTTTAAGGACGTTGCGGTCCATGGAGTTTAGTTTTAAGGACATTGCGGTCCACAATTTAGTTTTTTAGGGACGTTGCGGTCCGTAGTTTAGTTTTAAAGACGTTGCGGTCCACAATTTAGTTTTAAGGACGTTGCGGTACAAAGGGTTTTTTTTAGTTTGTATCCATGGGTTTGGGAATATACCAAAAAGTTGGTTGTCGGGACCCGCCACCTCCCTGAAGACGTTGAGGAATTACAATGACGTGTATCAGAGGTGTGGAGAGATGTACCCTTGAACCAATGTCCCGACTGTGGGGGAATGGGATGAACATCATTTTAGATGTCATCTATTAAGAGCCCATTAGCTATCTTTGAGATTGAGATCGGTTTTGGAGACCCGCATGAGGGGCTCAATCGATGGTCCTCAGGAGATTTGGTCTGAGTTTGGCTAATATTGGCCTTTCATAATGTTAAACACTAGTATATGCTCAGTGCTCACGTGTTCCCACGTGAGGCGCTTGAAGTAGTGTTAAACACTAAAAATTTGAGACGCTCACGTAGGGCCACGTGAGGCACTTGAAATAGTGTTAAACACTAAAAATTTGAGGCGCTGTTTCTTTGGGTTTACTCCCTTGTTCTTTTCTGAGCGCTAAGCGCTATTGGGTCACGTGAGATCACGTGAGGCGTCCCTAAAATGGAAACTTCCCTTGATTTATTCCCTTTTTGGTTTATAAGTGCTAGGCATTATTTGGGGGTCATGTGGGAGCACGTAATCCGATCTCGGTTGTCCTCTTTTGTTCATCAAGGGTGCTCACGTGGGTGCACGTGATCGGCTGTTATCATGTTGGGTGCCAATCCTTTTATGTGCATGGAGATCCTGAGTTTCGAGACTCTCAAGCCCATTGTTTCATAAGAATTAAATTCTTAGGACTTAGTTTTCCCTCTTAGGTGTGGGGTCTGCATGGCAGAATCTCCCCTATGAGAATTGAATTCTCAACCTGTAGGGAGATCTGCTTCTGCAGATCTTTCACTATAAAGAAGAACCAAGTTCTTATATGAAGGGTTAAACCCTTGTTTTATCAGAGCAATTAAATTCCTATATACTATTTGGAATAATTAAATTCTCTGAACTTAGCTCTTCCCTTAGGTTTTAGATTTGCATGGCAGAATCTCTCCGATGAGAATTAAATTCTCAACTTGTGTGGAGATTTGCTTCTGCAGATCTCAACCAGAGAAAGAACTAAGTTCTCTTTAGAAGAGTTAAGCTCTTATGGAGGTGAAAAAGAAATGAGATATTCTCTGTATTTTGTTCCGTCTTTTACCTAGAGTTTCTTTTTCTCTTTTAAGAGATCTTCTTCTCTCTGGAGAATTAAATTCTCTCTTTTTTTAAGCTTCCGAGGAGGTTTTCTCTCTCTCTTTTTTGTATCCCCTTTTTTTGTGTCTCTTGGCTCCTATTTATAGGAGAAATAAAAGAATCAATTTGTTCATAAAATCTTTTATTGAGAGATTTTGATTGATTTTATAATCAACCAAAATAATCTTTTAGATCAATCGGTGAATTTTATTCATTGTTGGATTTTTAATCCAAGTAAATATTTCCCTATACATAATCTTCTTCTGTAAATTGGTGATTTTTAATCATCATTGGATTTTTAATCCAATGGCGCTCTGCTTTACAGAGCGCAATCTTTCTTGTTTAGAAATATCTAAGTAAATATTTTCCAAATAGGGTTTTGATCCCTTTTATTTAGAATTTAATTCTATTGGTTCAGAAGGAATAGGAGCACATCACGTATAGCACGTGACCCCACGAAGTTAAGCCTATCAAAGAGCGTCACGTGCTATCACGTGACTTTTTCTGGCTAATTGTTTGTTTTAAGAAGGTGCCTATATACTTTGTATATAGAGGCCACGTGTCTGCACGTGAGGCTCAGTTTCAGCCTCATTTTCTGCCTTGTTTAGTCAAGCGCAGTGCCTATCACGTGTGGGCACGTGATGCCCCTTTTGGGGACTTTTCCCATTGCTTTTTATATTTATTATTTATTTTTCATAAGGGAACAAATTCCCCCACATCGTTGTTCTCATGTGACTTGCATGTGAGTGCAACACTGTCACCTTTACAGCAGTTGGATTGCCTAGGGGAACGGGGAGGTGAACCGCCCTTGTCACGTCTTATAAATGCAAGGGTTTGGTTCCTTAGGCAACAACTGTTTTTTTCATCTTCTTCCTTCTTCGTTTTCTTTGAGAATTTAATTCTCCCCCTCAGAGCTTAGTTCTCTGTCATTATAATTCCAGAGTTAAACTCTGTAAAAAAGAAACCTTTTTTTAGGTAAAGATCTTGCACATCGAATTTTTTTCTTTTTGAACAAAAATTTCTGTATTTTAAATCCATTATGAGATCTTTGATCTCCTCTGAAACCCATCCGCTTAGGGATCCAAAGATGTGATCTTTGAGTAGTAAACCTCCATATCTCGGGCATTCCCCTCTGATTTTTGAGGATTCATGGGATTTTGTTTCTCATGTATTTTTATGAGTTTCTGGAATTTAATTCCATCACATAAAAGAAATTTAATTCCTCTGACGAAGAGCTTAGCTCTGAAAGATCAAGAGGACCCTTCAGGAATTTTATTCCCTGGTATTCTTGAAAATCTTTTCATAGGGTTTTACCCTTATTCGCACAAATTTTAATTTGCTGCGTTGTTTTAACAGAACTTGTATTCTCAAGAGATGTTTGAATTCTAATGTCTGTTTAATGAGAATCTTCTTGATTCTCATAATGATTGCCCTCTCTCATCATTGGTGAGCCGCCACATTGATTTTATGGGGTCCATGTGTCTTGTAGGTAGCGGTCCTGCAAAACAGACATTTTGTCGTTTTCTTCGGTTATTATACACACACACACATATACGTGCTTCATTAATGGTTTTTCTTTCTCTTGTTTCAGGAACAATGGCTTCTCTTCCCTACTTCCCTTTTACTCGCTCAGATGCTGCTTTTCCACAATCGCTGTCAGATGAAGAAGCAATGGCGATGATCAGGGCCCATGACAGGGACTGTACCAGTTTGCTCTTGTGGGGAACTTGGTATGAGCATATCATCTGGGGCCACCGCAGCTTCCTTTGCGAAGTGCCAATAGAGCCTCTCCGCCCTATTTTGCCGATGGAGCATCCGCAGACTGCTTTTGCGGTGGAGGCGGCTGACTGGACTCCTATAGGCCGGCTCGAGCCGTCGACAACTGGGATACCTAACCATCCTTTGCCGGCCATAGACATCTTGGGGTGTCGCATTTGTTAAGATGATGCCCAACCCTGGGGACAAATTTATAAGATAGGGCCCACCCCTCGCCACCCAACGGGCTATCTTCCCTGGGCTCGATACATTCTGTCTGCTCATTGCGTACGATTGCAGAAGGTTGGGCTTTATCAGACGGTGTATGTGTCCCTCTTCCATTATCAGTCCACCCATGTCTAGTGGGTTAAAGCTTTCCTGAATCAATGGAATCTTCCCACCAACACTTTCTTGCTAGGGGCTCATGAGGTTTCGATTTCTCTGGAAGAGTTTCGCGAGATTTCTGGATTGCCTATTAGGGAGAGCACTATGAAGAGTTGCTGCCTCCCGATAAGTATGTATTCACGACTGTGCCCGCTATGCTTGAGGGCTTGACGACCGAAAACGCCGTCCGTCATAAGTACCCCAGTCTAATCAAGACTCGGGGTATTTTCGAGAAGCTGTTCACAGAGTCAGAGGAACGGGGCGTCACCTTTAAGAGCTTCATCGCCTGCTTCCTCCGTGAAGATATCTTATCAAAGGAGGCTCCGAAATTTATGAATATTAATGACCCTTTTGGGTTTGGGCTGAATAAGCTGCCGGCCAAAGAAAAAGATTTACTGCAGTTTTACATCCCGATCTTGTCGGCCGTGTCCTTTGATTCGATTACGGCTCCCGGTATGGACGAAGAGACCTTCTTTGTCGGTTTCATCAGCCTTTGTCTTAGCTGGTTTGCCATTCCAACTCATCTTCGCTTCATGAGATCGGTCATCTACCCTGCTCATTGAGTGGCTGAAGGGACACAACTGGCCGTGGGTATTGCGGGGTTATCGCACTTATATCATAGGCTGAGCACTGCGGCCAATACTTCGACCCCGGGTGTAGATGTGGTGAGTTTCTCCCTCCACTACTTTACGTCGTGGATCGAGATGCATGTATTGGGGGCGTTCGCAGTACATTAGAGGCTGAGTTTCTATGATGCTTACATCTTCCCGCGGCTCATGAGATTAGTGGATGCTTCTACTCCTGATCCAACTCAGTTAGGGCCCTTCGTGTGTTGCTTAACCGGTATGCTAACGAAGGTGGGATGGTATTCAATGATCGATTCCTCTCTGCTCCTTTAGGACCTGTTCAACAGCTATTCTATTTATCGAAAGGGGGAGCACCATCCTTAAAGCCTAAGGAAATTATGCACTTATATTCAATTAGTCTAGGTTATCTAGTGTTCCGTCAAAATGATATGGCTCTTTCTATGCGGTATAATCCGCACCGCTTTGCTCGGCAATCGGGTTACAACCAGGGTGTTCCCTTCGAAGCATTTTTGGTGGAGCCCAGCTCATCTCTGGGAGTTGTTCGTGACATCATCCATCACTTCATGCGGCTGAACATCGGCTCTCATTTCGTGATCCCCGAGGCTGAATATATTCCGAGGTGCGTGAGGTCTTATACGGGTTGGTACCGCATAGAGTTGGTCCAATCATTACTGAGGAGAAGCGGATACTCTTCGGATATAGAGCTCCCGCCCTGATCCAAGCCATGGGCGTTCCGCCTCTGTAGGGTCCCTATAGACGACAGTAAGGTTTCGGGAGGCATCGTCCATGCTATTTTCAAAATTTTGCCGTTTTAAGAAACCCTAAACTAGAATCGATAACTAGAGAATCATACGAAACAACATGTAAACTGTTTTACATCTAAGTGATAACGGAATACAACCTTTGTAGATCGGTCATTCACTTCAATAGCTCCTTGTAGTGGTCTCTTCACTGCGATCATGGTGCTCCCGGACTCTTTCATGGCTTCTCAAGGTGAAAGGAACGATCTTGCTTGAAGTCTTCGAGGCCGAACATGATCTACGTCGAGGAGACACTAACTCAAGCTACTACTTCACTAATGACAGATTAGTGAAGCTAACACCCTATACTAAAGTGATAATCTAGTAGAGGATGATGAAGTAGGAAGTTGGCTTACTTTAGTTTTATTTTTCTCACAATATTTTTCTCTCTTTTGAAAACCCTAGCAAGGTTTTGCTCAAGGAAGAAGAAGATGAGCTCAAGAGATGAGAATGAACTAATGAGGTGAGAGAATGAACCATGGGTGAGTTTGTATCATATACTAACTCATGTAGAGACATAACCATAGATAAATTATAATGGTTAGGTTAATAAATATCTTAAGTAAAACAAAATTAGTGGACTAAGTCAATGCATCCACAAGCTTCATGAAGCTTCATGTATGTGATCTATTTTCCACTAATTTGAATTACTTTAAATACTAAAACCTAACATTATAATTAGTATGGTGTAAGTCTGATACACCCATTTAGTGTGTATCAACAACCATGATACAAAATAAAACACAATTAATATATATCACACATATATTAAGTGTGCACATGTGAGAATAATAAATGCTTAAGTGAGCTAATATTAGTTAATATAAATTAGTATATCAAATATACAATTATACACTAAATTATCAAATCAACACTTGATTTAATAATCCGGCTATATCACATATAACCGACTAATATTAAATGTACCAACTTATCGAATCAACACTTGATTCGATAACCCGGCTATATCACATATAACCGTCCGATACAAATATCGCGAGAATAGAATATGGTATCACATACTCATATTATCCTTGGTCCCACACATATCACATTTGTGCTCCTACTTCGTTTTGCCTGAGCCAGTAAAACTTCTATGTAGGACTCTTAAGACTCGTCAATACGCCGACAGTAGGTGATGATCACATCAAGCACCCACAAGCCGTTAGCAGTACTAGCTGGATGTAACGGCTTCCCGGGTATTGAGCGATCAGAAGATTAACAAGCAAGCCCGCTCTAGCTCCTGTAAAGCCTGTCAGTAACACTACTGTACAGTCCGATCTCTTCGTCTAATATGTCGCATATCCAGTCTAGGGGTGGTAAACGTCAGACCCCAATAACCGATAAGTCATACCGATATGAGGCTCATAAAAGGTCGAGAAACTACTGATAACACTTACCAGTAAATCTCTAAATCAGCCCCGGCCAGGGACTTCCCTGTTATGGCCAATCGAGCACAGCGCAACATCAACCCTCAATACCGGGAGAGACGAAACCCCTCCTATCGCTCATTGCCTCCATGTGACTCGGGACTATACCCAAAAACCACCGTTTTGCACGTCCTCTTGAACGTGGTAAGGTGGAAATAAAAGCACAGTGGGAATCACACAAGACTCTATGACGATCCCGGGTCTACAGACTAACCTGTACCAGTGTCACTAAAGAACTGCTATCTGACGATAGGTATAATACCAACTAAGAGTTCTCGGTGAGTCCGTCCAGTGTACCCAGTCTCCACTGAGCACCCGTATACGATCTCTGATGTCAAACACCAATGGATATGGGATCATCCATCGCCCATCTCATGGGTCGAGAAGCGTATACGCTAGTCTACTCTGCTATATCGATGCTCCGTCTTGATACACCCACGACTAGGAACATTAAAGTATGAACTTATGGATTACCATGGCCCCACTAGTATGATCTGCATCACAATCCTGGGAGTCAAGTACACATCCTAAGGGTTTTACCAACATGTAACCATAAGACATTATCAAGAGACAAGTATACATGTTAAGATAAAGAGCAACCAGATAACATACTATCATGTCGAGCAAGAAAGTCCTCTCTATATATGTCCAAGCATCCACTATAATATACATCATATGTACAATAATGGCCTCTAGGGCATACATGCAACTAACAATGTCCCACTTGCACTAGGGCCAGCTGCTGTAGTATCTCATACCCACCATTCCGAAGAGTCTCTCGAACTGTATCTGGGGAATGGCCTTCATGAGTGGATCCGCAGTGTTGTTCTTCGTGTCAACTTTCCTGACCTCGATCTCCTGGCGATCTACTATCTCCCGGATCAGGTGATACCGCCTCAGAATATGGTTGGATCGCTGATGGGACTTGGGTTCCTTGGCCAAAGCCACTGCTCCATTGTTATTACAATACAAAGGTATTGGATACTCAATGGATGGAACCACTCCAAGTTCAGTTATGAACTTCTTTATCCAGACAGCCTCTTTGGCAGCATCGTTGGCAGCGATGTATTCAGCCTCCATCGTCGTGTCCGCAATGGTTTCCTGCTTGGAACTCTTCCAGCAAACCGCCCCTCCATTGAGGGTAAAGACAAAACCCGAGTGCGACTTAGAGTCATCCTTGTCACTCTGGAAGCTCGAATCGGTAAAGGACTCCACTTGGAGTTCTCCGTTAGCATACACCAAGAGCATCTCTTTAGTCCTTCTCAAGTACTTGAGAATGCTCTTCACAGCTGTCCAGTGTCTCTCTCCAGAATCTGCTTGATACATACTCACTACACTTAGTGAGTATGCTACATCGGGTCTGGTATATAGCATCGCGTACATGATAGAGCCTACTGACGAAACATAGGGTATCCCTTGCATGCGAGCTCTCTCCAAATCAGTCTTGGGAGACATCTCTTTGGAGAGAGTGAGTCCTGAGATCGTGGGTATAAACCCACGCTTGGATTCTTCCATACTAAACCGCTTTAGTATGGTGTCAATGTACCTGGATTGGGACAATCCCAATATCCGTTTAGATCTATCTCTATAGATCTTATCCCCAAGATGTAGGAGGTATCCCCTAGATCTTTCTTTGAGAATCTTTATGATAAGAAGAGCTTGACCGATTGCAGCATAGGAATGTTATTTCCTATCAAGAGTATGTCATCCACGTACAATACGAGGAAGAAAACCTTACTCTCTGCCACCTTCTTGTATATATAGGGTTCATCTACGTTTTTGACGAAATCAAACTCTTTGATAACGACATCAAAACAGATGTTCCAACTCCACGATACTTGCTTTAATCCGTAGATGGATTTAAGCAGCTTGCACACCTTTCCGCTGCTCCCACTGTCTACGAAGTCCTCTGGCTGAGTCATGTACACGCACTCTTCTAAATCACCATTTAGAAAGGCGGTCTTAACATCCATTTGCCAGATTTCGTAGTCATGGTATGCAGCGATGACAAGCATGATCTGGATAGATTTAAGCATAGCCACTGGAGAAAAAGATTTCGTCATAATCCACACCTGGTCATTGACGAAAACCCTTTGCAATAAGTCTAGCTTTGAAAGTCTCCACTTTCCCATCTACACCAAGTTTTTTCTTGAAGATCCACTTGCTCCCAATGGGTTTTACCCCTTCAGGAGCAACTTCCAAAGCCCATACTTTGTTGGTGTACATGGATTCCATCTCGGATCGCATTGCATCCAGCCACTTTACAGAGTCCCCACTCGTGATGGCCTGCTCGAAACTAGTTGCGTCATCATCCTCCATGATGCAATCCTCGCTCCCACCATCAATGAGAAAACCGTAGTATCTCTTAGGTAGACGAGGAACCCTACTATATCGGCGGAGAGACTGGGGTTCGTTGGGAACTACCGAATCATCTGGTTCCACTAAATCTTCAGTTGCAGTTTGTGCTGCTAGAACTTCTTCCAGCTCTACCTCTTTGCCACTAATTCCTTTTCCAAAAAAGTGGCGTATTGAGAAACAAATACCTTCTGTTCCTCAGCGTGGTAGAAAATATATCCTTGTGAATTCTTTGGGTATCCTATAAACTTGCAAAGAACTGATAGTGCCTCGAGTTTGTCCGGTTTTTTCCTTTTGACATAGGCCGGACAACCCCATATCTTAACTCGTTTAAAATATGGTCTCTTCCCACTCCATATCTCATATGGTGTGGTAGACACTGATTTAGATGGAACTTGATTCAATAGGTATGCAGCTGTCATAAGCGCATAGCCCTAGAAGGAAATAGGTAACTCAGCATTGCTCATTATAGAGCGAACCATATATAATAGGGTGCAGTTCCTCCGTTCCGATACACCGTTGTGCTGTGGTGTATATGGAGGAGTCAGCTGAGAGAGAATCCCATTCTCTTTTAGGTATTCTAAAAATTCATTGCTCAAGTATTCACCTCCTCGATCAGATCGAAGGATTTTAATACATTTACTCGTTTGGTTCTCGACTTCGGACTTATATTCTCTAAATTTCTCAAAAGCTTCAGACTTGTGTTTCATTAGGAACACATGTCCGAATCTAGAGAGATTGTCAGTGAATGTAATGAAGTGTGAGGAACCATCCCTGACATGTGTAGACATGGGACCGCATACATCACTATGTATCAGTCCCAAGAGTTTAGTAACTCTTTCTCCGTGTCCACTAAACGGAGTCTTGGTCATTTTTTTTTGAGACAGGACTGGCTAGTGTTATAAGATGAGAATTCGAACGAATTCAAATTACTATCTTTATGTAACTTAGCTAGTCGTGTCGCATTTATATGACCTAGTCTACAATGCCATAAGAAGGATTCGTTCATCTCTGAACTCTTCCTTTTGTGTGTGTTTGTTATGCTTAGAACCGTTGATTGATTTAGAACATAAATGCCATTGCACAACGTGCCTGATCCAACCAACTTTTGGTTCAGGAAAATGTTCATAACATTATCCTGTAATACAAAATTATATCCCTCTTTACTCAATAAAGAAACTGATATAATATTGCATATCAGGTTCAACATGTAATAGCATTCGTTCAGAATCAATATATTACTACTTGGTAATACAAGGTGATATTCCCCGACGGATTTAGCTGCAACAATTGCACCATTTCCAACCGTTATGTCTTTATCACCTTCTCCCAGTTCTCTACCTTTCCTTAGCCCATGTAACAGATTACATATATGGGATCCTGACCCGGTATCCAATACCCAGGACGTAGAGCAAAGGGAGAATAGTTCGCTGTAACGAACACACCCGAAGAAAATGCATCAACATGTACTTTTTTCAATCGGGTGGCATGGGAATCCTGGCATTCCCCTATATCCTATTCAGTCCTATAACTCTTATAAGAAAGAACGGAACCAACGTTCCCCAGTACAGTATAACATGCGGGTTCGGTCAATACATCCATATTATTATCTTGATTAAGACGTGATATTGTCGCTACCTGGAGAGAGAGAAGAAAACACTTTAGCGTATGCTCTTGTAAGATCAGATTGGTTATTATTTTATATAATCAGGATGGCTCCCACTGTTTTTATCAAATCTTCCTTCAAACCCTAAAAGGAAAGACTAGCCGGGATTAATTACACCCAACAACTTCGCCAATCTTTCAGCCAGGCCAGTGCCGGTACTTTGAAGGAGGTTCCCCGTGTTTTCGCACGGACCTAATTAAAATAAAACTCGTTTTCCCAGGGATGTAACCCCGTTGACTCCTTTCTAGACACCTACTTGATCGGCCAATTGTCCTGTGTAAAACTCTCCCAGGAGTAACTCTTACTCGCAGTGGGTATCGAGATCCAACTATCACATACAAGGTATGCAATCTCATTGCAAATTTCAACACTTGAAATTCCCGATAATATTTTGCCCCTAGCAACTTATGACCTTAACATAGTCATCAAATCATAAGCGCTAGCCAAGTTCAACCTGTCATTTCCTGATGAATTGAACCCACCCGTACGACCCTTAACATAGTCAACAAAGTCGTACGACCACCCTAATCCAATCTCATCTCATGCTTTAGCAGATAAGCACTAATTAGCTACCGCACACTACGCCTTAACATAGTCAACAAACGTAGCACGAATACTAAGTAGTACTTATCTGAAATGACGGAGGGTTATGACAGGTTTTTCTGAAAACCTTTTGCGTAATGAACTTGATATCATTATAGAATCGAGTGAATTTTTAAAAGGAGTATTTTTGAGGTTTTTACTAGTTTTGCTAAAGAGGTCATTCCCGGTGAAGGGATCTTGGCTCTTTCTTCATCGAATAAGGTGCGGGATATATCACATATATCACTATGCAAAACAAAAACTCCAAAAGCAATCAAAAGACAAACCGAGTGTTGTAGCATCTGTCAGTTTTGCTAAAGAGGTCACTCCCGGTAAAGGGATCTCGTCTCTTTCCTTATCGAATAAGGTGCAGGATATATCACATATATCACTATGCAAAGAAAAAACTCCATAAGCAATCAAAATACAAACCGAGTGTTGTAACATCTGTCGGTTTTGCTAAAGAGGTCACTCCCGGTGAAGGGATCTCGGCTCTTTCCTTATCGAATAAGGTGCGGGATATATCACATATATCACTATGCAAAGCAATAATTGTAGCTACCCTTTTTGAAAATTTGATTCTACAACATCTTTTTGGTTTCTTTTTGAAAATTTGATTCTACGCTTATGCCATCCGCATTCGCCACAGTGTCCCCTTATGCACCGTTAGGTTACTTAACTAACGACATAGCGGGACGGGACTAGCGCGGGTGCAAAATATAAGCAACATCTACTATATATCTCATATATAATGTATATCCATTCGTCTCAGAATCCACAGTGATCACATCACAGAGCAACAGAAGAAACATATGAAATATTGGATACACTAGGAAGTCCATGTTTTATTTTGAGCCTATATAAAACACGGATTCCACGGTCGCGATGAATAACCAAATCCACATCCCTAGACCCCTACGAGAGCGGCAAGCAACCCTACCAATTCTAGAGTTAAGAGACCCGGATTTGACTCTTCGAGTTGGTCTCCCACTGGACTCTAGAACCCGGTTACTTATGCTCCCCTCCTTGGGTCTATCCAAATGCAGAAAAGTAAATAATATACATCAACGGTGACATCTTCCTTAACCCGGAAGTGCCCTAATAAATGAATATTACATACATTGAATTTTACATGAATGAAAATAAAAACTCTCATCTCACATAAAACCCCCGGCTATTCAAAACGCGACGATCCAATATAACATATCATAGCAACATATAACATCACATGTCATCAACGTAAGTAAATATGCGTATCTCAATTGTCGTTGACATATAGTAACGAAACCGGCGATACAACACATATTACACTTACGGTCGCAGAAAAACTAGACGATGTTAAACATTCTGATCGAATCAACAAACACCCACAATTACCAAAAAAGCTCAACACTTGAGCGTAGTTTAAAATTATTCAGCACATGCCACAGTGCCAATGGACCAGCCGTAGAAGGGTCAACCAACGCCTCACATGTGGCACCGCTGAACCACCACAAACCCGAGGGTTTAGTGGCGGTTCTGACGGTCACATAATCGAGTTAAGGTTTTGTTCTTCTAGAGGGTCCATCGCATAACTTGCATGATGTTTGAATGCTTTTTAACTATGGAAAAAATCCAACACTTGGAAAATTTTCCGGCAAGGGTTAAAGCGGGTATTTGATATCCGATCGAACTTTTTAACACTGTCTAAACTAACCCGAAAATAGTTAGAATTACGACTACGAAACACTCCGAGTTTCCTTTATAGTAAATAAACATCTCATGCAAATTTAGCAAAAACAAAAAACACCTGAAAATCAAAACCCAGATACCAGAACACAAAAAAAATTTGGACCCAGAATTCCCCTAGGGGGCCGGCCTGCTCGGATTTTGGGGTATGGTGCTCGGCCAAAAATCGGCCACTGGAGTTCAAATTTCTTTTATGTTCTTATATTGTCCCATACAACATTCTGTAGTTGTTTGAAAAATTTTTAGAGCTCATATAAAAATCGACAGAAACATGGTTTTGATGTGTCAAGTTTCGGAGTTGTTTCGGTTTCATAATTCTACACAATTCGTCTAATTCTCTAGCTAGGCTCTGATACAACTGTAGGGTCCCTATAGACGACAGCAAGGTTTCGGGAGGCATCGCCCATGCCATTTTCAAAATTTTGCCGTTTTAAGGAACCCTAAACTAGAATCGATAACTAGAGAATCATACGAAACAATATGTAAACTATTTAACATCTAAGTGATAATGAAATACAACCTTTGTAGATCGGTCCTTCACTTCAATAGCTCCTTGTAGTGGTCCCTTCGCTGCGATCATGGTGCTCCCGGACTCTTTCATGGCTTCTTAAGGTGAAAAGAACGATCTTGCTTGAAGTCTTCGAGGTCGAAGATGATCTACGTCGAGGAGATACTAACTCAAGCTACTACTTAACTAATGACAGATTAGTGAAGCTAACACCCTATACTAAAGTGCTAATCTAGTAGAGGATGATGAAGTAGGAAGTGGGCTCACTTTAGTTTTATTTTTCTCACAATATTTTTCTCTCTTTTGAAAACCCTAGCAAGCTTTTGCTCAAGAAAGAAGAAGATGAGCTCAAGAGATGAGAATGAACTAATGAGGTGAGAGAATGAACTATGGGTGAGTTTGTATCATATACTAACTCATGTAGAGAAATAACCATGGATAAATTATAATGGTTAGGTTAATAAATATCTTAAGTAAAACAAAATTAGTGGACTAAGTCAATGCATCCACAAGCTTCATGAAGCTTCATGCATGTGATCTATTTTCCACTAATTTGGAATTACTTTAAATACTAAAACCCAATATTATAATTAGTATGGTGTAAGTATTATACACCCATGTAGTGTGTATCAACAACCATGATACAAAATAAAACACAATTAATATATAGCATATATATATTAAGTGTGCACATGTGAGAATAATAAATGCTTAAGTGAGCTAATATTAGTTAATTTAAATTAGTATATCAAATATACAATTATACACTAAATTATCAAATCAACACTTGATTTAATAATCCGGCTATACCACATATAACCGACTAATATTAAATGTACCAACTTATCGAATCAACACTTTATTTGATAACTCGGTTATATCACATATAACCGTCCGATACAAATATCGCGAGAATAGAATACGGTATCACATACTCGCATTATTTTCGGTCCTGCACATATCACATATGTGCTCCTACTTCTTTTTTCCTGAGCCAGTAAAACCTCTATGTAGGACTCTAAAGACTCGTTAATACGCCGGCAGTAGGTGATGATCACATCAAGCACCCACAAGCCGTCAGCGGTACTAGCTGGACGTAACGGCTACCCGGATATTGAGCGATCAGAAGATCAACAAGCAAGCCCGCTCTAGCTCCTGTAAAGCATGTCAGTAACACTACAGTACAGTCCGGTCTCCTCATCTGATATGTTGCATATCCAGTCTAGGGATGGTAAACGTCAGACCCCAATAACCGATAATTCATGCCGATATGAGGCTCATAACGGGTCGAGAAACTACTGATAACACTTACCAGTAAATCTCTAAATCAGTCCTGGCCAGGGACTTCCCTGTTATGGCCAATTGAGCAAAGCGCAACATCAACCCCCAATACCGGGAGAGACGCCCCTCCTATCGCTCATTGCGTCTATGTGACTCGGGACTGTACCCTAAAACCACCGTTTTGCACGTCCTCTTGAACGCGGTAAGGTGGAAATCAAAGCACAGTGGGAATCACACAAGTCTCTATGACGATCTCGGGTGTACAGACTAACCTGTACCAGTGTCACCAGAGAACTGCTATCTGACGATAGGTATAATACCAACTAGGAGTTCTCGACGAGTCCGTCTAGTGTACCCAGTCTCTACTGAGCACCCGTATACCATCTCTGATGTCAAACACCAATGGATATGGGATCATCCATCGCCCATCTCATGGGTCGAGAAGCATATACGCCAGTCTACTTTGGTATATTGATGCCCCGTCTTGATACACCCACGACTAGGAACATTAAAAGATGAACTTATAGACTACCATAGCCCCACTAGTATGATCTGCATCACAATCCTGGTAGTCAAGTACACATCCTAAGGGCTTTACCAACATGTAACCATAAGACACTATCAAGAGACAAGTATACATGTTAGGATAAAGAGCAACCAGATAGCATACTATCATGTCGAGCAAGAAAGTCCTCTCTATATATGTCCAAGCATCCACTATAATATACATCATATGTACAATAATGGCCTCTAGGGCATACATACAACTAACAGCCTCGACCACGGACAGTGATTCGCCCTCCATTGAGGGGTAGCGGTGCCTTACTCATCCCTGAGGTGGCGGATGCGGAGTCGACTCCTCCTACAGTTGGTATGCTAATGCGCACTAGAGCTCGGGCAAAGGCTTCCGATAAGACGCCAACAGTAGTTTCATCAGTTGCGGCGTCATTAATGGCAGTTTCATTATTGGTAGTACCGCCAAAAGAGGATACCGGAAACAAAATCATCCAACGTCGCGCTAAAGCGCCGAGGGGCAGGAAGCGATCTTCATCTAGTGTTAGCTCCAGCTCAAAACGGAGGAAGAAAACGGTTACCGGTCTGCTCGACCTCTTGCTCGAATCTGAGGCTGTTGTCCAAGATGAACCCATATCCATGCAAGAGCGGGATGATGGTCTTCTCTTTCCGGGTTCATCTGCCGAGGAAGCCACACAATTGGCTGAGGCTATAAGGTGCTCACAAGACGAAACTGAGAACGTGGGTGTCCCGAAGAAACCTTATCCTCCCGTCATATTCTACAAAGATCCCCCATCACTACGGAGGGTACATATGGGTCCCCTGCGATGGGAAGATGATATAGCCCTCAAGCAGCCTATCTCAGCCGCTTCCGAAGATGAGTTGGCACTAAAGACCGATGGCCATGAGTCTGCATTTGAACCCGGGCGAGCACACTTCCTCAGGAAGGAACGAAGGCTTGAAAAAGCCATACCAGAAGCATCCTGGCGCATCGGTATACGTGCTTTCCGTATTTTTTCTTTCGCAAAATAATTTGTATCGCTTTTTATATCTCCTTATCTTTGCGAAAATTTTACAGGGACTTCAGGAATGACAGAGAATTTGAGCTCAAGTCGTGTCCTGACTGTGGACTCTGTAAATGTTTCCGATGAGGCCCTAGTAGGTGCCGAGGAGGTCGTTACAGCTGCTATTCCTACTGTGGAGCTTCCACCGGTAGCCTCCGTTCTTCCAGCGTCTATTCTTCCAGCAGAGGTGGCTTCATCGACCTCAGTTCCCATGGACATCTCTAGTGACATACCGAAGGGTGTAGAAGAGGTTTTCGGGGCCGTTAGTCCTATCTTGGAGCTCCCGGTGGCGTCTGTTGTTCCTCAATTAGAAGCCGCCTCACTGGCCCATATCCCCAGCGATGTACCCGAGGGTGTGGAGGAGCCTGCCGAAGCTGCCATCCCTCTATTTCAAGGAGGGCGAAGTATCGAAGGTAATACTCTATATTTCATTTTAACGATCCTTCTGTTATCTGAACCCTTCTTGCCCTCAGAATTGCGGGAATAGGCAGCCTCCATCATGGATCTATCTTCTAGGAAAACCTTTCAGCGTTTGCTTGATATGGCTATACCACAGGCGATACCCCCGCAAAGCATAGTCCTTTCTTCCGGGCAAGGTTGGTGTTCTTTGACCCCTTTCGTTTTATTATTATTCTTTATAATGATGCTAATATGCGTTCTACAGTTCTGGAAGCCGATGATGAGGTCGAGATCCTCGATGGGCCTGGGGATCTCTCAAACCCTCATTGCATGACTGCGGGTAAGTAAGGTTTTATTTTTGGCATTGATTTGCCTATTCCATGTTTGTGATTCGCACTGACTGTTCACAAATCTTGACAGCTCTGCCAACGCTAACTCCGTTGGAATCTCGGATCTTCATGCCACTGGGTCCCTATGCCCGGTGTGTGTCCGAAAGGAAGGTGAGGCAAAGCATCTACTCCCTGACGGCTCTCATTGAAGACCTTCGCGCTGGTACCTTTGTCTCGGCCGAAGAATTTGCTGTCGAAGCCAATGCTTCCTTGTCCGTTCTTGACACTTATAACGATGAAGCATTGTTACGCGTCTGGTTGAGTATTGTCACCGAGTGGAATTCTGCCTGCACGGGCTTGAATGCATCCGCCTTCCCTCCGACATCCTAACCCTGAAATCAAGTTTGCGGGGATGGATCGAACGGTGTGCGGCCAATCTTCAGTCGTGCGAGAAGAGGCTCAATCGGAAGTTTTCGGAGAGGGAGTTAGCTTCGAATGCTTTGGGGGAACTTCAAGCTCAACTCACTACTATGACCACTCGTGCGTATGAACTTTGGCGGGTGCTTCAAGAAACTATCACGGAGGTGGTAGCTCTTGATAAAGCCGTTATTTTTACCCGCGAGATGGTTGAAGCTCACAAAGTAGCTGAAAAGGAGCTTGAGAGTCGGCTCGCCTTGTACCAAGCTCAACAGTCTCAGGTGGAGACCCGTCTTGTGACCATAACAAAGCTTGAAGCCGAGGCCTAGCGGAAGAATGACGAATTGACGAACTTATTTCATCGTCCGCCGTCTTGAAGATATATATGTTTTTTTTTGTATTCTCCTTTTTGTACTTACTCCTGAATGAGAGTATTTTTTGATTCTTTTATAGAATGTACTTTGTATTCATTTGGATTTATGAATAAAAGATGTTTTGTTTCACAGCGGTGTGTCCCTTTTAGCAAATGCATTTTGTAGATAATCTATCTTGATCTCTTCGCAGGACAACGACGGCTTAGGAAACAGGTTCAAGTCTGCTGTCTAAGACTTTTCAACTTTATGAGCCGTTAGGGTCTCATAAAGACTTTTCTCCCTAATAGTCGGGAGGATCCCATAGGTGTATTTTCTTCTTAGGAGTCGTGAGGATTCTTAAGTGCGTTTTCTATTTGAGAGTCGTAAGGATCTCAGAAGAGAATTTTCTCCTTTACAAGTCGAGAGGGCTCGTAAGGGGTTGGTGAGTTGACTTATTTCCAAGTCGAAACGTTGCTACGACGGGGAGGTCGTTGGCTAACTTGTTTCTAAGACGGAGGTAATTTACTGACGTGTTCCTTGATGGAGGTCACTGGTTGACGTATTTCCGAGACGGAGGTCATTGGCTGACGTGTTTTCGAGACGGAGGTCATGGGCTGACGTATTTCCGAGACGGAGGTCATTTGCTGATGTATTTCCAAGATGGAGGTCACTGGCTGACGTGTTTTTGAGACGAAGGTCATTTTCTGACGTATTTCCGAGACGGGGGTTACTGGCTGACGTATTTCTGAGACGGAGGTCACTGGCTAACGTATTTCTGAGACGGAGGTCACTTGTTGACGTATTTCCGAGACGGAGGTCATTGGCAGACGTATTTCCGAGACGGAGGTCACTTGTTGACGTATTTTAGAGACGGAGGTCATTGGCTGACGTATTTTCGAGACGGAGGTCATTTGTTGACGTATTTCCGAGACGGAGGTCATTGGCTGACGTATTTCCGAGACGGAGGTCATTGGCTGACGTGTTTCCGAGACGGAGGTCATTTTCTGACGTATTTCCGAGACGGAGGTCACCGGCTGACGTGTTTCCGAGACGGAGGTCACTGGCTGACGTGTTTCCGAGACGGAGGTCACTGGCTGACGTATTTCTGAGATGGAGGTCATTTGCTGACGTACTCCGCTTTCTGCGGTGTCGGGTTGACTTGCTCCGCTTTCTGCGGTGTCGGGGCTGACTCTAGATTGTCTGTGAACCATAGAGTCTTAGAACTAAGGACTTTGTTGTGGCTCTGATTGGTGGTGTCGTGTCCATGCCCTGCTGGCATGAGGAGGAACGCCGTTGTTGGTCTTCTGGGATGCAGATGTTGCTGTCGAGATCTGACTTTCCCTTTGACAGAGTTTGTTGGGACATGTGGTTCCCTTTTCGTTTATGCCTATGGATTGTATACAGGGGTCAGTATAGACTTACCTGCAGGGCAAAAGTTTCACTCTTTCATTTTTTTATTTCTTTCCGTGATACTTTATCATTTCAGTTTTTTATATCGCGAAAGTCGTGATTGCCCAATCATTTCGGCTATTTTTCTTTTTCTTTATTCACTGCTTTTTATTGCGAGTTGCCCAAACATTTCGGCTATTTTTATATGCATATATTTTACTCGCTGATTTTTATTGCGAGTTGCCCAAACATTTCGGCTATTTTTATATGCATTTTTTTCTTGCGAGTATGGAACTCAAGATCTGATACCAATCTTAGCATCAGCATCGCTGCGATTGGAATATTGCCAGGAGCGAATCATCATTTGCCGTGAAAGGACTTGGAATTTGATACCGATTTTGGTATCAGGATCGCTACAACTGGGATATTGCCAGCAGCGAATCATCATTTTCCTTTGTCGATTTAAACTAAGATGGCTTAGCAAACAGGGTTGGAATCCTGTCGACTAAGGCTATTGACTTCATGGGCCGTAAGGGTCTCATAAAGGTGTTTCTCCCTACGAGTCGTGAGGATCTCGTAGGTGCGTTTTCTCCTTAAGAATTATAAGAATTCTTAAGTGTGTGTTCTCTTATAAGTCGTAAGGATCTTACAAGAGTGTTTTCTCTTTATAAGTCGAGAGGACTTACAAGTGTCATTCACCACATAAGGAAATTCTGCGCCATTGGTGGAACTGGGTGGGGGAAACGTTTATTTATGCCCGTAGATTGTATACAAGGGTCAACATTGAACCGTTTGTAGGGCAGTCTGGGAAATGTGATGGCTTAAGAACAGGTTCAGATCCCTGTAGCTTAAGGCTTTTGAATCTTATGAGCCATGAGGGTCTCTTAAGAGGGTTCTCCTTACGAGTCGTAAGGATTGTTGGAGATAGTGCCCTCAGAGTCAATTATTGGATCACAGGCACGTGATTGCAATGATTGAGGGAGGACCTATGCCGGTAGGACAGTCTTACTCGAGATGATAGTATGCTATCTGGTTTATCTTTATCATCGTGTACTGCTTTAGGTGACCTGACATGTCGCTATTACACGTTGATAGAGCCCCTAGGATTCTTGCTTGACGACCAGCAGTATGATGGCGATCATATACGTGGGAGCTGGGGTCTATAAGCACATCCTTAAAATGTCCCTAGTCGTGGGAGTTTCGAGACTGGGCATCGATACTCCATTAGTAGACTAGTGTATACTGTCGAGACCCCGACGAGGGGCGGTGGCCGGTCTCACAAGCCACTGGTGTCAGTTGGTTCACCTAAGATGTATACAGGTGCTCATTGGGTTATGAGTACACCGGACAGGACTCGCCGGGAACCTGCTAGTTGGTCTTGTACCAGATGTCAGATAGCAGTTCCCTGGTGACATGTGTACAGGTTAGTTCATCGACCTGAGATCGTCATTTGTCTCGTGTGAGTTCCCACTGTGCTTTGATTACTACCCTACCACGGCTCAAAGGAGTCGTGCAAACAGGTTTTAGTTGGGTACAGTCCCGAGCCATATGGAGGCAGTGAGCGGATCTGCAGGGGTTCGTCTCTCCCGGTATTGGGGGTGAGGTCGCGCTGTGTCTAGGAGAGCCATTACGCAAAGCCCTCGGCCGAGGCAGGAGATTTACTGGTAGGTATTCCAGTAGTATCTCAGGGCGTTCTGGGCTACGCTCCGACACGACTTGTACCGCTTTTGGGGGTCTGACTTTTACCAACCCCCTAGGCCCGCCATGCGATACTCATAGACGAACGGACCGGACTGTACGGATATTGTCACTGACAGGCTCAGTAGGGTGTCAGGATGAGTTCGCTCATCGACGTCCCTTTTGGTCAATAGCTGGTGGCCCGTTACGTATTGGCTTATACCTCTGACGTGCTAGTGGTTAAATCCACAGCCATTGTATTGACGAGTCTTTAGAGTCCACCACACTTTCAGTTACTCAGCTTTCGGGCGAAACGCTGTAGAGGCCGTATGGAGATATGGCAGGGTCCGATCAGATACGTGCGGTATTGCACGGATCAGGATCGGACAGCTTTGTACTAGTGGCCGTATAGTTATATGGCAGGGTTTGATCTGATACGTGCTGTATTGCACGGATCAGGATCAAACGGATTTTACTAGCCGGCTTTGGCTTAAGCCGGTCCTAGTCTAGTACAGTGTAGATATTGTCTCATTGCATTTGTATCCGGTCGGAATACAGATGTGGGTGTGTATGCACAGTGTCGGGGTTTTCCTGTAATTTATCACGGGACCAGTTTTCTGGAGTTGCCAGTTTGCATTCCGTCCCGGCCGGTTTTCCTTTGTTCTTTCCCGGCCGGACTTTCCCGATGGAGGGGGGTTATTTGCAAGTTTGCAAATAACCATTTGTGGAGGGGTTCTTTGTATTTGTGGCATTATGAAAGATTAAGCATCTTTGCTTTTCATGATGGCTTGCTTTTTTGAGATTAGAAGTGATGAGAAAGGATTTGATCTTTGATTGGTGTTGATGTGAGATTGTTATCATGATGCTTTGGATATGGTCACCTTTCTTTTTCTCCTACACTAACCTCCCTTCTTGTGATGGTTTCATATGGATTCCTCCACCATTCTCACTTAGAAAGAGGCTTCACTTGAGAGAAAAAGAATGAGAGAGTTCATTTCATCTTCTTCTTGCTAGAAAATTGAAAGCACCAATTTTCTTCACCTCTTCCTCCATCCATCAATGGCAACTACATAAACTCCAAGAGACAAAGTTTCTACACTACACTTCCTACAGCATATCTTGAGCATGTCGAGTTGCCGGCTTCATGCTCGAGTTGCCTCGGTATTGAGGCGGGAGCCCGTAAAAGACGCAGGCGTTGTGGTGCCCTTTCCGGCGAGGAGGCGACGATATGGAGGCAAGACTTTCCGCGGGAGATCGGGACAATGACGAGAAGACCGGAGGACTCGGATCACTCGGTATACTTCTCACCCTATCTCTTGATTGCTAGCACTAGGTTAATGGTAAACGATCCGGGTTTTCTTTGTCCGCGGTAGCGCCGGTTTCCGAGTAAGGAAAATTTTTGATTCCGCAATTTGGCCTCGGATAGACGGCCGGGGCGCTGCCGTGGCGCAACATGGTATCAGAGCCTCGCCATTAACTTCGTCTAGCTTCGTTTGATGTGTTTTACTTATCCGATCGACCGAAATCCCGAAAACCCCATATTTGTTCACATCAGTTTCTGTTGAAAATTTTTGGTCTCAGAAAATTTTTCAGGTTGTATAAAACTAATCTACTGGACATTCTAAGACTTCTGCAAAAATTCGACACATTCAGTCAACAACCCTAGCGCGGAAGCGCGGCCAAACCCCCCCTTGGGCCGCGCTTCCGCCGCACACTGTTGTCTTCTCTTTGTCAAATTGTTACAGTGGGCTTATGGGCTAATTTTAGGGGTTTTGGGATATTAAATTTGGGCCCAGGTTTTCTGTAACTGCTACAGTATTGGTTGGGGTCCCACTTGTTAATTGTTTGATCGATCGGATATTTTTAAACACATTATTTCACAGTATTTACATTATATCTGCGACCGTGAATGTCACTCGATCGGTAAATCCGGTCTAACTGCTATAGCCCGGTCAGACGGATTTGCGAACGTGACTTTCACGTTGATGTTCTATGTTTATGCTGTGTTGTTGCGGATCGGTCGTGGGGGATAGCCTGGATGCAATGCTAGTACAGTTTTGTTGTATTATGTACATTTGTTATTGCGGGGCGAGCGTCCGACATGTGGACTGCCGTCACTGCCTGTTTGTATTAATCTTTTGGGGCACAACCTGGTTGCGGTCGATGTACCCGGTGTATGTATATTTTACTTTCTGTACTAGGGATGCCCCGCGGTGGGGTGCACGGATAGCCGGGTTCTGGAGGGCAACAAGCCCGCATCTCATGGCATTGGGACGGAGGGGGCTTCACTCTAGAATTGGCGGGCTATTCGCCGCACTCGTAGGGGGTACAGGTTGACCCAGGAGGGGTGCCCATGTTACCGGATTCCGTGAAGTGCTGGTGGTCCATTCACGGTACTGAAGGGGGCTGCCTCGCTTCAGGTTTCGGCGGGTGACTTGCCGCGCCCGTAGGGGTCTAGGATTTCATTGCACAGGCTATCCACACGACCAGGGGAACGTCGGGTTTCAGCAGCGGCTCTGTGAAACCCGGGGCTTCCAGATATCTGTATTGTTCTGTGATGCTGTACATTTCTGTGATGTTGCATTTTATTCACGCCTTGAGCGAAATACTATATATTGGTATATATATTAGTAGATGTTGTATATGTTTTTCATCCGCGCTAGTCCAGTCCCCGCTCTGCCGTTAGTTAGCTAACCTAACGGGTGATGACGGGACCCAGTGGCGAATGCGGATGGCATATACGTACGTCAGTATATTTTCGTTCTTTGTGGTGTGATCAATTGATGGGACTGCATTGATTCGGATCAATGCAAGATAAACAAACCTATTCTGATGTTGTTGGAACATTTTTCAAAAAGCTGTTATTGCAAGGACGTTCACTTTTGTTTTGCATAGTGGTATTCATTTGGAATATCCTGCTCCTCAGTCGACGAGGCAAGGGCCGAGATCCCTTCACCGGGAGTGACCCCTTGGACAGAAGTTTGCGTCAGGGCATTAACTTCACTATAGCCGATTACTTTTGCTTTGCATCGTGGTATTCAGTTGGAATATCCTGCACCTCATTCTACGGGGAAAGAGCCGAGATCCCTTCACCGGGAGTGACCTCTTTAGTAAAGGTTTTCGTCACTATATTTTCTATAAAAGGCTATGCAGTTCCTTCGACGATATCAAGTTCATTACGTTAAAGGTTTTTCGCCAAAAACCAGCCGTAGCCCTCCGTCATTTCCTACAGGTATTATTTGGTATTCGTGCTGCGTTTGTTGACCTAGTCAAGACGTAGTGTTCGGTAGCTAAGTGGTACTTGTTTGTTGCATAAGTGGGATTGGTTAGGACAGTCGTGCGGCCTTGTTGACCTAGTCAAGGGCACGTACGGGTGGGTTTAATGCAATCCAGAATAATGACGGGTTGAACTTGACTGGCGGTTTATGGTTTGTTGACCTAGTCAAGGTCATAAACCGCTTGGGGTAAAAATCACATCGGGAGTTTCAAAAGAACTGAAACTTGCCAGACATGCGCATACCTTCTGGAGTGTGGTGACGTGAGTGGATTCCGTCACGTTATCATGCGGTGATAGTTGGATCCCGATTCCCACTGATGAGTTAGTTTACTCCTCGGGTGATCCCGACTAATTCTTCTTTCAGGTTTGGAGGAGAATTTGAGGTACAGTGGGAGGTTTCCAGATTAGACAAAGTGGTAACCATTCTGATCTAGGATATAGTGCACGCTGAGTGTTTCTTTTCTCTCTCTCTGGCAGCGACCATTGACCCGACCTTGGACTATGACTCAGTGACCAAGTTGACCGAACCTTCTTAACACTGGCTTTTGGATTGTCAGAGTTGCAGACCTCGTTGCCACTCCTACTTTTTACCCTTTTCTCCAGGACACCCCGTATTACTACGAACGTCCACTTCCATTGGACAAAACCATCGTATGGTTAGATACGAACTCGAAGGACTTCGAGGATGGTTTCTGGTTCTGGAGAAAACGGATAGGATTATTCAGTTGTCTTTTCTTTTCACCTTCTCTCAGGTTGCGAGTACTCCTTTTTTTAGAAGTAGTACACCTATTACGCAAATTGGATAGTCTTCTTCCAAACCATAGGCTGGTGCCGACCGGTAGGGAATGAAGAAAACCAGTTAGCCTAAACGGTGTACAGAAGATATTGAGTTCAGACAAAGAAAGGGATTAGTAGGAGGGCAAAGTAAAATGCGACTGATACTCACGACCAAACCAAGTATTTCTTCGCCAATCCTAAATCACCTTTGTATTTCTCCAGGACACTCCGTATCACTACGAAGATCCACAGTTTATTAGATACTCCATCGTATGGTTATATACGAACTCGAAAGGAACTTGTTCCAGTTCGAGGATGGATTCTGGTTCAGGAGAAATAGGAATAAAGTACATTCAGGTGTCTTTTATCTTCACCTTCTCTCGCGTTGCGAGTGCTCCTAGGATTAGGACAGTACACCCTTTATGCTTTTTGGATAGTCTTCTTCCAAACCATAGGCTGGTGCCGAACGGTAGGGAAGGAAGAAAACCAATTGGCCTAAAGGGGTGTGCAGACGGTAATGACTAAAGACATATAAAGGGATTTGGACAGATGGCAAAGAGATATACGGTGACAGTTGTGAATCTGGATAATGGAAGAGGCATTACTAGGAATACCAGGATACCCCAACGAAACATTTCAATGTTTCGGTTTCACTGTGTACTGTTAATAGAAAACTGATTTCCCGATTAGACACTCACTCCAGGGTATGTATTTACCAGGTATGATTCTCACATCTGTATGGTTTTACAGATGATGAGTGGGAGTGAGTTATTGGGAATTGGGTGGTCATCCTCATTATATCGGGATTCGTTGTAATCGGTGATATTTGAGGAAGTCACCTGGGTTGTTTGCCGGTCGGCAAATATTTGGTTTTGAATATCCGCTGTTATGCACCAATTTCAAATTGATATATCTGTACGTCTATTTTCATAGAGTGAGATATACCTTTTGATATTATGTCGATGACATTTACCTATATCAGTGGATGGTTAGGTAGGGAGCATTAAACAGCGGTGTAATTCTTCTCAACCATAAGTACAGTTTTCAATCTACGACACACAGTGAAAGAGTTGTTAGACTCAGCGGACTTATACAGAGTATTGTATGTTGTCCAGTGTCCATTAGGACAGAGGGGTTGGTCCTCATACTATATTCTGTTTACTTTAACTTCTCTAGTTCTTAGACTTGTGCTTCGTGGAAACACAGGGTCTAAGTTTTGAGGAGTTATAGGTATTTGAATAGAGTAGAGAACCAGGTGTAGCAAGTATCGGGATTCTTCAAAGTGATCGAAGATGTAGATACTTGTGTATGGTATTCAGTTGATAGTGATGATAAAGAGAAATTGCTTCTCTTTCAGGTTACTCATAATTGGAAGCATTCCTAAGTTGAGTAACGCTGATCGGCCTCCTTCCATTTAGTTGACATGCACTGGAGACAGCAGCATGATTTGAATCTGGTTCAATTAAATCAGTGCCTCTGGTTCTATATTGGATATAGAACAGTTCATATCTTAACGATGTTAAGGTACGGGGAGTTGTCCAGCTTATGCTTAAAACCAGACTCCGGATAACTCAAGGCACGTTTCTGTAATGGCTGTTTGTGGGTTGACCCAGGCTATGACGAGGGTTGACTTTCTACCATCTGGCAGATCAACAGAAATATTGTTCTTGACTCGCCACATTTTTAAAAGAAATGGATTTTTTCAGAAAACAGTAGTGGGAGTATGGTAGAACTGGAAGTGATTCCAGAACCGCAAACGATTACTGAAGATTTAATAAGGAACCTAAAGATTCAATCTGATTTGACATTCCATTGGCCACTCCGCAGATACGGTGGGTAACTTCAGGCACCCGAGGGGTACTTCGTAGCCTCAAGGACGGTGACAGGGAAGTTCTTGTTTACCCACACTTGCCATTGCTGTTGCTCCAGGCTGCGAGACCCGGTGGGAGGATGAGTATAGCGTCGTTCTAAACTAGCTTTAGAACTGCACGTTTGTATGACTCTGCCAGAAGGTTGTCGTAGTCTGTGGGAGCAGCGGAAGCATTGGTGGACATCAGGCTTATGTCTATTTATAGAGTAAAGCAGATGTAGCGGAGATAGATCATCTATTTCTGATGAGACAGTCATAGGTTTGACGTCATCAGAATAGGGGGTGGATCTGTTGAGAAGGTAGTAGGAAGTGATATTCCTATACTACGATCGGTTATACTTTGGTCGTCACACAGTGGTTTCTCCACAAGGGACTTGGATATTATATCAGACATACTGGTTACTAGATCTATGGTTTTAGATCTAGATTTGGGTGGTTTCCCAATCTGGGTACCTTGACAGCATTCTATGAGTATTTAGAATGGACGACTCCTGGCATGGTAGTGTACCTGCAGGTAATGGAGTCACCCTCTCTAAAGGTGTCTTACAGACTAAAGAGGAGAGGGATACGCATGATTGACAGATAACTTGCTTAGGCAATTGAGTCAATCATTAGATGTCAAGTACCACACCAGATGTTGTTCTTGCACTAGATGCAATAAGTTGATATTGATCCAATCCTGGAGGAACAGTCGGAAGCAGTTTTAGAACATAAGTGAATGTTCTAGGGATATGATAACGGCTGCCTCCTTTAGGAGACGGTTATCACTCCAGGCTTCCAAGGTGACGTGGACGACAAGGAGGTTGTCAGAGTTATAGTTCTCCCTCTGACGAGGGGCAGTATTTTGGACAGGTGGTCCAAGGCAATACTGAGGGAGGCATGGCGCGGGATACTGATTAGTTTCAGTTGATGATACAGTCTAAGAAGTTTGGATTTGGAGTTCATTTATGAGCTAGGTCCCATCAGACATCCAGACATTCTAAGACAGGTATTGCTCATTTCGGGAGATGGCTTTCTCCGCGAACTTGAGATATAAAGAGAGATAGAAAGAAACATCACAGCGGATCCACTCACTGAGGCTATTCCTCGAACGCAATAGCTTCGCAAACGAGCTTTGTGAGACTGACTAGTAGAGGAGTTGGGTGTTCGGTATCACACGGGCTGTGAGTATGCGACATCGCAATAATTAGCCTTGAGTGCAAGTGGGAGATTGTTGGAGATAGTGCCCTCAGAGTCAATTATTGGATCACAGGCACGTGATTGCAATGATTGAGGGAGGACCTATGCCGGTAGGACAGTCTTACTCGAGATGATAGTATGCTATCTGGTTTATCTTTATCATCGTGTACTGCTTTAGGTGACCTGACATGTCGCTATTACACGTTGATAGAGCCCCTAGGATTCTTGCTTGACGACCAGCAGTATGATGGCGATCATATACGTGGGAGCTGGGGTCTATAAGCACATCCTTAAAATGTCCCTAGTCGTGGGAGTTTCGAGACTGGGCATCGATACTCCATTAGTAGACTAGTGTATACTGTCGAGACCCCGACGAGGGGCGGTGGCCGGTCTCACAAGCCACTGGTGTCAGTTGGTTCACCTAAGATGTATACAGGTGCTCATTGGGTTATGAGTACACCGGACAGGACTCGCCGGGAACCTGCTAGTTGGTCTTGTACCAGATGTCAGATAGCAGTTCCCTGGTGACATGTGTACAGGTTAGTTCATCGACCTGAGATCGTCATTTGTCTCGTGTGAGTTCCCACTGTGCTTTGATTACTACCCTACCACGGCTTAAAGGAGTCATGCAAACAGGTTTTAGTTGGGTACAGTCCCGAGCCACATGGAGGCAGTGAGCGGATCTGCAGGGGTTCGTCTCTCCCGGTATTGGGGGTGAGGTCGCGCTGTGTCTAGGAGAGCCATTACGCAAAGCCCTCGGTCGAGGCAGGAGATTTACTGGTAGGTATTCCAGTAGTATCTCAGGGCGTTCTGGGCTACGCTCCGACACGACTTGTACCGCTTTTGGGGGTCTGACTTTTACCAACCCCCTAGGCCCGCCATGCGATACTCATAGACGAACGGACCGGACTGTACGGATATTGTCACTGACAGGCTCAGTAGGGTGTCAGGATGAGTTCGCTCATCGACGTCCCTTTTGGTCAATAGCTGGTGGCCCGTTACGTATTGGCTTATACCTCTGACGTGCTAGTGGTTAAATCCACAGCCATTGTATTGACGAGTCTTTAGAGTCCACCACACTTTCAGTTACTCAGCTTTCGGGCGAAACGCTGTAGAGGCCGTATGGAGATATGGCAGGGTCCGATCAGATACGTGCGGTATTGCACGGATCAGGATCGGACAGCTTTGTACTAGTGGCCGTATAGTTATATGGAAGGGTTTGATCTGATACGTGCGGTATTGCACGGATCAGGATCAAACGGATTTTACTAGCCGGCTTTGGCTTAAGCCGGTCCTAGTCTAGTACAGTGTAGATATTGTCTCATTGCATTTGTATCCGGTCGGAATACAGATGCGGGTGTGTATGCACAGTGTCGGGGTTTTCCTGTAATTTATCACGGGACCAGTTTTCTGGAGTTGCCAGTTTGCATTCCGTCCCGGCCGGTTTTCCTTTGTTCTTTCCCGGCCGGACTTTCCCGATGGAGGGGGGTTATTTGCAAGTTTGCAAATAACCATTTGTGGAGGGGTTCTTTGTATTTGTGGCATTATGAAAGATTAAGCATCTTTGCTTTTCATGATGGCTTGCTTTTTTGAGATTAGAAGTGATGAGAAAGGATTTGATCTTTGATTGGTGTTGATGTGAGATTGTTATCATGATGCTTTGGATATGGTCACCTTTCTTTTTCTCCTACACTAACCTCCCTTCTTGTGATGGTTTCATATGGATTCCTCCACCATTCTCACTTAGAAAGAGGCTTCACTTGAGAGAAAAAGAATGAGAGAGTTCATTTCATCTTCTTCTTGCTAGAAAATTGAAAGCACCAATTTTCTTCACCTCTTCCTCCATCCATCAATGGCAACTACATAAACTCCAAGAGACAAAGTTTCTACACTACACTTCCTACAGCATATCTTGAGCATGTCGAGTTGCCGGCTTCATGCTCGAGTTGCCTCGGTATTGAGGCGGGAGCCCGTAAAAGACGCAGGCGTTGTGGTGCCCTTTCCGGCGAGGAGGCGACGATGTGGAGGCAAGACTTTCCGCGGGAGATCGGGACGATGACGAGAAGACCGGAGGACTCGGATCACTCGGTATACTTCTAACCCTATCTCTTGATTGCTAGCACTAGGTTAATGGTAAACGATCCGGGTTTTCTTTTTCCGCGGTAGCGCCGGTTTCCGAGTAAGGAAAATTTTTGATTCCGCAATTTGGCCTCGGATAGACGGCCGGGGCGCTGCCGTGGCGCAACAAGGATCTCGTAAGAGTAATTTCTCCTTACGAATCGTGGGGATCCCTAAGTGTGTTGCTCCCTGGTGAGTCATAAGGATCTCACGCGGGTGTTTTCTCTTTACAAGGTCCAGAGGGCCCTGCAAGTGTACATGAATAAATTTTTTTTACGAGTCTGCGCCCTTTCGGGTTTTCACAAACTCGCCGGTAGCCCTTCTATTTTTACTCACGGAGCCCTTTCGGGTTTTCATCCGTGCCCATTTTGCTTGTGGATGTACCGTTTTTTCTGTTCTTTTCTTTTTTTTGCCACGTCAGCTTGAGGATGCTGCGGTTTGTAGTAATTTAAAGACATTTCAGTCCGTAGCTAGTGTAATGACATTACAGTCCATTATTAGTTTAAGAACGTTTCGGTCCGTCATTAACTTTAGGACATTTCGGTCCCTTGTTAGTTTAGAGACGTTTCGGTCCATAGCTAGTTTCAGGACATCTTGGTCCCTTGTTAGTTTTGGGACGTTTTGGTCCATAGCTAGTTTAAGGACATCTCGGTCCCTTGTTAGTTTAGGGACGTTTCGGTCCATAGCGATTTTGAGGCAAGTTTTCGCTAGATACTACTTATAGAGTTTGGGCTTGGGAATATAGCGAGCGGACATAGGCGTCGTCATCTATCGTTAACCTAGACCGTGACTCGTCAGGCGTAGTATTTCTTAAGGAACCGGCCGTTTATTGGCCTGAAGGGTCTTTCGCCATGCATATCCCTGAGCAAGTAAGCCCCACCTTGGAAGACTTTGTCTATGATGTACGGTCCCTCATAGTTCGGCTCGAATTTCCCCCGTTTGGCACGATTGGGGATTATAGGTCTTTTGACAATTAGCACGAGTTTGCCTTGGCGGAATGTTCTCGGCCTAGTTAGTCTTTCATATGAACGCGCCATCCTTGCTTTATAAATTTCTAGGTTTTGCTGCGCCATGAGACGAGTTTCATCGAGGGCGTCGAGCTCCTCAAGCCAAAGATGAGCATTTTCTTCGTCTGTTAGCTCGTAATGAACCACCACTCATAGAGAGGGTAGCTCTATCTCAAGGGGGGTACTGCTTCAACGCCGAATACCAATCCATACGGTGTCGTTTTTGTGTCCGTTTTGAACATTGTCCGATAGGCCCAGAGAGCTTCATGCAGTCTCTCGTGCCAGTCCTTTTTATTTTTGGACACTGTCTTCTTTATGATCTTTGTCAAGGTTTTGTTGAAAGCCTCAGCTAGACCGTTAGCTCGGGGATTGTAGACTGAAGAGTATCTCCAGTCTATATTATGCTGCTGTGCGAAGCGGCTGATTTTGTGACTTCTGTAGGCCGGCCCCTTACTGGAGATAATCCGTCGTGGAGTGCCGAACCGATAAATGACGTGTCTTGAAGAAATGGAGAATATTCTCCGTCTTCACTTCTCTTAGCGGTACTGCTTCTGTCCACTTAAAGAAATAATCGGTTGTCGCCAATATGAACCGATGTCCTCTGGATGACGCTGGTTCGATATGCCCAATTATATCGGTTCCCCACATTTCGAACGGCCAGCTAGCCACCGTTGGGTGTAGCGGATTAGGATGCTGGTGGATGAAGTCTCCATGGATTTGGCACTAGTGGCACTGCTTTGCGTATTCGAAGTCCTGAATCATCGTGGGCCAATAGTAGCCCATCCTTTTGATCTTCATCTTCATCTTCTGCCCGGCTTGATGAGAACCGCAGAGTCCGTCATGAGTGTCTTGGACGACTCTCCTTACTTCTTCTGGCCCCAGGCATCTCAGCCATAGAGAGTCGAACGATCTCTTATATAGAGTATCATTGACGAAGGCGAAAGACAGAGCTCGTTTCATGAGCTGATGTCTTGAGGATGCATCTTCCGGCGTTTGACGGGATTTGAAGTAGTCTATAAAGACTTCTCTCCAATCCTTAGCCTTTTCTTGGATCTCTATTTGTAGGGCCGTTTGCTTGGTCGCTTCTATTTCTTCAGATGACTCCGTGGACATTTCTGCTGGCGCAAGAATCCGACGGCTTTGTACAACGATCCTCACGTCATCGAGGTTTTCGTCGGCCGGTTCTTTAGCGAGTTTCGCTAATGCATTCGCCTTACTATTTTCCGTACGCGGTATGCTTTCTAGGACGTAGGAAGGAATTTGAGTCAGCAATTGTTGCACTCTCTCGCCGTACTTTACTAACTCTGGTTTGCACGTTTGATAGTCGCCGTTTACTTGACTAACGACCAGTTGGGAGTCTCCGTATATTAAGAGGTTTTCGATTCCCATGTCGACAGTGATCTCAAGACTTGCTATCGAAGCCTCATATTCCGCTTTGTTGTTTTTCCTTGGCTCTGTTAAGGAAAAGGCAAAGCGCATTATCCCTCCTTGCGGAGTCACGAAGATAAGGCCTACCCCCGATTTGATTATAGGGGTGGTATGCTTTCTCCTCTTCATGGAAGATGCCCCATCAAAGTAGAGTTCCCATCGGTTATCACTCCCTCCTCTCTCCCTGTCGATTGTGTCAAACGCGTGCTCATTCGGCAATCCACAATTGAGGGGTGAATCGGCCGGTATCGGATGCTCAGCGAGGAAGTCGGCGATGGCCTGGCCTTTCACTGCCTTGAGAGGTCGGTATGTTATCGAGAATTCCATTAAGAGTAGGGCCCATTTAGCGAGCCGTTATGTCAGAATGGCTTTTTACATCAAATATTTAAGAGGATCCACTTTTGATATGAGATGGACCTCATGCGCTAAAGCATAATGCCGAAGCTTTATTATCGCGAAAATTAACGCCAGGCAGTGTTTTTCGATAGAGGAGTAGTTGTTTTCTGCCCCCAGGAGAACTCGGCTCAAATAGTAGAGGGCTCTCTCTTTCCCTTGGTCATTCTCCTGTGCCCATAACGCACCTAAAGAACCTTCAAGGGCTGTTGTGTACATGATGATGAGCTTTCCCTTGACTGGAGCGGTCAGTACTGGCGGATTCTGCTGGTATTGCTTGATTTCGTCCAGTGCGCTTTGGCATTTGCTGTTGGGTTCCCTTGCACCTAATCTAGGGTTATGGAAACATCACTCATGCCACTTTAAAATTTAGAGAAGTGCAAAATAAACAATCCATGAATCATAACTAGAATATTTAGGGTAACAAACAATTTGTAGCACATACAAAGAACTTTTGTAACACTAAGTAAAGAAATTACAACCTTTGTAGTCTTCCCTTGGTGACTCCTTGGACCTTTGAGAGTTTGGAATGGATCACTAGCAACCTTCCTTGTCCACGATGATCCATCCGAAGTCTCTTTGCCCAAAGCTCCTTACTTTACTTGATCTTTCAAAGAAGTATAGAAAAACACCCTACACAAATGGGCTAGAGAGGCGTAGAATGATGAGGTGGTTTTTATTCTCTAATCAAAACCCTTTTCTTTTATCAACCTCACTCAAAAGAAAACTCAAGAGATCTTGGAGGAAGAAGAAGATAATAGTGGCTAAAGCTTTTGTCAAAAGATAATGATAAAAACTTAATGAATAAATGAGAAAAGAAAGTAAATATATATTCATTCTCTCATCACAAACTATGGCACAATAATATCTATATATTTTTTATTTGGTTAGAGTCCAAATGAAAACTAAACTATGGGTTAAAGAAAGCTCAAACCAAAGAAGAGTGTAGAAGAACCCATTAATTATTTATTTTCCATTTGCCTCTTTTAATCCAAATACAATATATATATATATATATATATATATATTATTGAATCATGTGAGTCTAGCATTGCTACCATTAGTGTATCATCAACCATGACACTATGTATGTATGTATGTGTCCATATACATCAACATGTTCATACATGCATGCATACATCTTCAACAAAGAAAAGGGTTTAATTAAAGAATTAAACTAAAAGTCAAGTGTTAAATCAACACTTGATTTAACAAACCGGTCATATCACATACGACCTGACTAATAGAAAAATGCCCGATTAACATACGGTATCACATACCCGCATTCAATCGGGTCCCCGCGCATATCTCATATGCACATCACATCGTTTCTCCTGAGCTAAGAAACTCTTGTGTGGGACTCTAAGACTCGTCAATTTTCCGGCAGTAGGTGATGGTCATATTAAACACCGACAAGCCGCAAGCGGTCAGCTAAATGTAACGACCACCCGGGTATTGAGCGATCAGAAGAAAACCAGCGAAGCTGTCAAAACTCCCGTCGAGCCAATCAATAACACTACCGTACAGTCCAGTCTCTTCGTCTCATATGTCGCATATCCAGTCTAGGGGTGGTGAACGTCAGACCCCAGTAACCGATAAGTCGTGTCGATGTGAGGCTCATAACGGGTCGAGAAACTACTGATAACACTTACCAGTAGATCTCCATATCAGCCCTGGCCAGGGACTTCCAGTTATAGCCCTTCGAACATAGCGCAATATCAACCCCCAATACCGGGAGAGACTAAACCCCACCTATCGCTCATTGCCTCCATGTGATTCGGGACTGTACCCAAAAGCCACCGTTTTGCACGTTCTCTTGAACGTGGTAAGGTGGAAATCAAAGCATAGTGGGAATCACACAAAACTCTATGACGATCTCGGGTCTACAGACTAACCTATACCAGTGTCACCAGAGAACTGCTATCTGACGATAGGTATAATACCATCTAGGAGTTCTCGGCGAGTCCGTTCAGTGTACCCAGTCTCCACCGAGCACCCGTACACCATCTTTGATGTCAAACATCGATGGATATGGGATCATCCATCACCCATCATATGGGTCAAGATGCGTATACGCTAGTCTACTCTGGAGTATCAATGCCCTGTCTCGATACACTCTCGACTAGGAACAGTTATAGGATGCACTCTTGGACTACCCTGGCCCCACTAGTATGATCTGCATCATAATCCTAGTAGTCGAGTACATATCCTGAGGGCTTTATCAACATGTGAGAGCAAGATAGTAAACCAATACAAGCCAACATGTTAAGATAAAGTGAAACCAGATAGCATACTTTCATATCGAGCAAGAAAGTCCTCTCTCTATATATCCAAGCATCCACTATAATATACATCATAGGTACAACAATGGCCTTTAGGGCATATATATAACTAACAATCTCCCACTTGCACTAAGGCCAGCTGTTGTAGTATCTCATACCCAACATCCTGAAGAGTCTCTCAAATTGTATATGGGGTATGGCCTTCGTGAGTGGATCCGCAGTGTTGTCCTTCGTGTCAACTCTCCTGACCTCGATCTCGTGGCGATCAACTATCTCCCGGATCAGGTGATACCGCCTCAGAATATGTCTGGACTTCTGATGGGGCTTGGGTTCCTTGGCCAAAGCCACAGCTCCATTGTTATCACAATACAAAGGTATTGGATGCTCAATGGACGGAACCACACCAAGTTCAGTGATGAACTTCTTCATCTAGACAGCCACTTTGGCAGTATCGTTGGCAGCGATGTATTCAGCCTCCATCGTCGAGTCTGCCACGGTTTCTTGCTTAGAACTCTTCCAACAAACCGCCCCTCCATTTAGGGTAAACACAAATCCCGAGTGCGACTTAGAGTCGTCCTTATCACTTTGGAAGCTCGAAACGGTAAAGGACTCCACCTGGAGTTCTCCGTTACCATACACCAAGAACATCTCTTTAGTCCTTCTCAAGTACTTGAGAATGTTCTTCACAGCTGTCCAGTGACTCTCTCCTAGATCTGCTTGATACATACTTACTACACTTAGTGAGTATGCTACATTAGGTCTGGTACATAGCATCGCGTACATGATAGAGCCTACTGCCGAAGCATAGGGTATCCCTTGCGTACGAGCTATCTCCAAATCAGTCTTGGGAGACATCTCTTTGGAGAGACCGAGTCCAAAGATCGTGGGTTGGTTCCCACGTTTGGATTCTTCCATACTAAACCTTTTTAGATCTATCTCTATAGATCTTTATCCTCAAAATGCAGGAGGCATCACCTAGATCTTTCATTGAGAATCTATGTGATAAGAAGAGCATGATCAAGTGTAGCATAGGAACATCATTTCCTATCAAGAGTATGTCATCTACGTACAATACGAGGAAGACAACCTTACTCTCTACAACCTTCTTGTAAATACAAGGTTCATCTACGTTCTTGATGAAGTCAAACTATTTGACTACTGTTCCCCTCCGAACGGCGGCCAAGACATGGATGTCTTGCCTGAAATTCAGGACAGATGCTAATTGGTTTTATCCGTCTACTTCTCCGAAGATGCCAAGTTGATTTATGGCACCGTGTATCGGAGGTTTAGACGGATGCAGCCGATATAGCAGACTTCGTCAGATTCCCTCTCGCTTGAGGGGTTTTTGATTGTGGGGACGCTCTTCCCTGCAGGCGCAAGCCCCTGCAGTTAATTACGCTACCGCATCGTGGTAACAACTTTCTCCTTCTCCAGAATTTCACTTCGTGTCGTGTGTGTTTTTTTTGTGGATGCCCGTGGATTGTATATGGAGACTAAGTTATGCCGTCGCCCGTAGGACGTGGATTAGTCTAAATACGTATTTACTTAGATTTGGGTTTTGTGTTTTAGTTTAAGGATACGTTAGCTATATTGAGGCTAAGATCAACTTAAACGTGTAAGTCCGCGGCGGCGCCCCGGCCGTCGATCCGACGTCGGAATGCGGAAACGAAAAACTTTGCAAACTAGCAAACCGGCACCACCGCGCACTTTTAACCCGGATCGGGCCATTAACTTAGCTACTAGCAAACTAAAAGATGGGTAGAGAAGTATACCAAGCGATCCGTGTCCTTCGGTCTTCGTCTCCACTCCGATCTCCTGCGGAATCTCCGTCCGTCGCCTCCTCGTCGGAAAGGGCACCACGTAGCCGAATACTTTTACGGGCTTCCACCTCTTGACAGAGGCAACTCGGCCGCGAGTTGTCTAGCCGACGCGTCCAAGGGATGCTGTAGGCAAGTGTAGAAACTATGTCTCTTTGGGGTTTAGTGTAGTTGCCATGGATGGGGAGGTGGAGAAAGAAAATGAGCTTATGGAAAAATGGAGCTATCATTTTCTTGCAAGAATGAGATGAAGGAAATATGCTACACATCAAAAAGAACCTCTCTCCTCCCCTCTCTTAGTGGCCGGCCTCATAAGGAAATGGGTGAGGGAAAAAGGGAATAATGCAAGAAGAAAGCAAGCAAAGATAATGAATGATAAACATGAATTAAAATGGTCACACCATTTCTCATCCAACTCAAATCTCAATCCATCATACTAAATACAATGGATGAGACCAAAAGAGAATCTCATGATTAAAGAAGCCACAATAACAATAAAACCCCTCCATAAAAAGTAATTTGCACAATTGCAAATTACCCCCCTCCATCGGAAAAGTCCGGCCGTGAAAGAACAAAGGAAAACCGGCCGGAACGGAATGCAAACTGGCAACCTCAGAAAACTGATCCCGTAATAAATTACAGGAAAACCCCACTACTGCATATACATGCTCGCATTTGTATTCCCACTGAACACAAATGCAAAGAGACAAAACTACACTATCTAATACTAGGATCCGGCTTAAACTAAATCCGGCTAGTAAAAACCGTCCGATCACGATCCGTGCAATACCGCACGTATCTGATCGAACCCTGCCATATCTCCATACGACCTCTACAGCGTTTCGCCCGAAACCTGAGTAACTGTGTGTGTGGTGGACTCTAAAGACTCGTTAATACTATGGCTGTGGATTTAACCACTAGCACGTCAGAGGTATCAGCCATACGTGATGGGCCACCAGCTATTGACCAAAAGGGACGTCGATGAGCGAACTCATCCTGACACCCTACTGAGCCTGTCAGCGACAATATCCGTACAGTCCGGTCCGTTCGTCAATGAACATCGTATGGCGGGCCTAGGGGGTTGGTAAAAGTCAGACCCCCAATAGCGGTACAAGTCGTGTCGGATTGTAGCCCAGAACACCCTGAGATACTACTGGAATACCTACCAGTAAATCTCCTGCCTTGGCTAAGGACTTTCCATGTTCTGGCTCTTCTAGACACAGCGCGACCTCACCCCCAATACCGGGAGAGACGAACCCCTGCAGATCCGCTCACTGCCTCCATGTGGCTCGGGACTATACCCAACTAAAACCTGTTTGCACGTCTCATTTGAGCGTGGTAGGGTAGTAATCAAAGCACAGTGGGAACTCACACGAGACAAATGACGATCTCAGGTCGATGAACTAACCTGTACACATGTCACCAGGGAACTGCTATCTGACGTCAGGTATAATACCAACTAGCAGGCTCCCGGCGAGTCCTGTCCGGTGTACTCATAACCCAATGAGCACCTGTATATATCTTAGGTGAACCAACTGACACCAGTGGCTTGTGAGACCGTCCACCGCCACTCGTCGGGGTCTCGACTGTATACACTAGTCTACTCTGGAGAATCGATGCCCTGTCTCGAAACTCCCACGACTAGGGACATTTTAAGGATGTGCTTATAGACTCCAGCTCTCACGTATATGATCGCCCTCATACTGCTGGTAGTCAAGCAAGAATCCTAGGGGCTCTATCAACGTGTAATAGCGACTCGTAAGGTCACCTAAAGCAGTACACGATGATAAAGATAAACCAGATAGCATACTATCATCTCGAGTAAGACTGTCCTACCGGTATAGGTCCTCCTCAATCATTGCAATCACGTGCCTATGATCCAATAATTGACTCTGAGGGCACTATATCCAACAAAACGTTCATTAAGGATATATTAGTCTGATTTGAGACTAAGATCAACTTAACGGAAAGAGCATTTAGGGGCTCTATTGTTCCAGTTTAGGGACGTAGTGGTCCATTTAATACATGGCCGTCGGGACCCGTCACCTCTCTGACGACGTTGAAAGATTACAACGAAAGGTGTCAGAGGAGTTCTGAGATGTACTCTTGAACCAGAATTGATTGGGGGTCTTATAGTCCAATTTGGGACTAAAGTCTGTTTGAATGTTTAAGGATGTTAGCCATATTTGAGGCTAAGATCAACTTAAACGGGATCGTTTAGATCTGACAAAAGAGCGTTTGGGGGCTCTATTGTTCTAGTTTAGGGACGTAGTGGTCCATAGGTAGTTTAAGAACATTGCGGTCCATTGCCAGTTTAGGGACATGGTGGTCCATTGTTCCCGTTTTAGGGATGGATATTAGTTTAAGGATGCATTAGTCTATGGGTTTAAGGACCCCACAGTCCGTATGGGTGTGTTTAAGGACGCATTAGTCCATTAGTTTAAGGACACATAAGGCCATTGGTTTAAGGACCCCACAGTCCGTATTAATGTGTGGTTGTCGGGACCCGTCACCTCTCTGACGTCGTTGAAGGATTACAACGATAGGTGTCATAGGAGTTCAGAGATGTACCATTGAACCGGATGTAAATTGATTTAAGAGAGCAGACTTGCTCAGTTAATTTAATTTGAGGACTTACGGCCATGATTGGGCTAAGTCCAGTTGAGAATATTCAACGTTTTTATCTTTGGACTATTTGGCCCGTGCTAGAGCTTTGCCCCTGTTTAATAATGTACTGCATTTTTCTTTTGGCCTGCTAAGCCTTTTTGATTTGGGCTCTGTCCCTTTTAAATGATGCACAGTATCTGTTTTTGTTTGGGCTCTGCCCTTTTTAAAAATAATGCATTGCATTTTATTAGGCCTGTTAGGCCCTTTTTACTTGGGCTTGGCCCTTCTGTGAATAATGCAGTGCATTAATCAAACTGACAGTGGCCATGTGGCCTGTCAGGCGCTTTGAGCCAATTATTGAGCGCAAGCGCATGTGGAGGTGACACGTGTCACGCTCTGGTGAGCGCAAGCGCAGTAAGCTACGCCAGTGCGCTGCGCTGTTGCAGTGCCAACACGTGGCGCGCTCTGGTGCGTTGCGCCAATTCAGAGAGCAATACTCTATCTTAAAAGCTCATAGCGCAAGTTATTCTGGTGCTGACACATGGCGCTCTCTGGTGGCTTGCACCAACCCAGGAGCGCAACAGTGCAGATTTTGCAAGTGCAAGGTACTGTTTTAATATCTTGATCCAATTTTGGATTCAAGAAAAGAATGTTTAAGATTCCAGAACCAATGGTTCATAAAAAGGCAATGCTTTTGTTATTATTATGTTTTTTTATTGAAGATCTTTGATCATGTTCTTAGATCAATGATCTTTTCAGAAAAAGTTCTTCTTTTTAAAAGGTTTATCTTTCTTTTTTCTTTCTGAATTCTTCAAACTTTTCTTTAGAGGGGTTCTCTCTTTGTTTCTGTGTTTTTCTATCTCTGTCTCTCTCTATGTTGTGTTTTGAATTGGGGTCTAGGGGCCTTTATATAGTGCTCATTAATTTGTTAAATTTGTTAAAGAGATCATTCTCTAAGTGATTTGGGGATTTTTCCCCACCGTTGGATCTTTGATCCAAGGGCTTTTGTTTTACAGAAGACAATCTTCTTGTTTTAAAAAGAACAGAAAGATCTTATTGGAATTTTAATTTTGTTTGGCGCAAACGCACCAGCGCTTGACACGTGTCACGCAGCGCAGAGCGCAGGGCAACTGCGCTAGCGCAACAGCGCTGACACGTGTCGCGCAGCGCAAGGCGCAGCGCAACTCCGCTGACACGTGTCACGCAGCGCAGAGCGCAGCGCAACTACGCTAGGCGCAACTCCGCTGACACGTATCGCGCAGCGCAGAGCGCGGTGCAACAGACACATGTCGCGCAGCGCAGAGCACGGCGCAACTGCGCTGACACGTGTCGCGCAGCGCAGAGCGCAGCGCAACTGAAGCGTTGCTTCCTTTAATTTTGTTTTAAATAGAGCCTTGCTCTGATTGGGCGCGCTGCCTTGGGCGCTGCACTGACGTATCAGCTTCTGACACGCGGCGCGTTGCGCGCAGCGCAAGAAATTTGAAGCGTTGCTTCAATTTTTGAATTTTTTGAAATTCAAACAGAGTTTTGCTCTGATTGGGGGAAACAAATGCCCCCCCACCGTTGCGCTCACGTGGCGCACACGTGAGTGCAGCGGTGGCAAGATCCTAGCTATTGGATCTACTGAAGAGTTGAAGGGGTGCAAGCGCCTATAAATAGGACCCTTAGTCCTCAGTAAATAATTACCATTTTCAAGAACTTTGATTTTCAGAGCCCTGCTCTTGTTTTTAAGAACTTCAGAGCCTTGGACTCGTTTCTTTTCAAGAAATCCAGAGTTCAAATTTTTAGAACATCTTAGGTAAAATTTAACTTAAATTAAATTAAATTTAATTAACAGAGCCTTGCTCTCATAGATCTTTGATCTAAAGAAAACCCCTTTGGGGTTTCATCAACAGAGCCTTGCTCTCAAGAATCCATAGATCTACAGAGATCTTGTTTCATGGGTTTTAACCCATGAACAGAGCTTTGCTCCTGGATCAAACATAGATCTTTTTGATCTAAAAAATGGAGAACTTTTTATAAGTTTTCATGGATTTTTTAAGACCCCAAATTTTTAATTTTTAGGAGTTAAAAAAATTTCTTGTAATAGATTTTCTCATCATTATTACAGAGCTAGGCACTTTTAAGGAATTTTATTCCCTTGAGACCAGAGTTTGACAAGTGTCACTCTGTGAAAGAGCTTTGCTCTGAAAGAGGAGATTTTCTCCCTGTCTCTAGGAATTTTTCATTAATGAGAATATTCTCTTGGGGATTAATTGATAGTCTCGTCCAATGATGGGGCTGTTTTATTAACTGATGCACTGTCATCCAGATTTTGTGGGTCCCCCTTTGGTCCCCTACCCACTGCATTGCAGTGTGGTATAAATTTTAAAATGCCAAGCGTTGGAATTACAACACCGACGGCTGATTTTTGTCCCTCCGCAGGAAACATCTTTGCTGATTTGTCTTTCCCGTTTGTTCGCTCGGAGGGAGGATTTCCCCAGGCACCAGTGGACCGAGAGGTGCTCGCTCTCATCAAGGATCATGACCCCGAGCACAAGAACTTTCACCTGTGGGGTAGGTGGTATAACGAGATCATCCAGGGTCGCCGAAGCTTCGGTTCCACTACGCCGTCTGAGCCCATATTTTCGATCCCCTATGCGGATGAACCCCCGGTGAAGTATGCCGTGGAGGTCAAAGACTGGAAATTGGATGATCTTCTCCAACCTGCGATTGGTGCTATTCCCGTGCAGCCGCCGCCGGCAATAGACATTTTGGGGAGGCGAATATGTCAGGGTGAAGCACGCCCTTGGGGACAGGCCTATAACATTGGATTGACCCCGCGACCACCCGCCGGATATTTGCAGTAGGCCCGGTACATCTTATCGGCGAAGAGGACTCATCTGATGAAGATTGGTTTGTATTCGGCGATCTACGTCTCGCTTTTCGAGTACCCCTCTCCTCCAACGTGGTGGATTAAGGCTTTTATCGAACAATGGAATATCCCCACTCACACCTTCCTTATGACGGACAGGGAAGTCTCCATCTCCCTGGAAGAGTTTGCTGAAATCTCGGGTCTGCCGATGAGGGGGGAGCATTACGAGGAGCTGCTTCCTCCTGACGATTATGTCTTCGCCACCAAGCCGCTGGTGTTTGATCTGACGCCGGAGAATGCTATTCAGCACCAGTTTCCGGGCTTGGTGAAGGTGCTGGACATATATGAAGGACTCTATCTGGAATCAGGGGTCCGGGGAGTCAGTTTCGCAGATTTTATCGCCCGCTTCATTCGACCGGAGTTTCTATCAGAGTGGAGCGAGAAGTTCGCCAAGCTTGATGACCCTTTCGGCTTCGGCTTGGACCGTCGACCAACATCGGAGGACGATCAAAAGGACTTTTATCTCCCCGGCGCCGCCGTCATGCCATTGTCAGAAATCGCCGTCCCGGGCATGGATGAGAAGACCTTTTTTGTAGGGTTCCTGGGATTGTGGCTGTGCAGCTTCGCGCTCCCCATGCACCCGCGCCACATGCGGCCGTCCGTTTTCTACCCAGCGCATCGGATGGTGGCTGGCCTGTAGTTGATAATAGGAATCGCCGGGTTGGCTTACCTATATAATGGACTTAGCGTGGTGGCGGATGCTAATGAACCTGGGGTGCAGCCTGCTAATTTCCTGATGCATAACTTCACCTCATGGATGGAAATGCATGTGCATGGGGTGTTCGTATGATCCCTCCGTTTTTTGAGAAGTGCAGACTCCCAAGAGTCATGCGGCTGGTCGGCGCCTCGATCGTGGTTGCGCCTCCGCGGGAGGCTAGGGGGTTGCTCCTTCGTCCACACCTGGTCGGAGCGAAGGTTTCTTTTTTGGATAAAGTCATAACCATAGGCTCAGAAACCTCCAAGTCGGTGGTGGCGCTGCGCGACGACTTCAAGGATGGGGCCTCCGTACTGAAATCCCGGGAGATTCTTCACCTCTACTCCATTCGGCCGGGCTACCTGGTTTTCAGGCAGAACGAGATGGCACTATTCATGAGGTATAACCCCCACTGGTTCGCCCAACAATCAAGCTATCACTAGGGGATCGCGCTGGAGGCATTTTTGGAAGAGCCCGCGGCCAGCAGGGAGGGGATACGGAGTGCGATGCACCATTTCATGCGGCTGAACACGGGCTCCTACTTCTTCATCAGCGAGCCGAGCTGCGTTCCCAAGGTCCTCAACGCATACGTGGCTTGGTACGAACATGCAATGGGTCCAGTTATCCATATGGAGAAGCGCATGCTGGTTGACTGCAAGGGTGCGCCTCCCGGCGGCGACCGTAAGGCTCCCCTGAAGCCAAGGACCCCAGTCAATTCTCCGCTGAAAGATGCCGGAGCTGGGCCACCGCGCATGTTGAGCCCTCCGCATGGATTGCCGCCTCCTGATACTGTGGATGCGCCACCAGCGTGTAGGGATCCTAGGCACACTAAGGAGGTTCCACAAGGCATCAACCATGCCAAATTCAAAAATTTCCGGTGCCGAGAAACCCTAATGCGATCGTTGACTAGAGTTTAAGGCGAAACATGCAACTAGTTAACAACTTAACTAAGAGTGAACGGAAATACAACCTTTGTAGATCCGGTCCTTCACCTCCATAGCTTCGTGATGATGTTCCCTCGCTGCGATCATCGGATCCCGGGCTCTAGCGTCGGCTTCATTGGAGAAATGGGCGGGCTAGGTCGTCGACTTCGATGCCGAAGATGATCTACGTCGAGGCAACACAAGATCAAGCTCCAACTTCACCAAGCCATGAAACTTGTGAAGAAAACACCCTATACTACTTGGCAAGTGGTAGAGGATGAAGAAATAGAAAGTGGGTTCAGTTTAGAATTGGATTTCTCACTCTTTTTCTCAAATCGCCATTGAAGCTAGCAAGCTTCTTTCTTCTTGAAGAAGAAGAAGAAGATAATATGATAAGAATTATTGGAAAATAGAAAATAAGTCATTCTTATCATATTATCAACCATGGTTAAGTGTAGAGAATAAACTAAGGTTAGGTGAATGGTTAGGTTTAGCATGAAACAAAAATGGTATACTTTTTCAAAGCTTCATGAAGCTTCAATGTAAAACAAAGCAAGCCACCATTTCTATTTTTACCAAAATAAATAAATAAATAAATGAATAAATAAATTAAAACCCTAACCATTTACTTAACCAAGGTTTAAACTAAACATACACCCAAACATGCATGTATCATCAAACATGATACAATCAAGTGCACAAAAAAATATATCACATATACAACTTGTGCATATCAAGTGAGAAAATCCATTTTAAGTGAACCAATACTAGTTAATGCAAAATAATATATCAAATATATAATTATGCATTAAATCATTAAATCAACGCTTGATTTAACGATCCGGTCATATCGCATATGACCGACTAATATCCAATGTATCGACTTATCGAATCAATCCTTGATTCGATAACTAGGTTATATCGCATACAACCAATCGATACATTCATCGCGAGAATAGAATACGGTATCACATACACGCATTATTCTCGGTCCCGCACATATCTCATATGTGCTCCTATTTCATTTCGCTTGAGCCAGGAAACCTCTATGTAGGACTCTAAAGACTCGTCAATACGCCGGCAGTAGGTGATGATCATATCAAACACCCACAAGCCGCAAGCGGTTTGCTAAACGTAACGGCCACCCGGGTATTGAGCGATCAGAAGATCGACGAGCAAGCCCGCTCATACTCCTGTGAATCCAACCAGTAACACTTACCGTACAGTCCGGTCTCGTCGTCTGATATGTCGCATATCTCGCCTAGGGGTGGTAAACGTCAGACCCCAATAGCTCGATAAGTCGTGTCGATATGAGGTCTATAACAGTTCGAGAAACTACAGGTAACACTTACCAGTAAATCTCAGCAACCCTGGCCAGGGATTTCCGGTTATAGCCAATCGAACACAGCGCCACATCAACTCCCTATACCGGGAGAGACGAATCCCCTCCTATCGCTCATTGCCTCCATGTGATTCGGGACTGTACCCAAAAGCCACCGTTTTGCACGCCCTCTTGGACGTGGTAAGGTGGAAATCAAAGCACAGTGGGAATCACACAAGACTCTATGACGATCTCGGGTCTACAGACTAACCTGTACCAGTGTCACCAGAGAACTACCATCTGACGTAAGGTATAATACCATCTGGGAGTTCTCGGCGAGTCCGTCCAGTGTACCCAGTCTCTACTGAGCACCCGTATATCATCTCTGATGTCAAACACCAATGGATATGGGATCATCCATCGCCCATCTGTATGGGTCGAGAAGGTATACGCTAGTCTACTCTGGTATATCGATGCCCCGTCTCGATATACGCACGACTAGGGACCTGTTCAGTTGATAAAACTGCACATTTGTATTACATTTTTCCTACCATTTTCATATTAGAAAAATGACTTTATTATAATATATTATACATATGAGGGTTTATGTGTAAAAACATTATTTTCTATGTGTTAATATATTTTAATTATCATTTGGTAGGAAAATGTATGAAAATATTATTGACCTAATCCTAATAGAACAAAGTCTACTAAAATCTTATTTGAGTTGTTGTGCAGAATATTTCCAAGTTGTTATGAAGAATTTATCAAACAAATCAATTTGTTGAAGAAAACTTGCCAAATTAAGAAGCAAAACTTGGAGACCAAGTCTGGAAGCAACCGAGAGAAGATTTCTGAATTCTAAAGATACTTAGGATTGCCAAATGTCAAAATCAGAGAGCCCAAGAAAATTGGTGAAGACATCCTCACCATTGGCCGCGGAACCGCGGCCAAACCTCCCTGTTGGCCGCGGATCCGCGGCAATCTAGAGAGATTGTGTGCTAAAATTTTGTGGAGTAAATCTCTGCTAAATTTTACCAAGTTTCCAACTAAAAGATTCTGGCCTTGCACTATAAAAGGGCACCGAGGGCCTCTTGGAAAAGCTATCAAGCCGAAGAGATCACGAAGCCCCAGACACTCACGTATCCAGGCTGATCATCGACTGTTCGTCTACCTCCTTGAAAGAGATCGAGAAGCAAACTAGTCTTTGTAATCATTTTCTAAGGAATCAAAGTGTAGATTGTTCAAGTTGTTTAATAAAGGTAGTTGTTTTATTTAATTCTTTTGCATTTTACATTATGGTTTCCCTCTCTGTCTTTTCATCTTCTTTTCCCAACATGCGCGAGTAATTCTCCGCTTGTTAGGGTTCGTAGGATTAGGGTAGGCTAATGGATGATGAACATCTCTAAACCCTTTTTAAGTCCTATAAAGTTTATGAACTTTATCAAAAGAATCATTAACATCCTAATCGGGCGCGCTAACAATTCTTTGCTAGTTCCGACCGCAATTAGAGATTAGATTAATGATTGTTTTGGTAAAGGCTAAATATGAACGGAGTTCCGTGTCGAGATAAGGGTTAAGAGTGGGATTCCTTTTCCCTCCAGAAACCCTAATCTACACGCATCACCGTCGTTCTAGTTCTAAATCTATTAATGGATAAAAAAGGTAACTTTTAATTAATCGTCCATAACTACTAAATCCTAACGAACCCTACAAGCCCTCTTATTATATTATCTACGTGTCTAAAATAATCTAGATCTATATTTTACATTCTTGTTTAACGTAGATCTAGAAACCATTCTATAAAATTCTTTATCCCTCCTCTCTTTCTCAACGCATCTAAAGTAAAAATAAAAAGTTCAACGTTTCCTAGAGGACGACCCGTACCCATCTCGGTCTAGCTACGTGCGACACCGTTATTGATTGCGGTTAACTACAAACACACTTTTTTCGTATCAAACTTATCTTTGATCGTATCAAACTACAAACACACTTTTTTCGTATCAAACGCATCCAGGCTGATCATCGACTGTTCGACTACCTCCTTAGGAAAGATCGAGAAGCAACTAGTCTTTGTAATCATTTTCTAAGGAATCAAAGTGTAGATTGTTCAAGTTGATTAATAAAGGTAGTTGTTTTATTTAATTCTTTTGCATTTTACATTATGTTTTCCCTCTCTCTCTTTTCATCTTCTTTTCCCAACATGCGCGAGTAATTCTCCGCTTGTTAGGGTTCGTAGGATTAGGTAGGCTAATAGATGATGAAAATAACTAAACCCTTTTTAAGTCCTATAAAGTTTAGGAACTTTATCAGAAGAATCATTAACTTCCTAATCGGGCGCGCTAGCAATTCTTTGCTTGTTCCGACCGCGATTAGAGATTAGATTAATGATTGTTTTGGTAAAGGCTAGATATGAATAGAGTTCCGTGTTGAGATAAGGGTTAAGAGTGGGATTCCTTTTCCCTCCAGAAACCCTAATCTACACGCATCACCGTCGTTCTAGTTCTAAATCTATTAATGGATAAAAAGGGTAACTTTTAATTAATCGTCCATAACTACTAAATCCTAACGAACCCTACAAGCCCTCTTATTATATTAACTATATCTTTAAAATAATCTAGATCTATATTTTACATTCTTGTTTAACGTAGATCTAGAAACCATTCTACAAAATTCTTTATCCCTCCTTTCTTTTTCAACACATCTAAAGTAAAAATAAAAAGTTCAACGTTTCCCTGAGGACGACCCGTACTCATCTCGGTCTAGCTACGTGCGACACTGTTATTGATTGCGGCTAACTACAAACACACTTTTTCGAACCAATCAAATGGCGCCGTTGCCAGGGATGCGTGCGTAATTTTTTATTTTTACTATTTGTGTTGAATTCTTAGACGAGCCATATCATTATTAAAACAAAACTGCAAATTGCATATTTAACGATTTGTGCGTGAATTTTTGCAAGGAGATCTGGAGTCACAGAATTAAGGAGAACAGGGAACAGAGCCATTTTTAGAGATCCAGAAAAGCACAGAAGGCTATACAAAAATTTTCATCAAGTGATCCCTTTGCCACGCGGCGGAACCGCGGCGAAAGTACCCCTTCTGCGGCGGAATCGCGGCAGTTTGGAGGAATTAGGGCTTCAATCTTCTCTGGTATCTTTATTAACTCCTTCTCTCTCCTCTCAAATCCAATAAAATCTATTTTCTGCAGGATTCTTTGCAAAATCGCGCCGCTCAAAAATCTTTTTGCAAAAGTTTTGTGGTTGGTTTTTTTTGCATATTTAATACGGACTTTAAGGGGCAAAGACCAAATCAAGATTAGGTGGGGATTTCATCACCCTTCCTAAGCCCCACAAATCACAAACTGAGCATATAGATCAACCCTTCATTAATTTAAAAAATATCTAGACCAGACTCTAAGGACTGTCGCGCTCAATAAGGACAGAGGAAGGTCGTGGGTAATCTATCGTTTATCCGCATTACTTTTGTAGTGCCTAGGCAAGTGTGACAAAGGCTAGTGGTTTTTAATTAGGCCCATGACGTGGTTCCTTCCTACTTACCTGGCACTTATCTGGCTACAAGGGTAGTACGGAGGCGGTAGAGGATTGATCCTGCGGCTTGTCCTTTGGAAGTCTAGGAGCGGTCTAGAGACTGGACCTAAGTGACCTTAGTTCTAGGGTTGCTTGTGCATCTTAGGGTGATTTGTCTTGAGTCCCACTTTTTCAAAATAAGCCAATTTTAAAATCATACACACGCTGCCACTTGCACTAAACCCGCTTAGTGCATGCTCGGCTGGACACGGGATCCTAGTGCCCGTCTTGTCCGCGTTCCTTCTATCGACGTCGAAGTCGGTACTTTTTCATCTTCTTTTCCCCCACCACACACCACATCGACCGTGATGGACGGTACTCCATCTAATTATAACACCACGCTGCCACCGCCCGTAGGTGAGCAGAATCCACCGCGCATCTCTCTCCAAGAGAGATGCTATCCTATTCGTGGTCCCCTTCCTACTTGTCTATCTCTTCCACCACCTAACGGGGATAATTTTGAAATTAAACCCCACTACATCAATCTGCTGCCCAAATTTCACGGGCTTGAGTTGGAAGATGCGTACGTTTTCATCACCAAATTCGAAAACGTATGCGCAATGATGGGTACTTCATAATTAACTTTAGATGCTATGCGCTTACGTTTTCTCCCATTCACACTGTGCGACTTGGCAGAAAAATGGCTTTACAATACTGCCGCACACTCTATCACTAATTGGGACGAATTCATCATAGCATTTCTTAAGAAGTTTTACCCAAACCATAAGACTTCCCACATTAGGAGCGAGATCAACCAGTTCACCCAGCTTCCCAATGAACCATTTTGGAAGTGCTTTGAACGTTTCAAAGATCTACTTGTCCAATGCCCCCATCACGGAATACAAAGATGGGATTTATGTCGGATTATATATGAGGGCATTAATCCAGCGACAAAGCAGATGCTTGAAACAATATGTCAATGCAATTTCATGTCTAAAGATGACGGTGAAGCATGGAAATATCTGGAAGATCTCGCAGAAAGCACTTTGCAGTGGGAAAGCGTAAGACCACCTTCAACTAAGGGAGGTATTCACCAGCTCGATGTTTCTATCGCAGTAAAAGCTGAAATGGCAGCGATACAAAAGAAACTCGACGCTATTGAAAACAAGTTCTCATCATTCTCCCTAAATCAGGTCACGCTTCCTAAGACCGTCTGTGGTTGCTGTTCGGATCCTTCAAACTTAACGAAAGAATGTCCTATGAATGCTTCGTTTCTTGCTAATGCTGCTCTTCAGCAGCGGCCTAGAAACGACCCTTATTCTTCCACGTACAATCAAGGATGGAGGAATCATCTTAACTTTGCTTGGAATCAAAAACAACAAAGCAATTATCAAAGACCTCCTCCACAGCAACCACAACCACAGAATCAGCCCCCCTTTCAGTCACAGAATTTCCAAAATCCGGCCAACATTTCTACACCACAAGTGGCCGGTATTGACAACTCACTTGCACAAATTTTGGATATGTTCATGAAACAATCCATGCAAAATTCGGCTGAGATGAGGTCTTCTATTGATGCCCTAACGAAAAACTCCTCCTCCCATGGTGAGAGTATCAAATCAACAGAAAACCAAATCGCACAATTAAACGCCGCAATGAGTGCGAGAGAGAAAGGGAAACTCCCATCTCAACCCCTACCGAATCCTGGCCATTCATAAAATCATAATGTGAATGCCGTCACTACGTTGAGATCGGGGAGAGTGCTGAACAACCGAGTGGGTGAGCAATTTGATGATAGTGACACATTTGATACCCCTTCGTCTTCTTCCCCTAACTCGTCTAGTCTTCCACCTTCATCCGAGCCTATTCTCCGTTTTCCCCAAGGCTCAAACATTTCGCCAAATCTATCTAAGTCGATGCCCACTCCAATTTTAGGATCGAATCCGTCGCCACAGTCTTCTCCACAAACGTTGGACCCAAAACTTATTGATCGAGCTCCATTTCCAAACCGATTAAGGGCCAACCGACCTAACCCGCAAATGGAGAAAATTGTGGAAATGTTTAAGCAAGTTAGCGTGAATATTCCTCTCCTAGATGCTATTCAACAAGTCCCATCTTATGCAAGAATCCTTAAAGACTTGTGCACTAGGAAGAGAAAAACTCAAGTGCCTAAAAAGGTTTTCATGACGAGTAATGTTAGCATAGCTTTTACCCAACAAATACCAAAGAAACGTAAGGACCCCGGCTGTCCTACAATCTCTATTTCTATTGGGGGTAAAAATATAAATCGTGCTTTACTCGATCTAGGCGCTAGCGTCAACTTGCTTCCTTATTCAGTATACGAGTAGTTAGGAATTGGAGAGTTAAAACCCGCCCATTGTACTCTCCAAATGGCAGACTGATCTATCACCAAACCTCGGGGCGAACTAGAGGATGTGTTAATTAAAGTCGGGGAATTCATATTTCCCGTGGACTTTATTGTTTTAGATACACAACCTGTAGCAAACCCACGCAATCAAATCCCGGTGATACTTGGTCGACCCTTCCTAGCAACTTCTAACGCTGTAATTAATTGTCGTAACGGTTCTATGAACTTATCCTTCGGGAAAATGACAATTGAGCTTAATATTTACAAGCTAGGAAGTCAGCCATCAGAACCTTCTGCTCAATTGCTGGATGTTTGTTCCATCCACGAGATAGCTTCCAAAAGCTGCATGGATGAGGAGCTTTTCTTTGATGTTCTCGACAACATTAATGAGACACGTTTGATCTTGCACCACTTTACAGTGAGGATATGTTCAATGAGTCCGACCTTGAGATTGAACCCGTTGACTCGTTGCAAAAGTCAGCAGCACTTTCCGAGTCAATAACTTATGCAAGTTTTGAACCTCTTAGGGAGTCCGAATATCATTCGCTTACCCTACCTTCTATTGTCTCTCCGCCAATTCTTGATCTCAAACCGCTACCTTCTCATCTTAAATATGCATATTTAGGAGAGAATGAGACTTTGCCAGTGATTATTTCCGCTTCTCTAGCCTTAGAGCAAGAGAATGCACTTTTGGCAGTGTTGAGATCGAATCGGGAATCATTTGGTTGGACTATGGCTGACATCAAAGGGATTAGTCCCTTAATTGTTGAACATTACATACATCTGATGGATGAAGCCACACCAACCCGAGACCCACAAAGTCGGTTAAATCCCGTTTTGAAGGATGCGGTAAAGAAAGAAATCGTCAAGTGCCTTGATAGTGGAATAATTTACCCCATATCTGATAGTCAATGGGTAAGTCCAATTCATATGGTCCCTAAAAAGTCTGGCATCATGGTCATCACTAATGAGGCTAATGAGTTAATCCAAACACGCACCCAAACTGGGTGGCGCGTATGTATCGATTACAGGAAACTCAATGCCGTGACGAGCAAAGATCATTTCCCTCTACCTTTCATTGACCAGATGTTAGAATGACTAGCGGGACACGAATACTACTGTTTCTTGGACGGATACTCTGGTTATAACCAGGTCCCCATCACCGAAAAGGATCAAGATAAAACCACTTTTACTTGTCCTTTCGGAACTTTTGCTTATAGACGCATGCCCTTTGGGTTATGCAACGCTCCCACTACATTTCAGCGGTGCATGATGGGGATATTTTCAGATATGGTGGAAAATTTTCTGGAAATTTTTATGGACGATTTCTCCATTTTTGGGGACTCCTTTGAGGACTGCCTTCATAATCTTGACGCTGTTCTTACCCGCTGTAAGGATAAGAACTTGACTTTGAATTGGGAAAAATGCCATTTTATGGTCCAAGAAGGTATTGTACTTGGACATATAATTTCACATAAAGGTATTGAGGTTGACAGAGCTAAAATAGATGTCATTCAAAACCTCCCTCGTCCCAATTGCGTCAAAGATATACGATCCTTCGTTGGTCATGCAGGATTTTATAGGAGATTTATTAAGGACTTTAGCAAAATTGCTAGACCCTTAACCCTTCTATTGGCCAAGGACACTACTTTTCACTTCGATTCGGATTGTGAGGCTGCTTTTGAATCGCTTAAAGAATCACTCACTACAGCCCCCGTTCTATCATCTCCGGATTGGAACCACCCGTTCGAGCTTATGTGTGACGCATCAGACTTTGCTATTGGTGCTGTCTTGGGACAGCATATTGATAAGATGCCACATGTAATTTACCATGCAAGTAGGACCTTGAATGATGCATAAATAAATTACATAACTACCGAGAAAGAACTCTTGGCAGTTGTATTTGCATTAGAGAAATTCAGGCCCTACTTGATTGGCTCGCCTATTGTGGTTTACACAGATCACTCCGCCCTACGACATCTTTTATCGAAAAAGGATGCAAAGGCCAGGCTAATTCGTTGGATCCTATTGTTACAAGAATTTGATCTTGTCATCAAAGACAAGAGTGGATGTGAAAACGTTGTAGCCGACCATCTTTCACGCATCACTTCTTAGCCAACTGTGACCGTGCCGATAAATGACTCATTTCTCGACGAGCAGCTCTTGAATGTATTCTACGAACCTTGGTTCGTGGATATTGTAAACTATCTTGCGACGGGACTTATACCTAGCAATTGGTCGAAACAAGACAAACTTCGATTTCTATCCCAAGTAAAATATTTTTACTGGGATGAACCATATCTATTCAAGTATTGTTCCGATCAAATCATTCGCAGGTGTGTCCCTAACAATGAATTCAAGAGCGTGTTATCATTTTGTCATGATCAGGCATGCGGCGGTCATTTTGGACCTCAAAAAACGGCGGAGAAAGTTTTGCAATGTGGCTTTTATTGGCTAACATTATTTAAAGATGCATTTGAACATTGCAAAACTTGTCCGCGATGTCAGCATTTGGGTCGGATTTCACGAAGGAATGAGATGCCGCTCCAACCTATATTGGTTGTGGAAATATTTGATGTTTTGGGTATTGATTTTATGGGCCCTTTTCCCAACTCCTTTGGGAATCTATATATCTTGTTAGCGGTTGATTGTGTCTCGAAGTGGGTGGAAGCTGTACCGTGTCGCACTAATGACAACAAAGTTTTCATTAAGTTCCTTAAAGAAAATATCTTTTCGCGATTCAGACACCCTCGTGCTATCATTAGCGACAACGGGACACATTTCTGTAATAGGTCTTTCGAGGCCTTGATGCGGAAATATTCAATCACCTACAAGCTTTCTACCCCCTATCACCCCTAAACAAGCGGGCAGGCTGAGATCTCAAATAGGCAGATCAAACAGATATTGGAGAAGACGGTTTCTAAGAACCGTAAAGATTGGTCAACCAAATTGACGGATGCTCTTTGGGCATTCCGCACCCCTTATAAGACCGATCTTGGTATGTCTCGATACCGCCTTGTGTTTGGGAAGGCATGCCACCTCCCTGTCGAGATTGAACATAAGGCAATGTGGGCTATTAAAGAGCTTAATTTTGATCTTGATCATGCAGGCAGCTATTGGAAGCTGCAATTGAATGAGCTAAGCGAACTCCGCGATGAAGCTTACGATAATGCGGTGATAGTAAAGAATAGGACTAAAGTATTCCACGATAAAAATCTTTCTAGAAAAACCTTCACATCGGGGCAACAAGTCCTTCTTTACGATTCCCGTCTCCATCTTCATCCGGGTAAGCTTAAATCTCGTTGGAAAGGACCTTTTGTGGTGCGGTATGTACACCCGCACGGGGCAGTTGAAGTCGAAAATTTGAAAAACGGTTCAATTTTTAAAGTAAATGGGCATAGATTAAAACCGTATTTTTCTGCTGACCCCGCGGAGGAGCTCCTGTTTTTACAGGAGCCGCTTTATCAAAACTAAAATTCCTCCGCCTCACCTCCATGTTTTGATAACTTTTTCACATTTTTAAGAATGGAGGTGAGTAAAAAATGATTTGATTGAATATCTGTGCGTGTCAAAGAATAAGTTTGGGGGAATTTTTCATTTAATTATTATTTTACCCCTTGTATCTCTCCCTTAGTATACAGGTCCATGTTCTCAAAAGGCTACATCAGTGAGGACACTGCTGAAAACAGGTTTGGGGGGGAGGTTTGTATTCACTGAATTATCTTTGACACCGGGCATTAAAATTTTTTTTTATATAACAAAAGAATAGAAAGTGAAAAATTACATCCAAAAGATAGGAATAGTTTAAGAAAACCAAGAAAATTAGAAGTTTTCTTAGACGAACTAGTAATAAGTAGTTATGAGCTGTTGTCCCAAGAGTTAGTAAGATGAAGGAAGTCACTAACTGAGGATAAAAATAAGTCTGAAAAATAATTTCTATTCTGGAAGCCAAACATTTGAATGTTGATACCCTACTATATGCACTTACACACGTCTTGAAACTCGGGATAGTAGAGGATACCTTGAAATGCTTTTGTCTAAAAGCCTAAGTATGAAGGAAATAAAAAAAATGAAGAAAATATAAAAATGGTGAAAAGAAAAAAATGAACACTGGTTTTGTTATCGCCAAGGCAGCAATAAAAAAATATAGCGAGGGTGCCTCTTCACCTAGTGCCCTAAGGCCAACTGGTCTGGGAGTCACTGCTAAGCCTTAGGTGGTGCAAGACGAGGAAAATATTATCATCTAATAAGCAAGCACATGAGTAATCGGTTGGTTAGTACCTCAAGAAGTATTAACGGTCGCATGAAAATGTGTGAGCAAATCTTAATATTCATTAAATTAAAAAGTACTAAGGTAGATGGACAAGAGTATGATAGCTTGAATTGAATTCTCCAAGTGTAGGGATGTTCTATACACACACGTAGGGGTATATGATCAACGTTTGGAAGAAAGATAGGAATGAAGAATAAAGACGATGTTTTATCGAGGGATGATGTGATTTCTAACATTTTTCATGACTATTAAGATAGGGCTCATGACAACTGAAAAGCTAGTGTAGTTGGAAACTCTAAATTTTCAAAGTATTTCTTTTATGGTTCTTATCTTTATATGTAAATTTTACCATCTGTCTTTTGTTATTGGATTTTGTGGGTGTAATCCGCTGAAAACCCTCAGGAGACAACACTCCTCCTACTAGGGACACCTAGAGGTTTAACGGCTTGTTGCACGTGCTCAGTGCAATCGTGTCTGCCTACGAAAGTGTGCTTAGTTTTCTCCTTTCTTTTTCTCCTCTTAAATAAACTAGTTTGCTCGGGACGATCAAAGATAAGTTTGATCAATCAGGACCTTGAAGGATGTACATATGGACTACCATGTCCCCACTAGTATGATCCGCATCATAGTCCAGGTAGTCAAGTACACATCCTAAGAGCTTTACCAACATGTAACAGAGAGACAATCAGTGTACACGTTAAGGTAAAGAGCAACCAGATAGCATACTATCATGTCGAGCAAGAAAGTCGTCCCTATATATGTCCAAGCATCCACTACAATATACATCCTATGTATAGTAATGGCCTCTAGGGCATACATATAACTAACAATCTCCCACTTGCACTAGGGCCATCTGATAGCAGTGGTTGTAATATCTCATACTCAACCATCCCATAAAAGTCTCTATCTGGGAAAAGGCCTTTGTGAGTGGATCCGCCGTGTTGTCCTCTGAGTCTACTCTCCTAACCTTGATCCCTTGGAGATCAACCATCTCCATGATCAGGTGACACTGCCTTAGAATATGTCTGGATCACTGATGGGACCGGCGTTCCTTGGCATAAGCCACAACTCCATTGTCTCACAATGGTAGGAACGTAGTTCATCTCATGAACCAATATACACCCAAACATCCTCTTTGGTAGTATCTTAAGTAGCGATGTATCTTGCCTTTATCGTCTAGTTAGCCACGGTATCTAGCTTGGAACTCTTCCAACATACCGTCCCTTTACTGAGGGTAAAGACAATGCCTGTGACTGACTTTCAGTCGTCCTTATCATCCCGGAACCCTTCCAGTGATTCTCCCCAGGATCGATTGATACCATCTCACTACAACTAGTGAGAATCCTAACATCCAATTAGATCTATCTCATAGATCCAAAAGCCAGGATTTAGGAGGTATCACTTTGATCCTATGTGGATAATCATAGTGATAAGCGGAGATTGATCGAGCGTAGCATAGGAAACTCCTTCCCTATCAAGAGTATGTCATCCACGTACTCTACGAGGATCACCACCATACTCCTTACTACCATTTTGTATATACAAGGTTAATCTACCATTTTGATGAAGTCAAACTATTTGACTACTACATCAAAACAGATGTTCCAACTCCGCGATTCCTGCTTTATCCTATAAAGCATCTTGTACACGTTTCCGCTGCTCCCACTGTCTACGAAGCCCTCTGACTGTGTACTTACAGACGCTCTCGTCTAAAACAAAATTTTAGAAAAGCAGTCATGACACCCAACCGCCAGATATCGTAGTCATGGTATGTAGCCGTGGCAAGTAGGATCCGGATGGACTTAAGCATAGCCACTGGAAAAGGTTTCATCATTTTCCACGCCTGGTCGATGACGAAAACCTTTAACAAGTCTAGCTTTGAAAGTCTCAACCTTTCTATCTACACCAAGTAATCTTCTCAAGATATACTTGCTCCTGATGGGGATTTAACCCTTCAGATATAGCGACCAAAGTCCATACTTTGTTGGTGTATAAGGATTCCATCTCAGATCACTAAGCATCCAGCCATTCTTATAGAGTCTTACTCCTGATGGCCAGCTCGAAACTAGTTGGGTCATCATCTCATGATGCAATCCTCGCTCCCACTGTCATAGAGAAACTGAAGTATCTCTCAGGTGGGTGAGGAACCTTACTAGATCGGCGGAGAGGCTGAGGTTCGTCGGTTACTATTGAATCCTTTGGTTCTATCAAATCATCTGTTGTAGTTTGTATAGCTGGAACCTTTCCAGTTGTACATAACAGACCCGGCCTCGATCTTGTCCGGATTTTGCTTTTAGACATAGGCCGGATAACCCCAAATCTTAACTAACTTAAGAAATGGGCTCTTCCCTTTCCATATCACATATGAAGTGGTAGGCACTGATTTGATTCGAACCTAATTCAATAGGTATGTAGCTTCTCAAGTGCATAACCCCCAAAAGGAAAAAGGTAACTCAGTAGTACTCATCATAGAGCGCACCTTATCATATAGGGTGTGATTGCTCCGCCCCGATATACCATCGTGCTATGGTGTATACGGAGGAGTAATGCTGAGAGAGAATCTCATTCTCCTTTAGAAAAGTCCAAGAATTCCGTGCTCAACTATTCTCCTCCTTGATCTCATCATAGGACATAATACTTATGCCCGTATTTTGGTTATCTACTTCTAACTTATATTCCGTGAATATCTCAAAAGGTTCGGACTTGTGTTTCAACAGGAACATATGTCTGAATCTTGAGATCATCAGAGAATGTAATGAAGTACAAAGAACCGGTCTTGGCATGTGTAGACATGGGACCTTTATACATCAACATGTATCATCCCAAAAGTTCACTAACTCTTTCTCTGTTTCCAGTAAACAGAGCTATGGTCATCTTATCTCTGTGACATGACTGGCAAGTTTCATAAGATGTAGATTCAAACTGATTTAAATATGCATCTATATGTAATTTCAGCTAGTCGGGTCGTATTGATATGACCAAGTCTACAATACCTTAAGAAGGATTCGTTCATTTCTGAAATCTTCCTCTTGTGTGTGTTCCAAATACTAAGAACTGTAGTTTGATTTAGAACATCAATGCTTTTAGACAACGTGCCTGAACCGATAAATTTTTGATATAGAAAATGTTCAAAACATTATCCAACAATACAAAATTTTATCATTTCTTTACTAATAAAGAGACTGATATGATTTTGTATATCAGGTTGGTATCTAATAACATTCGTTCAGAATCAATGTATTTGGAATACAGGGTGACAGTGACCAACAGACTTGGTTGCAACACTTGCACCGTTTTCTGTCTCATGAAACTTATCACCCGTTCTCAGTTCTCTACCTTTCTGTAGCCCTATGTATCAGATTACATATCTGGGATCCTGATCCGGTATCAAATACCCAGGACGTAGAGGATACAGAGAAACAGTTCTTTGTAATGAACACACCCGAAGATGATACATCAGCATGCACTCTCTTCGTTTGGGCGGCATAGGAATTTTGGTATTCCCCTATATCCTGCTCTGTCTTATAACAATTATAAGTTGGAGCGGGACCAACATTCCCCAGCTCAGTATAACAAGTGGGTTCGGTCAAATATCCGTATTTTTATCTTGATTAAGGCGTGATATAGTCGCTACCAGGAGAGAGAGAGAAGAAAACACTCTGCGTGCGCTCTTGCAAGATCAGATTGGTTATTATTTTATCTAATCAGGATGGCTCCCACTGTTTTTATCAAATCTTCCTTCAAACCCTAAAAGGAAAGACTAGCCGGGATTAATTACACGCTACAAGTTCGCCAATCTTTCAGCCAGGCCAGTGTCAGTACTTTGAGAGAGGTCCCCCGTGCTTTCGCATGAACCTAATTAATGTAAACCTCGTTTTCCCAGAGGCGTAACCCCGTTGACAACTTTCTAGACACCTACTTGATCGGCTAATTGTAATGTGTAAAATTCTCCCAGGAGTAACTTTTACTCGCAGCGGGTATCGGGATCCAACTATCTCATAGAAGGTATGCAATCTCATTGCAAATTTCAACACTTGAAATTCCCGATAATATTTTGCCCCTAGCAGCTATATGACCTTAACATAGTCAACAAATCATAAGTGCTAGTCAAGTTCAACCCGTCATTTCCCGATTGAATTAAACCCACCCGTACGACCCTTAACATAGTCAACAAAGTCGCATGACTACCCTAATCCAATTGCATCATATACTTATACAGATAAGCACTAATTAGCTACCGCACACTACGCCTTAACATAGTCAACAAACGTAGCACGAATACTAACTAGTACTTATCTGAAATGACGGAGGGCTACGACAGGTTTTTCTGAAAACCTATTGCATAATGAACTTGATATCGTTGTAGAATCAAATGATTTTGAAATGGAGTGTTTTCGAGGCTTTTCTAGTTTTGCTAAAGGGGTCACTCCCGGTGAAGGGATCGTCGTCCCTTTCCTCGTCGAATGAGGTGCGGGATATATCATATATATCACTGTGCAAAGCAGAAACTATAGAAGCAATCAAAAGACAAACCGAGGGTTGTAGCATCTGCCAGTTATTGCTAAACGGGTCACTCCCGGTGAAGGGGTCGTCGGCCCTTTCCTCATCGAATAAGGTGCAGGATATATCATATATACCGCTGTGCAAAGCAAGAACTGTAGCTACTTGTTTTATTTTTGAAATTCGATTCTACAACATGTTTAGGTTTCTTTTATTTCATTAATCATATTAATGAAGTCCCATCATTAAAGTTACCAAAACATCACAGATAAATACGAAATTCACTTATACCATCCGCATTCGCCTCGATGTCCCCTCGTGCACCGTTAGGTTAGGTAAGTAACGGCAGAGCGGGGCAGGGCTAGCGCGGGTGTAAAACATAAGTAACGCCTATATAATATATCATATATACTATATACAGTATTTATCACAGAACATCAAATGATCACATCACAGATATCGCAGCAGAAGAAACATATGAAATATTGGATATACTACGATGTCCGTGTTTTCAATACGAGCCAGTATAAAACACGGATTCCACGGTCGCGATGAATAGCCAAACCCACACCCCAAGACCCCTACGAGAGCGGCAAGCAACCCTACCAATTCTAGAGTTAGGAGACCCAGACTCGACTCCTCGAGTTAGTCTCCCACTGGACTCCAAAACTCGGTTACTTGTGCTCCCCTCCTTGGGTCTATCCTAGTGCGGAAAAGTAAATAATATACAAACGGTGAAATCTTCCGCAACCTGGAAGTGCCCCAATAAAAGAATATTACATACAAGTTTTTACATGAATGAAAATGAAAAACACTTATCTCACATAAAATGCCCCTGGCTGTTCAAACACGACGATCCAATACAACATATCCAGCAACACATAACATCACATGTCATCAACGTAAGTAAACATGCGTATCCCAATTGTCGTTGACATATAGCAACGAAACCGGCGATATCACATATTACACTTACGGTCGCAGAAAAGAAAGTGTAAAACTACAACAGTTGGAATCCACAAACTCTTTAGACATCGCATGCCTAATCAAATGAATTCCTTAGACATCGCATGCCTAACAATTATAAACCCCGCATTTTAGTCTCATTATCGAAAACTCTTTTCAATATCAAGTCGGGCAATTCAACAAGATTCCCGACATCCTGATCGAATGCTCGTCGCAAACTTCAGTAGACGGCTGCACCCCCGATGCCGCCGACGAAGTGCACCAAGGAGGAACACCGCTGCCGCGAGCACCCGAACGGATGTTTTCGGCGAGGGAGTTCTCCTACCGTCACTTGGTCGGGGCTATGGGGCGTAGCTGTCTATTAAGTTTACCGGCGAGTATCCGCGTACGCTACGTGATTGCGACGGACTTTTGATCGCATCAAAATTCCGTGGCAACCGATCAAGTGAGACTAAAGTGCTATGTTTATAACATTCATTCAGTTATCTCATAACTACTTGTGAATTCCAATTATTGTATCACATTCCAGATAAACAGAAAATGTTAAACTTTCCGATCGAACAGTCAAATACCCAAGTTTTCCCGAAACAGATCAACACATAAAACAAGTTTAAAAACATCCAGTTCATGCCTTAGTACTAACGGTCCAGCCATAGAAGGGTCAAGCCAACGCCTCACATGTGGCACGCCGTACTGCCCCAAACCCGAAGGTTCAAAGGGCGGTTCAAGACAGTCACATAATCGAGTTAAGGTTTGTTGTCTTCTAGAGGGTCCATCGCGTTACTTGCACTGCTTAGAACATTATTAAACCATGGAAAGATCCAACACTTGGAAATTTTCCGACAGGGGAAAAAGTGGGTATTTATATCCGGTCGAACTTTTTAACATATTCCAAAATTATCCGGAAAAACACATAGACAAAATTAGACAATCCGATCGAATCTACGAACTCCCAATACAACCCAGAAAACTCAACTCTTGAGTAAAAGTTAAAATATCCCAGAAATTATAGCACTAAAATATAGGAATTACTGTACAAATTTTATTGGGAGAACCGACCGTACGGCCGCGGAACCACCGCGAGAGCCAGGCTCCTGCCGCGGTTCCGCGGCGGTTTAGTTGAGTTAGCCCTCGTATTTTACAGTAACTCCTAAATACTCCTGCTGATTTTTCTGCATATTTTTAATTTGGAAAAATGCACCATTTTGAAAAATGTATAGAGAAGGGGTCGGATTAGGGTTTCGTGGTTCGTTCGGATTTCTAACATCGTCTACGCATCGCCTAAGACTCTAGCTAGGCTCTGATACCACTGTAGGGATCCTAGGCATACTAAGGAGGTTCCACAAGGCATCAACCATGCCAAATTCAAAAATTTTCGATACCGAGAAACCCTAATGCGATCGTTGACTAGTGTTTAAGGCGAAACATGCAACTAGTTAACAACTTAACTAAGAGTGAACGGAAATACAACCTTTGTAGATCCGGTTCTCTACCTCCATAGCTCCGTGATGATGTCCCCTCGCTGCGATCATCGGATCCCGGGCTCTAGCGTCGGCTTCATTGGAGAAATGGGCGGGCTAGGTCGTCGACTTCGATGCCGAAGATGATCTACGTCGAGGCAACACAAGATCAAGCTCCAACTTCACTAAGCCATGAAACTTGTGAAGAAAACACCCTATACTACTTGACAAGTGGTAGAGGATGAAGAAATAGGAAGTGGGTTCACTTTAGAATTGGATTTCTCACTCTTTTTCTCAAATCGCCATTGAAGCTAGCAAGCTACTTTCTTCTTGAAGAAGAAGAAGAAGAAGAAGATAATATGATAAGAATTATTGGAAAATAGAAAATAAGTCATTCTTATCATATTAGCAACCATGGTTAAGTGTAGAGAATAAACTAAGATTAGGTGAATGGTTAGGTTTAGCATGAAACAAAAATGGTAGACTTTTTCAAAGCTTCATGAAGCTTCAATATAAAACAAAGCAAGCCACCATTTCTCTTTTTGCCAACAGAAATAAATAAATAAATGAATAAATAAATTAAAACCCTAACCATTTACTTAACCAAGGTTTAAACTAAACATACACCCAAACATGCATGTATCATCAAACATGATACAATCAAGTGCACAAAAAAATATATCACATATACAACTTGTGCACATCAAGTAAGAAAATCCATTATAAGTGAACCAATACTAGTTAATGCAAAGTAATATATCAAATATATAATTATGCATTAAATCATTAAATCAACGCTTGATTTAACGATCCGGTCATATCGCATATGACCGACTAATATCCAATGTATCGACTTATCGAATCAATCCTTGATTCGATAACTAGGTTATATCGCATACAACCAATCGATACATTCATCGCGAGAATAGAATACAGTATCACATACACGCATTATTCTCGGTCCCGCACATATTTCATATGTGCTCCTATTTCGTTTCGCTTGAGCCAGGAAACCTCTGTGTAGGACTCTAAAGACTCGTCAATACGCCGGCAGTAGGTGATGATCATATCAAACACCCACAAGCCGCAAGCGGTCTGCTAAACGTAACGGCCACCCGGGTATTGAGCGATCAGAAGATCGATGAGCAAGCCCGCTCATACTCCTGTGAATCCAACTAGTAACACTTACCGTACAGTCCGGTCTCGTCGTCTGATATGTCGCATATCTCGCCTAGGGGTGGTAAACGTCAAACCCCAATAGCTCGATAAGTCATGTCGATATGAGGTCTATAACTGTTCGAGAAACTACAGGTAACACTTACCAGTAAATCTCAGCAACCCTGGCCAGGGATTTCCGGTTATAACCAATCGAACACAGCGCCACATCAACTCCCTATACCGGGAGAGACGAATCCCCTCCTATCGCTCATTGCCTCCATGTGATTCGGGACTGTACCCAAAAGCCACCGTTTTGCTCGCCCTCTTGGACGTGGTAAGGTGGAAATCAAAGCACAATAGGAATCATACAAGACTCTATGGCGATCTCGGGTCTACAGACTAACCTGTACCAGTGTCACCAGAGAACTGCCATCTGACGTAAGGTATAATACCATCTAGGAGTTCTCGGCGAGTCCGTCCAGTGTACCTAGTCTCTACTGAGCACCCGTATATCATCTCTGATGTCAAACACTAATGGATATGGGATCATCCATCGCCCATCTGTATGGGTCGAGAAGGTATACGCTAGTCTACTCTGGTATATCGTTGCCCCGTCTCGATATACCCACGACTAGGGACCTTGAAGGATGTACTTATGGACTACCATGTCCCCACTAGTATGATCCGCATCACAGTCCAGGTAGTCAAGTACACATCCTAAGGGCTTTACCAACATGTAACAGAGAGAAAATCAGTGTACACGTTAAGGTAAAGAGTAACCAGATAGCATACTATCATGTCGAGCAAGAAAGTCTACCCTATATATGTCCAATCATCCACTACAATATACATCCTATGTATAGTAATGGCCTCTAGGGCATACATATAACTAACACAGCGCCCCGTGCTCCAGTGGAGACGGTGACTGTGGTCTCGCCGGAGTCCGGCGTAGGCGAGGACATCGGGACCCGCCGCCCTAAGGTGCCTACAAAGCACAAGTCGATCTTGGGTTCACCCAGGGCTGGCGGGCAGAAGAGGAAGAAGAAGTCGATCTTCTCAGCTGACGTCGCGTTCGGTCAGGAACTTCATGCTCCCTATAGCGATGGCTTGGGCGAGTACGGGACCAATAAGGGATTAGTTATGCCGCCAGACGACACTGATCTGGCGGCCGCCATCGCAGCTTCAGAACGATTGGCGAGGCGCGACGCGTGGCTAGCTAAGCTTGCACAATTGGGTAATTACTAGTCGCATTTTTTATTACATCATACTTTTATTATTGTCTTTGACTAATGCTTTTCCCCTCTTTTCTTTAAACAGGCATCACCACTGAAGAAGCCATCGCTGCCTCCCTCAAAACTTTTCAAGAGGAGGAACGACTCAGAGCATCCTTAGGCTTCGGTATATTTCGACTCATTACGTCTTTATTCTCCTTCTATTATGGTCGATCTAACCTTCTTCCTCTGTCACTTTGCAGGGGCTGCGCCAGCCGATGCGGGGACTCTCCCCGGGCCAGTTACTGAAGTTCCAGCCTCATCAGGGCTGCCGCGAGAGTCTCAACTCGAAGAGTCGGTGAGGGATGCCTTGAAGGACTTGGAGGCATCTCTGTATACAGACGATGACGCCTCGATGAAGGAAGCTTCGAAGAGGTCCATCTTGACGGCTCGGGAGGAGAGAAAGCGGTTGAGGCGCGAGGCGAAGGCATGCAGAGCTGCTTTGGCCGTGGGAGCAGGCCCAAGTACCGTTCCTCGTGTTGATACTCCTTCGGAAGAGCCCCCGGTCGCCTTGTCTACAGCTCATAGACAGGAGGCGCGCGCAAATAGGGAGGCTAACGATAAGTCCACCTCAGGTAATGTATCTTTCAAGATTTTGTTGTAAGAATTGTAAACATGTCGGTTCTTATATATCTTGTCCTGCAGGGCCAAGTCCAACCGAAGGGGAGGCGGAAGCCGTCGAACCTAAGGGGACAGAGGAAGAGGCACCGGATGAACCCGAGCCGACGGTGGGCGACCTGGCCGGGGTTGCTGGACCTGAGCCGGGGGCTGAGGGAACTGCACCAGAGAAGGTCATGGATGCCGAGCCCGAGGTAGCGGCAAATGAGACGACTGCTAAAACTGAGCCTGGGGCAGCGACGGATGGAGTGCCTGAGACCGGCGACCCCATAGCAACGGCGGACGAGACAGCAGCGACTGCCGAGCCCGAGGGAGTAGCGGGTGAGACGGGCATGACTCCCGGGGAAAAGCCAGCCGCTCTTTCTCAAGAGTCTGGCAATGCTCCAATCATCGCTCTCCCCGTCTACGGTCCTCCGCCGTCTCCTGGCCACGCGAGCACGACGACAGCCCCCGTTGAGTCGCGTGATAAGGCCACGGGAGGTGGACTCATCTCGTTGGAGGAGGGAGACGCCTCCGTTTCGGCTGGCGGCTCATCAGGTACCGTCCCCCATTTTTTTATCTTGCAATCCTTTCTGATAAGTTCATCTTTGTTTTTAACGCAGGTGCGGCCAGTGCCGATGCTCCATTGCTCGAGGGAGCGCCATCAGCTACTGCTTTAGCGGTGGCCACCTCTCAGCCTTTCCTTGTACCATCGCAGATGGTGGAAGGTATGGATTTGCGACCCATCAGTTTCATCTTTCGGCCGCATGATCTATGTACTGATGTTGTATTACTACTTCTTTGCAGGAGTGCTTTTTGATCACCTCTACCAGGTGTTGCACCCGCACTTCTCCTTCCCATCTGAACTCGGTTCTTCCTCCAGTGGCGCTGGTGAGTATAGTTTCTAATTGATGTCTTTATTTTTTTAGTACTGGAATTATTTCTGACTTTTCCTCGTCCTGATTGCAGTGCTACAAATTGAAGGAGGGGATGAAAGATCGGTCGCGCCACCGGCCTTCCCGGCTTTGCCGCCCGCTGCAGCTGGTATAGTAAACTATCCCATCGATGACTTTTTCACATTTCTTGAACCGTCATCTAATCGTATTTTGTTTTTTCAGCTGTCGTTCCGATTCCGGCTCCCTTTGAGTCTCGTGTCATAATGCCGGCAGGCCCCTTCCTGAGACGTCCGTCTTCAAAGGGTGCCGTGATGAGCTTGGGCATGCTGAGTGGATACGTCGAAGAGCTTGACACGGATGCTCCCCCATCTGCTGCGGATTTCGCTGCGGAGGTTAACCTGATGTTGGTAGCGCTTGTAAATCTTCATGATGAAGGCGTCGTCGAGCTTTGGGTTAATCACTGCAGGGAAATCAAGGTCCGCCTGCATCAATCGGAGTTTATGCGCCCTGCTCCCGAGACCTTAGCCGCAAGCAATCAAAGAGAAACATGGATTGAGCAAAGCGCTTCTTACTTCCGCCACTTGGAACAAGAAGCGGCTTTAAGGCTGAGGGAATGCTAAGAGACCTCAAGCGAGACGGCTTGTCTGCGCGCTGAGGTTGAGGCGAACGCTGCCCAGGTGAAGGCTATCTTCGAGGGCCTTCTGGAGCGTATTTCTAATGTGCTAAACCTGAAGCGGAAGCTCGATGCCGCCGAGCGTGATGCCCAAGGCCGCGAAGCAGCTCAGCAGGCGGTTGGGGAGCAGCTTTCATCCTTCTTGCAGCAGCGGGCTCAAGTGGAAGCAGAACTGGCGGTGGCGGCCGATCAGGAGAAGGCATGGAAGGAAGTGCACGAACAACTGATAGGGCTATTTAAGATGCTTCCTTCCCCGTAGCTGCCCTTGTATTGATATACTTGTAAAAATTTTCTTTTTCGAATAAGATGTATCCATTCTTTATTCTTTTGTACGATTCACCTTGTACTTGATTGAATTAATAAATAAAGATACACATTTTTCTTTGCAATGTCTTGTATCATTTCTTTGCTTTCTCCCTTCTCTTATTATCAGCATGCTGTCTTGATAAACATGGTTGACAGATAATAGGGTGAGCATCTTGGTTTCTTCAAGAGATAGCAATGGCTTAGGTCGCAGGTTCAAATCTGCTGCCTAAGACTTTTCAACTCTATGAGCCGTGAGGGTCTCATAGAGACTTTTCTCCCTACGGATCGAGAGGATCTCGTAGGTGGATTTTCTCCTTAGGAATCATGAGGATTCCTAATTGCGCTTCCTCTTGTGAGTCGTAAGGATCTCACAAGAGAATTTTTCCCTCTTACGAGTCGAGAGGACCCGAAAGCGGTTGTTTCCCTCTTTGTCGAAATTCGACTTTGGAGAGTGAGACCCATGAATAGTATGCAAGAGACCGTTTTAGACCGACTTGCAGGGTCCCAGTGCTTAGGAAACAAGTTTTTAATCCCTGCTGCCTAAGGCTTTATCTTGCAAATTGAGACGAATCGGGAAGTCCTCGCGAAGACACTAATTTCCTCACGAGTCGAGACGAATCGAGCAGCTCTCGTCAAGGACACTGATTTCCCTGAGTTGAAGTATTTTGCTGAGGACACTGGTTTCCTCGAAGTTGAAACGAATCGAAGTACTCCTGCAAAGACATTGGTTTCTCTGCGGGTCGACACGGATCAAGATGTTCTCATCAAGGACGCTAGTTTCTCTGAATTGAGGTATTTGTCAAGGACACTGGTTTCCCTGGGGTTGAAACGAATCGATGTATTCCTGCAAAGACGCTAGTTTCTCTGTGGGTCGACGTGAATCAAGATGTTCTCGTCAAGGACACTGGTTTCCCTGAGTCGAAGTATTTTGCCGAGGACACTGCTTTCCTCGAAGTTGAAACGAATCGGAATATTCCTACAGAGACACTGGTTTCTTTGCGGGCTGATGCGAATCAAGAAACTCTCATCAAGGACGCTAGTTTCCCTGAATTGTGGTATTTGCCAAGGACACTGGTTTCCCTGGGGTTGAAACGAATCGATGTATTCCTGCAAAGACACTGGTTTCTCTGCGGGTCGACGCGAATCGGGATGCTCTCGTCAAGGACACTGGTTTCCCTGAGTCGAGGAGGTTGCCATGGACACTGATTTCCCTGGAGTTGAAACGAATCGAAGTATTCCTGCAAAGACACTAATTTCTCTGCGGGTCGACGCGAATCAAGATGTTCTCATCAAGGACACTTGTTTCCCTGAGTCGAAGTATTTTGTCGAGGACACTGGTTTCCTCGGGGTTGAAACGAATCAGAGTATTCCTGCGGAGACACTGGTTTCTCTGCGGGCCGATGCGAATCAAGAAGCTCTCATCAAGGACGCTAGTTTCCCTGAATTGAGGTATTTGCCAAGGACACTGGTTTCCCTGGGGTTGAAACGAATCAATATATTCCTGCAAAGACACTGGTTTCTCTGCGGGTCGACGCGAATCGGGATGCTCTCGTCAAGGACACTGGTTTCCCTGAGTCGAGAAGGTTGCCAAGGACACTGATTTTCCTGGAGTTGAAACGAATCGAAGTATTCCTGCAAAGACACTGATTTCTCTGCGGGTCGATGCGAATCAAGATGTTCTCGTCAAGGACACTTGTTTCCCTGAGTCGAAGTATTTTGCCGAGGACATTGGTTTCCTCGGGGTTGAAACGAATCGGAGTATTCCTGCAGAGACACTGGTTTCTCTGCGGGCCGACGCGAACCAAGAAGCTCTCATCAGGGACGCTAGTTTCCCTGAATTGAGGTATTTGCCAAGGACACTAATTTCCCTGGGGTTGAAACGAATCTCTGGTGGTCTTTCAGGTTTTATATGAGTTACCGTCAAAACCGTGAAGCTAGAAATTTGATCTTCGCTTCGTTTGCTGGCACTGCATCTGCTGTATCGAGACGAATGTCACGGTTGTCTCTAGGTTGTTGGTGAACCGTCGAGATTTGGCTTCGCCCTATGGCGGAGCCTGTTGGGAAGGTATGGTTCCCTCTTTGTTTGTGCCATTGGATTGTATACAGGGATCGATGGGATCTCACCTGTAGGGCAGAAGTTTCATTCATTTTTTTTCTATATTATTGTTTTATTTCCGCGATGCTCTATCATTTCAGTTTTTATATCGCGAAGGTCGCGATTGCCCAATCATTTCGGCTATTTTTCGCGGTGCCCAATCATTTCGGTTGTTTATTTTATTTTTACTCGCTGCTTTTTATTGCGAGTTGTCCAATCATTTCGGCTGTTTATTTTATTTTTACTCGCTGTTTTTTTATTGCGAGTTGCCCAATCATTTCGGCTATTTTGTATGCATGCGTTCTTACTTGCTGCTTTTTATTGCAAGCTGCCCCATCATTTCGGCTATTTCGTATACATGCGCGGCTTGCTGGCTTTTCGCCATAAGCATGGAATTAGACACCGATTTTGGCATCAGCACCGCTACAACTGAGATATTGCCAGGAGTGAATCATCATTTGCCTCTGTCGATGTCGAACGAAGGTGGCTTAGCGAACAGGGTTAGGGTCCTGTCGACTAAGGCTTTTGACTTCATGAGCCGTAAGGGTCTCACAAAGGTATTTCTCCCAACAAGTCGTGAGGATCTTGTAGGTGTATTTTCTCCTAAGGAATCGTGAGGATTCCTAAGTGCGTGTTCCTCTGTAAGTCGTAAGGATCCTACAGGAGGGTTTTCTCCTTGTAAATCGAGAGGACTTACAAGGGTTGTTCATCATGTGAACCTATCCCTAGTCACAGGTGGAACTTTGTTAGGGAAATGTTTATTCTCGCCCGTGGATTGTATACAAGGGTCAGTGCTGAGCCACTTGTAGGGCAATATCGAAGGTTGTGGGGGTTGCTTAAGCACAGGTTTAGGTCTTTGTAACTTAAGACTTTCAAATCTTATGAGCCATGAGGGTCTCATAAGAGAGTTCTCCTTACGAGTTGTGAGGATCTCGCAAGTGTATTTTCTCCTTAGGAATCGTGGGGATCCCTAAGTGTGTTTTTCCCTTGTGAGTCGTAAGGATCTCACGCGGGTGGTTTCTCCTTACAAGGTCGAGAGGACCCTGCAAGTGTCTTTTAACGAGGTTGCGCCCTTTCGGGTTTTCACAAACACTCGCCGGTAGTCCTGCTGTTTTTACTCATGGAACCTTTTCGGGTTTTCATCCGTGCCTATTTTGCTTATGGGCATACCGTCTCTTTTTTTTATTCTTTTATTCTTTTTATTCTTTTTTCTAACGAGGTCGCGCCCTTTCGGGTTTTCACGAACACTAGCCGGTAGCCCTGCTGTTTTTACTCACGAAGCCCTTTCGGGTTTTCATCCGTGCCCATTTTGCTTATGGACATACCGTTTTTATTTTTTTATTTATTATTTATTTATTATTTTTTTTGTCACGTCAGCCTGAGGATGTCGCGGTAGTATTTTAAAGACGTTTCGGTCATCAGCTAGTTTTAGGACGTAGTGGTCCGTCATTAGTTTAAGGACGTTTCGGTCCGTCATTAGTTTAAGGACGTTTCGGTCCATGGTAAAGAAGGCCGGCTACTACTAATAGAGTTTGGGCTTAGGAAGATAGCGAGCGGACATAGTCATCGTCATCTATCATTGACCTAGGCTGTGACTCGTTAAGTGTAGTATTTTTTCAGGAAGCGACCATTTATTGGCCTTAAAGGCCTTTTACCGTGCATATCCATAAGCAGATAGGCTCCACCCTGGTAGACCTTGTCTATGATGTACGGGCCTTCATAGTTCGGCTTGAATTTTCCCCCCTTGGCACGATTGGGGATCATAGGTCTTTTGACCACTAGCACGAGTTCACCTTGGCGGAATGTCCTCGGCCGGGTCAATCTTTCATATGAGCACGTCATCTTTGTTTTATAAGCCTCCAGATTTTATTGCGCTATGAGCCGTGTTTCATCAAGGGCATCAAGCTCCTCAAGCCGAAGGTGACATTTTCTTCGTCCGTCAGCTCGTAGTGGACTGCCACTCGTAGAGAAGGTAGCTCTATCTCGAGGGGGAGTACTGCTTCTGTACCGAAGACTAACGCGTACGGCGTTGTGTTCGTGGCTGTCTTGAACGTAGTTCGATACGCCTAGAGAGCTTCTTGCAGTCTTTCGTGCCAGTCCTTCTTATTTTGGGACACCATCTTCTTCACGATCTTCGTCAAGGTCTTGTTGAAGGCCTCAGCTAGACCGTTAGCTCGCGGATTATAAACTAAGGAATATCTCCAGTCTATATTATGTTGTTGCGCGAAGCGACTGATCTTATGGCTTCTGTAGGCTGGCCCGTTATCGGAGATGATCCATCGCGGAGTTCCAAGCCGATATAAGACGTGCGTCTTGAAGAAATGGAGGATATTCTCCGTCTTTACTTCCTTCAACGGTACTGCTTCTGCCTATTTGGAGAAGTAGTCAGTCGTCGCCAAGATGAATCGATGTCCCCTGGACGATGCTGGTTCGATGGGGCCGATTATGTCAGTTCCCCACATTTCGAACGGCCAGCTGGCCACTGTTGGATGTAGAGGATTCGGATGCTGATGGATAAAGTCCCCATGAATCTGGCACGAGTGGCATTGCTTCGCATATTCGAGGCAGTCCTGAATCATTGTGGGCCAGTAGTAACCCATCCGTTTTATCTTCAACTTCATCTTCGGGCCTGCTTGGTGAGAACCACAGAGTCCGTCATGAACTTCCTGAATGACTCTTTTCTCTTCGTTAGGTCCAAGGCATCTCAACCACAGAGAGTCAAACGACCTCTTGTACAGAGTATCATTGACGAAGGCGAAAGACAGAGCTCGTTTCATAAGCTGATGTCTTGAGGACGCATCTTCGGGCGTTCGACGGTATTTGAAGTAGTCTATAAAAACTTCTCTCCAATCCTCGGCCTTTTCCCGATCTTTTATTTGCAGGGTTGTCTGCTCAGTCGCTCCCTTTTCTTCGGATGATTCCGGAGATATTTCTGCTGGGGCAAGCACCCGACGGCTTTGTACCACAATTCTGACGTCATCGAGATTTTCGTCAGCCAGTTCTTTAGCGAGCTTGGCTAATGCGTCCGCTTTGCTGTTTTCTGCACACGGTATGTTTTCCAAAGTGTAGGAGGGAATTTGGGTCAACAGTTGTTGCACCTTTTCGCCGTACTTCACCAGCTCTGGTTTGCACGTTTGGTAGTCGCCATTTACTTGACTGACGACCAGTTGGGAGTCTCCATATATGAGGAGGTCTTCAATTCCCATGTCGATGGCGATCTCGAGGCCTACTATCAAAGCTTCGTATTCGGCTTCATTGTTCGTCCTCGGTTCTGTTAAGGAGAAAGCAAAGCGCATTATCCCTCCTTGTGGAGTCACGAAGATAAGGCCTACCCCCGATTTGATTATAGGGGTACTTTGTTTGCGCTTCTTCATGGAGGATGCTCCATCGAAATAAAGCTCCCATCGGGTATCACCACCATCGATCGCGTCAAACGCATGTTCGTCTGGCAGTTCACAATTCAGAGGAGAATCGGCAGGTATCGGATGCTCAGCGAGGAAGTCGGCGATGGCCTGGCCTTTTACTGCCTTGAGAGGTTGATAAGTTATCGAGAACTCTATCAAGAGTAGGGCCCATTTAGCAAGTCGCCCCGCCAATATGGCCTTTGACATCAAATACTTAAGGGGGTCCACCTTCGAAATGAGACGGACTTCATGCGCCAACGCGTAGTGCCTGAGCTTTGTTATCGCAAAGATAAACGCCATGCAGTGTTTTTCAATGGGGGAATAGTTGCTTTCTGCCCCCAGTAGAACCCGACTCAAATAGTAGAGTGCTCTTTCTTTCCCTTGGTCATTCTCTTGCGCCCATAATGCGCCTAAAGAACCTTCGAGGGCGGTTGTATAAAGAATAAGGGGTTTTCCCTTAACCGGAGCAGCTAACACTGGCGGATTCTGGAGGTACTTCTTGATTTCATCCAGCGCTTCTTGGCATTTATGATCCCAGATGAACGGAATTCCCTTCTTCATCAAGTGGCTGTAAGGACGGCACTTGCCTGAAAGGTTGGCTATAAATCGCCGTATTTACGCGAGCTTCCCTTGGAGAGACCGCAGCTGTTTGAGAGTTCTTGGCGGGGGCATTTCCATGATCGCCTTAATCTTTGACGGATCTATCTCAATACCTCGGTGTCGGACGATGAATCCCAAGAATTTGCCCGAGGAAACTCCGAATGCGCACTTGAGAGGGTTCATCTTCAAGTTGTATTGTCGAAGGCGTTGAAATACAGTCTTCAGATGCTCGAGATGTTTCTCGTATGATTTGCTTTTCACCACGAGGTCGTCGATATAGCATTCGATGATTTCATGTATAAGGTCATCGAAGATCTTCGTCATGGCCCTCTGATAGGTGGCACCGGCGTTCTTTAGACCGAAGGGCATCACCTTGTAGCAGAATATACCCAAAGGGGTCCGGAAAGCGGTATGCTTCTGGTCTTCGGGATGCATCTTTATCTGATTATACCCTGATGAGCCGTCCATGAAGGAGAAAACCTCGTGAGTGGACGTATTGTCTATCATCAGCTCGGTGACTGGCACTAGGAAATCGTCCTTCGGGTAGGCTTTATTGAGATCCCGGAAGTCCACGCATATGCGCACTGTCCCATTTTTCTTCATCACCGGGACGATGTTGGCGATCCAGTCGGGATATTGAACTTCTTGGATGAAGCCAGAGTCGATTAACTTCTTGACCTCAGCATTGATACTCATCTCGAGCTCGAGCCGCATTCTTCTCGGCGCCTGTTTAACTGGCTTGACATCCGGGGATATCGCCAGTTTATGCACAGCGATTTCTGGGTCTAGTCCTGGCATTTCGGAATAACTCCACGCGAAGCAATCTCTATACTGCATAAGCACGTCTTTTAACGCAGCCACTCTTTTTTCAGATAGCAACTCGCTGACGAATGTCGGTCGTGGGTCGTTCGCCATCCCCGACTCAATTTTCTTGAGGTTATCTGCAGTAGTATGTATTCCATCTTCCAACTCTTTCGGCGCTGGTGGAAATTCTGAGATCACCTCGTCATTGCTGTTTTCGAAGCACCAGGGAAGGTCATCCATGTTCTCGGACCCTTCTTTTGATATTGTTATCATATGACAAGTACAAGCTTGTTTCCAAGACCGATGTGGATCTGGTTCTGCTCTCACGGTTTTGGGTTCGTGCTTCTGTGGCGGCGTTACCCTCCAACTGTCAGATAGAGCGAACTTGCCGAGCTGATACTGATCTTCAACATAGTTCTTGAAGGTGAAGTGGTCTTCGAGAGGGTGCCCTATTGCTCGGTGATAGGAGCAATAGTTTGGGTGAGAGACTTCACCTGCTTGTTCGGGGTGTTTAGACTCCGGCAGTGTAAGCATCTGGTATTTTATAGCCCGGTCAAGTATCTTCTTCGTCTTGTCTCGAGGAAAAGAGTATGCTCGACTCATCTTCTTTACAAGGGACAGATCCAGACCGTTCGATTACCGACTGCGTGACTTCTCCGTCCCGCTTTGTTGTCGTCGAGCGCCCTTTTCTCTTTTCGACTTGTTTCTGCTTCTGCGCCGAGCCCTTTTTACCACAGGTTGACAAGGAGCGTCACTTTCATCTTTCGCGGCCTGTTGTAGGAGGCATTGCATTTTGGCTTTCTCGTAGATGGCCATTTCGCGGTTGTGGTCGTCACGGACTTTTTGACCAGCTTCCCTTATAAGCCTGTTCATTTGTTCTTTGAATGACGGACTGGGCACCTTTGCATCATGAACTTTTTCTGGTTTAGGGTTAGCGTCCTCCCATTGAGCATCCCCTTCTTCATTGAAGTCATGCACGACGTAGCAATCGCGGAGTAGCTCTCGTTTCTTGGACCGAATGTATCCGAGCCCGATTGTTTCCATTCTCCCATTAGGCAACTTGTGCTGAGTCCCGGGAACGTTCTAGTCCCTGTCATAGAATTTGGCTTTTCGAGCGGTCTGTTTAAAGGGTATCCCTTGGCGCTTCAAAAGTTTCTTTAGTCCGTCCGTGTAGTATCTGGGTAAACGGATGGGCTGGGGCCTGTCAAGCGTAGGATCCACACCGTGCCAGATTTCTTTTTTCACTTTGGTTTCTTCAGAGCGGTAAAATAGAATTGCCTTTTCACCTTCTCGCCTGGGAGGGACATAGAACGTCCGTATCTCCTCTACACTATAGGTATTGAGTGCATCCAGTTCTTTATGATGTTTAAGTGGAACCATGGCGACTTGCAGACTTTGATCTTCGTCAGCGGATGTTCGTATTGAAGGCCGAGCGGAGAATATAGCATGGACCTCATCTTCCGAGTCACTGCCAAAGATCAACATGGGAGCGGACGGTCCTGGCTTGTTGTGCTGGGGTGGACCTGAATAAACCATCTCCTCTTCTTCCTCGGTATCACTCCCGAAGACAGGGATGGTGGCGTTAGCTTTGTTCTCCGGCTTGTGACACCTCTCCGTGTCATCGAAATCCGGTAAGAAGTATTTTGCATCTTCATATTTGCGGACTTCGTTCATGGAGAATGGGTTCAGTTCTCCCGTTACGGTATACTCGAGACCATCCTTAAAATATTTCATACACTGATGCTGTGTAGAAGGGATGATGTTGTACTCGTGTAACCATGGTCGGCCGACCAGAGCATTGTAGCATGTCTTGGCGTCTATGACGTGGAATTTAACGTCCGTGACGATTAGCCCAAAGCGTAACGTCAGTATGACAGACCCGAGAGTCCGTGATGATTGAGAGTCGAACCCGGAGATGGTGATCTTATCCCGAGCGAGGTGCTGGACGCTCATGCATATTTCTTTCAACACCCGTACATTGAGGAGATTGACGGAGGACCCATTGTCAACCAGGATTTTGCCTATCTTTATGTCGTGGCAGTATCCTGAGACATAAAGGGGACGATTGTGTTCGTACGTCCCAAGGAGGAGGTCTTCATCCCCGAAAGTGACATCAGCTGTGTGTACTTCTTCCAGCTCGTCCTTCATCCTTTCTTCGGTGAGAAAAGCTTGGAATTGCTCCGGGTCGTGTAGCGCTTTGATCAGTGAATCTCTTGCCTCTTTTGATAGTAAAAGGGCGTCAAGAATGCTGAGCTGCGAGGGTAGCTTCCTCAGATGCGTTAGAACGTTATAATCCACCTTATTTTTCTTCGGCGGATCCTTGGCGGCTAGCTCTTCCATGACTTGGTTATCTAGGAGACCTTTTCTTTCCTTTTATCGTTTTTGTTTGAGGGTCCGAGATTCTTTTCGGGTAGCGTCCAATTACGCAGCCGGATATTTTCACAGACCTTCGGCTCTTCTTCTTTTCCCGAGGTGGACTCTTTAAAGAGGGGGCTAAGAGCCATTTCCTCGTCAGAGTCGCTCCCGAATGTGAGAACTTGCGATCCCCCGGCGTCAACCATGCGACAATCGCCGGTAGTTCCATTAAGCCCCTCAGTCGTACCTTTCTGCTCCCGACGAATTTTGCGCTTCTCCCGCTTAAAATGTTGTCGGTGAGCAACAAATCCCTGCCACCATCTATTGAAAGCTTTGCACTCTTCGGTGGGGTGCGAAATCTTCCGATGATACAAGCAGTAGGAAGGGTGCATTTCCACTTCACCAGCAATGTTTCCTTTAGAGGGTGGCAGCTTCATACCCATTGATATGGCTTTAGCAAACCTTTTCCTCGTCTTGAATTTACTTTTATCTGCGGTGGATATATTTTGCTCCAGCGGGAGTGTCTCAACTCTTTCGTCAAGTCGCTGGAGCTTGGCCCTTTCAAATATGACCGCCTTGCGTTCCCGATCAGCTTTACTTTTCAACAGAGCTTCGTTGAGGAATGCGTCAATTGTTTCATCCAATGGCCCTAGAATTTCCGGTTTAGGATCTGCCCCCAGCTCTTCAGTGCAAGGAGTTTCCTCATCGTTTATAAACGAATGGGAAATCATATGACAGCTCGCCACGTATTCCACGGATTCATCCGACGAGCTCTCCCCCTCATCTTCTTCTTGAAAGACGTGGTTTAGGAATTCTTGAAGTGTGATGGGAGTCCGTGGTTTCTGGTTGTACTCCTCTAATGCGTCAATTTGTTTTTGTAAGTCTGTACGCTTGTCGCCAGGTTTCACGGGCTTCTTGGATCTCTTCTTCTTTTTGTTTGAAGATTTTGACGGCTGGTTGTGAGTGCTTGGGCCATCACCACCGATCTTCGGAGTTGGGCGCGGCTTCAGCATCCCTTCAATGATCTGGGGTTCTAGCGGGTTCTTCCACTTGACCGCCGGGCATGTCTTGAGATCATTCAGTATCCTTTTGGTTTTGGCCGATAACACAACCTCCCATGGAGATTCTTCAACGAGGGAGCACGTTGCCCCCGGTGTATTCACCTTTTTAGGGGTGTGAGGCTGTGGCGGATTCACCTTCCATCTGTCGGACAACACGAACTTGCCCTGTTGGTACTGGTCTTCAATCCAATTTTTGAAGACGTAGCAATCCTTGATCGGATGACCCAATACTCGGTGGTAAGGAAAGTAATTGGGATCATTGACGTCGTTTGGCTGCGACGGACGTTGTGGATCCGGCAGATTTATGAGTCGGTTGCGCAATACCAGCTCGAACAGTCTTCTCGTTTTATCTCGAGGAAACGAGTAAGGACGTCCTAGCCTTTCCTCAAGAGGTACGCGTGGACGCATATTATTTTGACGGACAGCCGGTTTCAAGTTGCTCGGCTGTTGTTGAGCATTGGCGACAACGATTGCTTTTCCCTTCCCCTTCTCATTTCGAGAGTCCGGCTTTGGAGGGGGCGGTCTATGACCCATCTGATCCATTTGAGCTAGCTTGTCGACCAGGGCCTGGAAGGTAGTCGGCTTGAAGAATATCATGAATTGGGATATGGTCACCTGCGGATCGAGGGTTCCCACAAACATCCCTACCGCAGGAGCTTCTTCTATGCGTTGTTCGCATTTTGACCATAGGTTCCTCCACCGTATCGCATACTGAACCCACGTCTCACCCGGCTTCACCCTGGCGTTAATCAATGCCGTTATCGGGGTGCGTTCGCTGGCGCTTGCGAAACGCTGGGTAAACAGCAACTCCATCTCTGCAAATGTCTTGATAGAGTCGTTTGGGATCTCGGAGTACCACTTGAATGCTGTATCCGATAAGCTACCGATGAACTGGCAAAGCAACAATTTATCATCACCGCCAGTGTTGCGGCAAAAAGCCCTGAACTGGGCAACATGTTGATGGGGATTGCCAGTCCCCTTATACACATGGAATTTCGGTATTGTATAGCTCGGCGGGTACTTGATCTGATCATACCAGCTCGGATATGGTCGTCCCGTTTTTACGACCTGACCGGCTGCCTCAGTCGCCTGATGAACCCGTATCTGTTGAGCTATATATTCGTCCAAGTCAGCTTTGGAGATTGTCTCCTCCTTGGCTGTTGACAGAGCCGGTGGAGGATTTGACGTTTCTCCCCTGTCGTCTTCAAGGACGATCGGAGGATCTTCAGCAGGAGGATCTTGTTGGATCATCATACCCACCATGTCCTGGAACAGGAGGGCCATTCGCTTTATGTTGGCTGCTTGTTCCGCAGCCTATTTATCCTTCTTTTCCAATATCCTGCGAAAGAATTCAGCGTCAGTTTCTTGCTTCTGGCATTGATCCGAAGACTCTTCGGGGCTTTCTTTTGGCCCAGTGAGTGCGGCCATCGCATTCATCATTTCTTGGAGCTTCTGCTGCTGCTCCTGAGCTTTAGTCACTGACCGTGTAGGCGGTCTATGACCTGTAGATGCACGGCTGTCCTCTTTCCCGGACGCCATGTATACCGTGTGTACCACGATGCCCCCGGACTTAGGGCGTTTAGGTTCACTGCCTTTAACATTTGCTGCGGGCGTGGGGACCTTCTCCAGCCTTCTTTTCTTGTGGGCCATTGAAGTTGAGGGGGCCGTTGCAGCGGGCACCCTGGCGGTTGTCGTCCTTTGCTGTTTGACAGGACGGTTCTTTACTTCTTGAGCCTTCACCCTCTTCTGCCGGCGAGAGTGATCTTGGTCTATTACTGAGTCTTGAACCTTCCACCAGACCTTATAAATTTTGGAGGACAGCCGTTGAGGGGGCTGCTCCAGCTTTGTATCTGTAACACTCTCCGCAGGTGGAGGAGATCTTTTTAGCGTGGCAGTCGGAGAGTTCTTGCATACCCTGCTTAGTGGTTCAAAGCTGTTCCCAGTTAGAACAGCAGCATTAACTTCCACCACTGGAGCCGGTGGAGTTAGCCCTGAGGGGGAGTTGCCCCCGGCCTTCCTTACTCGGCGCAAGTGACGACGTCGAGCATGTCGAGCTGTTGGGGCTGGCTCGGCGATAGGGATAGCTTCGTCTTGCACCCTGTCCGGATGAGGCGCCGCTGGTGCCAGCCTCTTAAAGACTGAGGTTGTCTTTTGAGTGGCGATGTTCAATCTGTCAAAGACAGACCCTCGAGTAGGAGCGGGAGCCGGAATAGTCAGCCTTGTAAAGATCGACTCTTTAACAGGAGAAGCTGCCTTGACGACTTCAGGAGCAGAGGTGGCTGTCTTCCTCGGGACGGCCATTTTAGGGTTCATGGGCTTCTTGGCGGGCCCATCAGAGTTTTGGTTCAGCCTGGTAAAGACAGAGGCTACCGGTTTGATATTGGACGACCCGTTGAAAGGGGCCGTTGTAGCAGTGAGCCGATCGAAGACCGACTTCTTGTGCGCTTATGGTGCGGGCACTGGAATAGTGAAGCTTGCTGGCGGGAGCATGGTCCCGAAAAATAGACCTGTGGTGGCCTGAGTCACTTGTTCCACCAGCATGGCAAGGATGGAGGCCGCTTGAGGCCCATAGGCTACACCTCCAGGTGAGGCGGAGCGTCGGTTGCATTTGCATTTGAAGCAGCTCGAGCAGTTGGATGCCATTGATGCTTGATTTCTGCACTAGGCAAAAGACCAAATCTTAGTAACTTGAAACCCTAGGGAAACCATTAACAAACCGCGATTCGTTCGCGAAGACGACACACGAAGTGTGGAGTGGAAAGAGGAAAAGGTCCCACCGGGCGTGCCAGAATCTGTTCCCCTCCGAACGGCGGCCAAGAAATGGACGTCTTGCCTGAAATTCAGGGCAGATGCTAATTGGTTTTATCCGTCTACCTCTTCGAGGATGCCAAGTTGATTTATGGCACCGTGTATCGGAGGTTTAGACGGATGCGGCCGATGTAGCAGACTTCGTCAGATTCCCCCTCGCTTGAGGGCTTTTTGATTTTGGGGACGCTCTTCCCTGAAGGTGCAAGATCCTGCAGTTAATTATGCTACCGCATCGCGATAACAACTTTCTCCTTCTCCAGAATTTCACTTCGTGTCGTGTGTGTTTGATTTTTTTGTGGATGTAAGTGCACGGCGGCGCCCCGACCGTCAATCCGACGCCGGAATGCGGAAGCGATGTTTTTTTAACTTTTTAAACCGGCACCACCGCGCACTATAAACCCGAATCGTGCCATTAAACTAGTCCTAGCTAACAAGAAGGGGTAGAGAGATATACCGAGTGATCCGTATCCTCCGGTCTTCTCGTCGTCGTCCCGATCTCCCGCGGAATCTCCGGTCGTCGCCTCCTTGCCGGAAGGGCACCACATCGCCGGCTTCTTTTACGGGCTCCCACCTCTGGACCGAGGCAACTCGGGCACGAAGTTGGCGAGTCGACGTGCCCAAGGGTTGCTGTAGAATGGTGTAGTGCTATATGTGTCTCTATGGGTTGAGGGAGTTGCCATATGGTGGAAGAAATGATATAAGCTAATGGAGATGGAACTTTGGGGATTTTTAGAAAGCCAAAAGAACAAAAATCCCACACCAAAAATATGGGACAGCCCCATCCTCTTGCTTGGCCAGCCAAAGCAAGGAGAGAATGAATGAGGGTAGTGTGTGTGGCCAAATGAAAATGAGTATATCAAAATCAAGAGAGAGAGAGAGGATAATCATTATCAAAAGAAATGATCACAAACAAAGTCCAATACTCCACCAACCATCACCCTTCATCATCATCAACAATCAAGACTCTAAAAGTCAAGCCATCATGGTCAAAAGAAGTCAAATGATGTCAATGGATGGTGCACCATCATGATGCAACAATATGCAAAGACCACCCTCCACAAACGCTTATTTGCACAAATGCAAATAAGCCCTCCTCCACCAATCTTCGGCCAATGAAAGATACAAAGAAATATGGCCGAAACGGAAAACAAACTGGCAACTCCAAAAAACTGATCCAGTAATAAATTACAGGAAAACCCCTCTACTGTATATACATACCCGCATTTGTATTCCGACCGAATACAAATCCACTGAGACAAAATCTACACTGTACAATACTAGGATCCGGCTTAAACCAAAGCCCGCTAGTATTATCCGTCCGATCCTGATCCGTGCAATACCGCACGTATCTGATCGAACCCTGCCATATCTCCATACGGCCTCTACAGCGTTTCGCCCGAAACTTGATAAACTGGTCTGTGGGGGCTCTAAAGACTCGTCAACACCTTGGTTGTGGATTTAACTACTAGCACGTCAGAGGTATTAGCCTATACGTAACGGGCTACCAGGTATTGACCAAAAAGGGACGTCTGTGAGCGAACTCATGCTGACACCCTACTGAGCCTGTCAGTGACAATATCCGTGCAGTCCGGTCCGTTTGTCTATGAGCATCGCATGGCGGGCCAAAGGGGTTGGTAAAAGTCAGACCCCCAAAAGCGGTACAAGTCGTGTCGGAGTGTAGCCCAGAACACCCTGAGATACTACTGGAATACCTACCAGTAAATCTCCTGCCTTGGCCAAGGACTTTCATGTACTGGCTCTCCTAGACACAGCGCGACCTCACCCCCAATACCGGGAGAGACGAACCCTGCAGATCCGCTCACTGCCTCCATGTGGCTCGGGACTGTACCCAAATAAAACCTGTTTGCACGTCTCCTTTGAGCGTGGTAGGGTAGTAATAAAAGCACAGTAGGAACTCACACGAGACAAATGACGATCTCAGGTCGATGAACTAACCTGTACACATGTCACCAGGGAACTGCTATCTGACATCAGGTATAATACCAACTAGCAGGTTCCCGGCGAGTCCTGTCCGGTGTACTCATAACCCAATGAGCACCTGCATACATCTTAGATGAACCAACTGACACCAGTGGCTTGTGAGACCGGCTACCGCCCCTTGTCGGGGTCTCGACTTTATACACTAGTCTACTCTGGAGTATCGATGCCCTGTCTCGAAACTCCCACGACTAGGGACCTTTTAAGGATGTGCTTATAGACCCCATCTCCCACGTATATGATCGCCCTCATATTGCTGGGAGTCAAGCAAGAATCCTAGGGGCTCTATCAACGTGCAATAGTGACCTGTAAGGTCACCTAAAGCAGTACACGATGATAAAGATAAACCAGATAGCATACTATCATCTTGAGTAAGACTGTCCTACTGGGACAGGTCCTCCCTCAATCATTGCAATCATGTGCCTGTGATCCAATAATTGACTCTGAAGGCACTATCTCCAACAATCTCCCACTTGCACTCAAGGCTAATTATTGCGATGTCGCATACTCACAGCCCGTGCGATACCGAACACCGAACTCCTCTACTAGTCAGTCTCACAAAGCTCGTTTGTGTAACTATTGCATTCGAGGAATAGCCTCAGTGGGTGGATCCGCTTTGATGTTTCTTTCTATGTCTCTCTATATCTCAAGTTCGCGGAGAAAGCCATCTCCCGAAATGAGCAATACCTGTCTTAGAATGTCTGGATGTCTGATGGGACCTAGCTCATAAATGAACTCCAAATCCAAACTTCTTAGACTGTATCGTCAACTGAACTTAATCAGTATCCTGCGCCATCCTTCCCTCAGTATCCACCTGGACCACCTGCCCAAAATACTGCCCCTCGTCAGAGGGAAAACTATAACTCTGACAGCCACTCTGTCATCCAGGTCACCTTGGAAGCCTGGAATGATAACCGTCTCCAGAACGAGGCTGTCGTTATCATATCCCTAGAACATCCACTTATGTTCTAAAACTGCTTCCTAATGTTTCTCCAGGATTGGATTAATATCAACTTATTGCATCTACTGCAAGAACAACATCTGGTGTGGTACTTGACATCTCATGATTGATTCAACTGCCTAAGCAAGTGATCTGCCAATCATGCACATCCCTCTCCCCTTTAGTCTGTAAGACACCTTTAGAGAGGGTGACTCCATCACCTGCAGGTACACTACCGTGCCAGGAGTCGTCCACTCTAAATACTCTTAGAATGCTGTCTAAGTACCCTTAATTGGGAAACCACCTAAATCTAGATCTAAAACCATAGATCTAGTAACCAGTATGTCTGATATAATGTCCAAGTCCCATATGGAGAAACCACTGTGTGACGACCAAAGTATAACCGATCGTAGTATAGGAATGTCACTTCCTACTCTGTGTATGTCATCCAAATACCAGGACATCACACCCTACTACCTTCTTAACAGATCCATCCCCTATTCTGATGAAGTCAAACCTATGACTGTCACATCAGAAATAGATGATCTATCTCCACTACATCTGCTTTAGTCTATAAATAGACACAAGCCACCTGTCCACCATGCTTCCGCTGCTCCCACTGACCACGACAACCCTCTGGCAGAGTCATATAGACGTACACTTCTAAAGCTAGTTTAGAACGACGCTATACTCATCCTCCTGCCGGGTCTCACAGTCTGGAACAACAGCAATGGAAAGTCTGGGTAAACAAGAACCTCCCTGTCACCGTCCTTGAGGCTACCGGAGTACCTCTCGGGTGCCTGAGGTTACCCACCGTATCTGCGGAGTGGCCAATGGAATGTCAATGCAGATTGAATCTTTAGGTTCTTATCAAATTTTCAGTAATCGTTTGCGGTTCTGGAATCGCTTCCAGTTCTACCATACTCCCACTACTGTTTTCTGAAAAAATCCATTTTTATTAAAACTGTGGCGAGTCAAGAACAATATCACTATTGATCTTCCAGATGGTAGAAAATCAACTCTCGTCATAGCTCGGGTCAACCCATAAACAGCCATTACGGAAACATGCCTTGAGTCATCCAGAGTCTGGTTTTAAGCATAAGCTGGACAACTCCCCATACCTTAACAATGTCAAGATATGAACTGTTCTATATCCAATACAGAAACAGAGGCACTGATTTAATTGAACTAGATTCAAATCATGCAGTGCATGTCAACTAAATGGAAGGAGGACAATCAACGTTACTCAACTTAGGAATGCTTCCAATTATGAGTAACCTAAAAGAGAAGCAAGTTCTCTTAATCATTACTATCAACTGAATACCACACACAAGTATCTACATCTTCGATCACCTTGAAGAATCCCGATACTTGCAATACCTGATTCTGTACTTTCTTCATATACCTATAACTTCTCAAAACTTAGACCTTGTGTTTCTACGAAACACTTATCTAAGAACTAGAGAAGTCATAAGTAAACCGAATATAGTACGAGAACCAACCCCTTTGTCCTATTGGACACTGGACAACATACAATACTCTGTATAAGTCCCTTGAGTCTGATAACTCACTCTCTGTATGTCGTAGGTTGAAAACTGTACTTATGGTTAAGAAGAATTACACCGCTGTTTAATGCTCTTTACCTAACCATCCACTGATATAGGTAAATGTCATCGACATAATTTCAAAAAGGTACATCTCACTCTATAAAAATAGACGTACAGATATATCAATTTGAAATTGGTGCATGACAGCTGATATTCAAAACCAAATATTTGTCGTCCGGCAAACAACCCAGGTGAATTCCTCAAATATCACCGATTACAACGAATCCCGATATAATGAGGATGATCACCCAATTCCCAATAACTTACTCCCACTTATCATCTGTAAAACCATACAGATGTGAGAATCAGACTTGGTAAATACATACCCTGGAGCAAGTGTCTAATTGGAAAATCAGTTTTCCTTTAACAGTACACAGTGAAACCGAAACATTGAAATGTTTCGATGAGGTATCGTGGTATTCCTAGTAATGCCTCATCCATTATCCAGATTCACGACTATAACCGTGTAATTCTTTGCCACCTCTTCAAATCCCTTTATATGTCTTTAGTCATTACCTTCTGCACACCCGTTTAGGCCAAATGGTTTTCTTCCTTCCTTACCGTTCGGCACCAGCCTATGGTTTGGAAGAAGACTATCCAATAAGCATAATGGGTGTACTGTCCTAATCCTAGGAGCACTCGAAAGGCGAGAGAAGGTGAAGATAAAAGACACCTGAATAAACCTTATTCCTATTTCTCCTGAATCAGAATCCATCCTCGAACTGGAACAAGTTCCTTTCGAGTTCGTATATAACCATACGATAGAATATCCAATGAACTGTGGATCTTCGTAGTATACGGAGTGTCCTGGAGAAATACAAAGGTAAAGTGGGAGTGGTAATGAAATACTTGGTTTGGTCGTGAATAGCAGTCGCAATTTACTTTGCCCTCCTTCTAATCCCTTTCTTTGGCTTTACGTAATACCTTCTGTACACCGTTTAGGCTAATTGGTTTTCTTCATTCCCTACCGTTCGGCACCTGCCTATGGTTTGGAAGAAGACTATCCAATTTGCGTAATAGGTGTACTATCTCCTAAACCAAGGAGTACTCGAAACTTGAGAGAAGGTAAAAAGGAAAAGACAACTGAATAGTCCTATTCGTTTTCTCCAGAACCAGAAACCATCCTCGAATAAATTCCTTCGAGTTTGTGTATAACCATACGATGGTTTTGTCCATTGGAAGTGGACGTTCGTAGTAATACGGGGTGTCCTGGAGAAAAGGGTAAAAGTAGGAGTGGCAATAAGGTATGCAACTCTGACAATCCAAAAGCCAGTGTTAAAGAAGGTTCGGTCAACTTGGTCACTGAGTCATAGTCTAAGGTCGGGTCAAAGGTCGCTGCCAAAGAGAGAGAGAGAAAAGAAACACTCAGCGTGCACTCTAACCTAGATCAGAATGGTTACCAATTTATCTAATCTGGAAACCTCCCACTGTACCGTTAAATTCTCCTCCAAACCTAAAAGAAGAATTAGTCGGGATGTCCCGAGGAGTAAACCAACTCATCAGTGGGAATCGGGTTCCAACTATCATCACATGATAACGTGACAGAATCTGCTCACGTCATCACACTCCAGAAGGTATGCGCATATCTGGCAAGTTTCAGTTTCTTCAGAAACTCCCGATGTGATTTTTGCCCCATGCTCTTATGACCTTGACTTTGCCAACAAATCATAAATCACATGTCAAGTTCTACCCGTCATTCTCCAGGTTAATTTGAGCCTACCCGCACAAGCCCTTGACTTTGGCCAACAAGGCTATACGACTGCCCTAAACCAATGCATCTATCTATGCTGCACATGAATACCCAATAGCTACCAATCACTATGCCTTGACTTTGGCCAACAAACATAGCTTGAATACTGATTGACTATCCATGTGAAACGATGGAGGGCTACGAATGGTTTCTGGCGAAAAACTTTAACGTAATGAACGTGATATCGTTGAAGGAACCGATAGCTTTAAAAAAATTATAGTGACGAAAACCTTTGCTAAAGAGGTCACTCCCGGTGAAGGGATCTCGGATCTTTCCCCGTAGAATGAGGTGCAGGATATTCCAACTGAATACCACGATGCAAAGCAAAAGAAAACGACTATAGTGAAGTTATTGCCCTGAAGCAAACTTTTGTCCAAGGGGTCACTCCCGGTGAAGGGATCTCGGCCCTTGCCACGTCGACTGAGGAGCAGGATATTCCAACTGAATACCACTGTGCAAAACAAAAGTGAACGTCCTTGCAATAACAGCTTTTTGAAAAGTGTTCCAACAACATCAGATTAGGTTTGTTTTTAACTTGCATTGATCCGAATCAATGCAGTCCCATCAATTGATCACACCAATAAAGAACAAAAATAATGACGTACGTATATGCCATCCGCATTCGCCACTGGGTCCCGTCATTACCCGTTAGGTTAGCTAACTAACGACAGAGCGAGGACTGGACTAGCGCGGATGCAAAACATATACAACATCTACTAGTATATATATCAATATATAATATTTCGCTCAAGGCGTGATAAAATGCAACATCACAGAAATGTACAGCATCACAGAACAATACAGATATCTGGGATCCCCGGGTTTCACAGAGCTGCTACTGAAACCCGACGTTCCCCTGGTCGTGTGGATAGCCTGTGCAATGAAATCCTAGACCCCTACGGGCGCGGCAAGTTACCCGCCAAAACCTGAAGCGAGGCAGCCCCCTTCAGCAACGTGAATGGACCACCCAGCACTTCACGGAATCCGGTAACTTGGGCACCCCTCCTGGGTCAACCTGTACCCCTAGTGCGGCGAATAGCCCGCCAATTCTAGAGTGAAGCCCCCTCCGTCTCAACGCCATGAGATGCGGGCTTGTTGCCCTCTAGAACCCGGCCATCCGTGCACCCCTCCGCGGGGCAATCCTAGTACAGAAAGTAAAATATACATACAACGGGTACATCGACCGCAACCTGGTCGTGCCCCAAAAGAATAATACAAACAGGCAGTGACGGCAGTCCACATGTCGGACGCTCGCCCCGCAATATCAAATGTACATAATACAACAAAAAATGTACTAGCATTGCATCCTGGCTATCCCCCACGACCAATCCGCAACATCAAAGCACAATCACAGAACATCAACGTGAATGTCACGTTCGCAAATCCGTCTAACTGGGCTATAGCAGTTAGACAGGATTTACCGATCGAGTGACATTCACGGTCGCAGATATAATGTAAATACTGTGAACTAATGTGTTTAAAATTCTTGATCGATCAAATTTATCGAAGTGGGCCCCAAGCACTACTGTAGCACTCACAGAAAATCTGGGCCCAAAAAGAATGTTCCAAAACCCCTATTTTCAACACAGAGACACGCTGTAGAAATTTGATACACTGAACAGTAAAGACTGCGGCGGAACCGCGGCCCAAGCATGGGTTTGGCCGCGGTTCCGCGGTCGTATAGTGTGATCACGTGATCAAATTTCTACAGAAGTCTTATAATTCCCTGCACATCATTCTGCAACAACCTGAAAAATTTTTGGAGCTAAAAAAATTTCGACAGATAACTGGTGCACATTGAAAATGCGGTTTTTGAAAATCCGATCGATCGAACTTGTAAACACGTTAGACCCAGCTAGACTAGGTTAATGGCGAGGCTCTGATACCACTGTAAGTGCACGGCGGCGCCCCGGCCGTCAATCCGACGCCGGAATGCGGAAGCGATGCTTTTCTTTAACTTTTTAAACCGGCACCACCGCGCACTATAAACCCGGATCGTGCCATTAAAATAGTCCTAGTTAACAAGAAGGGGTAGAGAGATATACCGAGTGATCCGTGTCCTCCGGTCTTCTCGTCGTCATCCCGATCTCCCGCGGAATCTCTGGTCGTCGCCTCCTTGCCGGAAGGGCACCACATCGCCGGCTTCTTTTACGGGCTCCCATCTCTGGACCGAGGCAACTCGAGCACGAAGTTGGCGAGTCGACGTGCCCAAGGATTGCTGTAGAATGGTGTAGTGCTATATGCGTCTCTAGGGGTTGAGGGAGTTGCCATATGGTGGAGGAAATGATATAAGCTAATGGAGATGGAACTTTGGGGATTTTTAGAAAGCCAAAAGAACAAAAATCCCACACCAAAAATATGGGACAGCCCCATCCTCTTGCTTGGCCGGCCAAAGCAAGGAGAGAATGAATGAGGGTAGTGTGTATGGCCAAATGAAAATGAGTATATCAAAATCAAGAGAGAGAGAGGATAATCATTATCAAAAGAAATGATCACAAAAAAAGTCCAATACTCCACCAACCATCACCCTTCATCATCATCAACAATCAAGACTCTAAAAGTCAAGCCATCATGGTCAAAAGAAGTCAAATGATGTCAATGGATGGTGCACTATCATGATGCAACAATATGCAAAGACCACCCTCCACAAACGCTTATTTGCACAAATGCAAATAAGCCCTCCTCCACCAATCTTCGGCCAATAAAAGATACAAAGAAATGTGGCCGAAACGGAAAACAAACTGGCAACTCCAAAAAACTGATCCCGTAATAAATTACAGGAAAACCCCGCTACTGTATATACATACCCGCATTTGTATTCCGACCGAATACAAATGCACTGAGACAAAATCTACACTGTACAATACTAGGATCCGGCTTAAACCAAAGCCCGCTAGTATTATCCGTCCGATCCTGATCCGTGCAATACCGCACGTATCTGATCGAACCCTGCCATATCTCCATACGGCCTCTACAGCGTTTCGCCCGAAACTTGAGAAACTGGTCTGTGGGGGACTCTAAAGACTCGTTAACACCTTGGTTGTGGATTTAACCACTAGCACGTCAGAGGTATTAGCCTATACGTAACGGGCTACCAGGTATTGACTAAAAGGGACGTCTGTGAGCGAACTCATGCTGACACCCTACTGAGCCTGTCAGTGACAATATCCGTACAGTCCGGTCCGTTCGTTTATGAGCATCGCATGGCGGGCTTAGGGGGTTTGTAAAAGTCAGACCCCCAAAATCGGTACAAGTCGTGTCGGAGTGTAGCCCAGAACACCCTGAGATACTACTGGAATACCTACCAGTAAATCTCCTGCCTTGGCCAAGGACTTTCATGTACTGGCTCTTTTAGACACAGTGCGACCTCACCCCCAATACCGGGAGAGACGAATCCCTGCAGATCCGCTCACTGCCTCCATGTGGCTCGGGACTGTACCTAACTAAAACCTGTTTGCACGTCTCCTTTGAGCGTGGTAGGGTAGTAATCAAAGCACAGTAGGAACTCACACGAGACAAATGACGATCTCAGGTCGATGAACTAACCTGTACATATGTCACCAGGGAACTGCTATCTGACATCAGGTATAATACCAACTAGCAGGTTCCCGGCGAGTCCTGTCCGGTGTACTCATAACCCAATGAGCACCTGTATACATCTTAGGTGAACCAACTGACACCAGTGGCTTGTGGGACCGGCCACCGCCCCTCGTCGGGGTCTCGACTGTATACACTAGTCTACTCTGGAGTATCGATGCCCTGTCTCGAAACTCCCACGACTAGGGACCTTTTAAGGATGTGCTTATAGACCCCAGCTCCCACATATATGATCGCCCTCATACTGCTGGGAGTCAAGCAAGAATCCTAGGGGCTCTATCAACGTGCAATAGTGACCTGTAAGGTCACCTAAAGCAGTACACGATGATAAAGATAAACCAGATAGCATACTATCATCTTGAGTAAGACTGTCCTACTGGGACAGGTCCTCCCTCAATCATTGCAATCACGTGCCTGTGATCCAATAATTGACTCTGAGGGAACTATCTCCAACAGTGGATGCCCGTGGATTTTATACGGAGACTAAGTTATGCCGTCGCCCGTAGGACGTGGATTAGTCCAAATCCGTATTTACTTAGATTTTGGTTTGGTGTTTTGGTTTATGGATACGTTAGCCATATTGAGGCTAAGATCAACTTAAACGTTCGTTAAGGATACGTTAGTCTGATTTGAGACTAAGATCAACTTAACGGAAAGAGCATTTAGGGGCTCTACTGTTCCAGTTTAGGGACGTAGTGGTCCATTTAATACATGGCCGTCGGGACCCGTCACCTCTCTGACGACGTTGAAGGATTACAACGACAGGTGTCAAAGGAGTTCAGAGATGTACCCTTGAACCAGAGTTGATTGGGGGTCTTATAGTCCAATTTGGGACTAAAGTCTGTTTGAATGTTTAAGGATACGTTAGACATATTTAAGGCTAAGATCAACTTAAACGGGATCGTTTAGATCCGACAAAAGAGCGTTTGGGGGCTCTATTGTTCTAGTTTAGGGACGTAGTGGTCCATAGGTAGTTTAAGGACATTGCGGTCTATTGCCAGTTTAGGGACATGGTGGTCCATTGTTCCCGTTTTAGGGACGGATATTAGTTTAAGGACGCATTAGTCCATGGGTTTATGGACCCCACAGTCCGTATGGGTGTGTTTAAGGACGCATTAGTCCATTAGTTTAAGGACACATAAGTCCATGGGTTTAAGGACCCCACAGTCCGTATTAATGTGTGGTTGTCGGGACCCATCACCTCTCTGACGTCGTTGAAGGATTACAAAGATAGGTATCAGAGGAGTTCGGAGATGTACCCTTGAACCGGATGTAAATTGATTTAAGAGAGCAGACTTGCTCAGTCAATTTAATTTGAGGACTTACGGCCATGATTGGGCTAAGTTCAGTTGAGAATATTCAACGTTTTTATCTTTGGCCTATTAGGCCCGTGCTAGGGCTTTGCCCCTGTTTAATAATACACTGCATTTTCTTTTGGCCTGCTAAGCCTTTTTGATTTGGGCTTTGTCCCTTTTAAATGATGCACAGCATCTGTTTTTGTTTGGGCTCTGCCCTTTTTTAAAATAATGCATTGCATTTTATTAGGCCTGTTAGGCCCTTTTTAATTGGGCTTGGCCTTTCTGTAACTAATGCAGTGCATTAATCAGACTGATAGTGGCCATGTGGCCTGTCAGGCGCTTTGCGCCAATTATTGAGCGCAAGCGCATGTGGAGATGACACGTATCACGCTCTGGTGAGCGCAAGCGAAGTGCGCTGCGCTAGTGCGCTGCGCTGTTGCGGTGCCGACATGTGGCGTGCTCTGGTGAGTTGCGCCAATTCAGAGAGCAATGCTCTATCTTAAAAGCGCATAGCTTAAGTTATTCTGGTGCTGACACGTGGCGCTCTCTGGTGGCTTGCGCCAACCCAGGAGGGCAACAGTACAGATTTTGCAAGTGTAAGGCACTGTTTTAATATCTTGATCCAATTTTGGATTCAAGAAAAGAATGCTTAAGATTCCAGAACCAATGGTTCTTAAAAAGGCAATGCCTTTGTTATTATTATGTTTTTTATTGAAGATCTTTGATCTTGTTCTTAGATCAATGATCTTTTCAGAAGAAGTTCTTCTTTTTAAAAGGTTTACCTTTCTTTTTTCTTTCTGAATTCTTCAAACTTTTCTTTAGAGGGGTTCTCTCTTTGTTTCTGTGTTTTTCTATCTCTGTCTCTCTCTGTGTTGTGTTTTGAATTGGGGTCTAGGGGCCTTTATATAGTGCCCATTAATTTGTTAAATTTTAAAGAGATCATTCTCTGAGTGATTTAGGGATTTTTCCCCACCGTTGAATCTTTGATCCAAGGGCTTCTGTTTTACAGAAGACAATCTTCTTGTTTTAAAATGAACAGAAAGATCTTACTGGAATTTTAATTCTGTTTGGCGCAAACGCACCAGCGCTTGGCGCGTGTCACGCAGCGCATTGCGCTAGCGCAACACGCAGCGCAACTGCGCTGACACGTGTCGCGCAGCGCACAACGCAGCGCAACTGCGCTGACACGTGTCGCGCAGCGCAGAGCGCAGCGCACCTGCGCTAGGTGCAACTGCGCTGACACGTATCGCGCAGCGCAGAGCGCAGCGCAACTGAAGCGTTGCTTCCTTTAATTTTGTTTTAAATAGAGCCTTGCTCTGATTGGGCGCGCTGCCTTGGACGCTGCGCTGACATATCAGGTTCTGATACGTGGCGCGTTGCGCGCAGCGCAAGGAATTTGAAGCGTTGCTTCAATTTTTGAATTTTTTGAAATTCAAACAGAGTTTTGCTCTAATTGGGGGAAACAACTACTATATCAAAACAGATATTCCAACTCCGCGATGCCTGCTTTAACCCGTAGATGGATTTAAGTAGTTTGCACACCTTTCTACTGCTCCCACTATCTACGAAGCCCTCTGGCTGAGGCATGTACACGCACTCCTCTAAATAACCATTTAGAAAGACGGTCTTAACATCTATTTGCCAGATTTCGTAGTCATGGTATGCAGCAATGGCAAGTAAGATCCGGATGGACTTAAGCATTGCCACTGGAGAAAAGGTTTCGTCATAATCCACACCTGGTCGTTGACGAAAACCCTTTGCAACAAGTCTAGCTTTGAAAGTCTCAACTTTTCCATCTACACCAAGTTTCTTCTTAAAGATCCATTTGCTCCCAATGGGTTTTATCCCTTCAGGAGCAACTTCCAAAGTCCATTCTTTGTTGGTGTACATGGATTCCATCTCAGATCGCATTGCATCCAGCCATTTCACAGAGTCCCCACTCGTGATGGCCTGTTCGAAGCTAGTCGGGTCATCATCTTCCATGATGCAATCCTCGCTCCCACCATCTATGAGAAAACCGTAGTATCTCTCAGGTGGGTGAGGAACCCTACTAGATCGGCGGAGAGGCTGAGATTCGTTGGCAACTATCGAGTCCTCTGGTTCCACTAAATCTTCAGTTGCAGTTTATGCTGCTGGAACTTCTTCCAGTTCTATCTCTTTGCCACTAATTTCTTTAGTAAGAAATTCCTTTTCTAAAAAGGTGGCGTATTGAGAAACAAACACTTTTTGCTCTTCAGCGCGGTAGAAAATATATCCTTGGGAATTCTTAGGATATCCCATAAATTTGCAAAGAACTGATCGTGCCTCGAGTTTGTCTGGATTTTGCCTTTTGACATAGGCCGGACAACCCCATATCTTAAGTCGTTTAAAATATGGTCTCTTCCCACTCCATATCTCATATGGTGTGGTAGACACAGATTTAGATGGAACTTGATTCAATAGGTATGCTGCTGTCTCAAGCGTATAACCCCAAAAGAAAATAGGCAACTCAGCAGTGCTCATCATAGAGCGCACCATATCTAATAGGGTGCGATTCCTCCGCTCCGATACACCGTTGTGCTGTGGTGTATAGGGAGGAGTAAGCTGAGAGAGAATCCCATTCTCTTTTAAATAGTCCAGGAACTCATTGCTCAAGTATTCTCCTCCTCGATCAGATCGAAGGATCTTAATACTTTTACCCGTTTGGTTCTCGACTTCGTGCTTATATTCTCTGAATTTCTCAAAAGCTTCAGACTTGTGTTTCAATAGGAACACATGTCCGTATCTTGAGAGATCGTCAGTGAATGTAATGAAGTATGAGGCACCATTCCTGGCATGTATAGACATGGGACCACATACATCACTATGTATCAGTCCCAAGAGTTCCGTAACTGTAACGTTTTGAAAATCGTTTCGGTGAAATTTCAAAAAAAATCGGTAAAATAAGGGGGTTTTCTGTAAAAAGTCAAAATACAAATATCTTATTATAAAAATTAAATATACATATTCTAGCTATGTAATTGCTATTATTTGGTGTTTATTGAGCCGCTGGTGAAATTTCAAATTTTTTTAAAAAAATTATTATTTTATTATTATTTAAGCCGTCGCTAATACATTTAATTAAGGAAAATTACAAATTGGAATGGGTTGATACAAATTTTGTGCATCATGACACACTAAAACAAAATGTAACATGTGGCTTTAAAATGAATTGGACTTGTCATGTGGGTTCTTGAAATTTAGGAATGAGTTATATGAAAATTTATTTAATTAATAAAAAGACTTAATGAATATGGAAATTTGAGAAGTTCCTACACAAACCCACACACCCACACCTCACCCTCTCTTCCCCTCCCCTTGTGGCCGAGCCTCCACCCTTGGCACCCCAAAAAAATGGTCACCCCATTTCACTCCTAAGGTCAAGAGAAGAAAAGAGAAAAAAAAAAAATTAAGAAAACATTAATTAAAGAAGTATGTGTACTTGGGTATTGGAGTTGACTAACATTTCCTCACTCATTTTTCCCCCCATTCTCTTCCTCCCTTGGCCGAAACTGCTGCAGCCCCCTCCCCCAAAATCCACTCAATTTTTGCATCAAAAATAAGTCCACAAAATGCTTCAAATCAACACAAATTCAAAGCAAAATTCAAATCCAACTCCTACCCATCATTTCTTTGCCTTAGCTAACATGAATCATGGAGCAAGAGAGCAATTTAAAGGCCAAGATTTTCATGTTGGATCTCTTGAACTTTGAGGTATAATCTAAATCCTATCGTTAATTGTTGTATTAATACTTTGAATCAAGACATAATTAGTTCGTAATATTGGTTTGATTGCAAGTTTAAGATTTCAAGAGGGTGTTTTGGAATTCAAGTGAGTGTTGTATCACTTGATTTTGGTTGTAATGGGTAGTTTACCATATTAAGTTTTGGAAAATGTAAGCTAGTGGTTAGTTTACTAATTGTTGCTTCAAATTTGTCCAATTTCATAAATTTTGCTAACTAGGTTTTAACGAAAATATTTTGGAAACTAGGTTTTAGGATAGATGTAATTAGATGAAATAATAATCTACTTAATAGTTTATTGACCTAATTAAGTTGTTTGGTGAATATTGTGGCCACTAAAATTGTAGAACAAGATTAGTAGTTAGTTGTTAATGGTTAGTTTAAGGAAATTGTATTAATTATGCTAATTTGCTAACTAGGCTTTTGAAATTGGTTATATAATTGGGATTAAAAGTGTGATTAGGTTTTTCTTGGCTTCATTAACTTTATTAAGTGTGGTTTAATGCTTTGGATCATGCAATTCTAAGCTAGATTGTAGTTTGTGTATTTTGCTTTGAAATTGTTAAAAAGGGTATTTTTGGTAAACTAGAATATTAGGATTTTTGGAAATTAATAAGATTAAATTCCGGAAATTGTTTATACGACTTATTTAAGATATTTAATAAATATATTGGCCGCTACATTCATTTAAATATCGTGTTTTGTACAAAAACGGCGAATTGTGCTTGCTAGATTTTCGGAAAAATGACTTTTTAAGTGAAATTGGCGTTTTTGTGAGTTTTAACCTAGTTTATATTAAAATTTGTGTTCGTGAATGTGCAAATGAGTGTGATTAGATTTTCTCGATGGTTTGACGTTCGTACATCGACATCGAGGGTTGGTTTGACTATTCCTGCATGCGTGGGCGATAGGTTTGGACCTATGCGTGATACGCGTGCCGATTTGGTTTTCTTATGACGTTTCAATTTCGAATTTGGTTTTTATGCGATACGGTGCATTATGATATGTAGGTACCCCAGGTGGACTTCGAGACGACAAGCAAGCGCGTGGCGAAGTCGGCACCGGCGAGCGAGGTTCAGGTGAGTAGATTTATATCTACGGGGAGAAGTCGGGTGGATGGCGTATAGCACCCCCGCAGTCCGTGGTGGTGTATACGGATGCGTATACACACCAACAATTATTATATGTTATTTGGGGTTAATAACGATGCTTAGGATGGATATTGGTGTGTTGGATTACTTTAGTGTTGCGAACCCTAGGGTAGTGTTACACACATACATACACACATACATACTTGCATACATTCCTATTGATATGTGCTCATGGGATTCTTTATAGTTATGTGTTCACATGGGTATGAGACTATGTGTTCACATACGGATTGGGGATGATACTTAGGATTGAGCTGAGTGGAGGAGATTTGATTTGAGGCCGTGAGATCGGTGATATAGCAGGGTTCGTATCTTAGATACGACATGACGTTGTAGCGGGTCCTTGACGTAGTGTTTCACACACGTCCACGCATACGTAGGCGGTATCAGTATGGTACTAGACGTAGATCAGTACCCCGACCATGATAATTGATAAAGAGGATACCAGGTGAATAGTATGATGAATGTGATATTGACCCGTACCCAGATTGGGATGCCGTACGACGGATTTACGTACGAGCCATATTGATGATTGATCCGCACTCTTGAGTTGGGATGCCTGATTATAGATATGGTATCGGATATGATATTATCGAGGCGGGATCACCGACTATACATATACAGGTATGTATATGTATCGACTCAGATGATAGGCGGTTTCCTTACCTGTAGTTCAGCTTGTTAGTTCAGCCGTATAGTTTAGGGTAGTTGTTAGATTAGATTAGACTTCTTACCTATTTCAAAAACTAACGAATCGTGGGCATTTTTAAAGACAGCTCAAGGGAATCTACAGATATTTCAAAAACGACGTATCTTTTCATAAAAACACCGTAGCCCCTATTTTCAAAACCCCATGATTCGTGTTATTTCAAAAGGCACCATTTATAGGACTTATATTAGATTATTGCAGATTAGTTATCGTTGTGTCTAGTATTCAGCTCCCGCACATTATTGCTATTCGCTCTGCCTCGCATATTTATTTTGCTGCATATTCCATTATTGATATCATGCTGTTAAGACACCAGCACTATTACCGATGATGCGTATGTACCACGTACACCTACTTGCCGGCTCACACACATCTTCATCGGTAATTGCCATGTCACGTACACTTTAGAGAATAAAATTGCTTGACTTAGATTGTTAGCTGTTAGTTTTGACATGATATTAGTGTACTTCCCTTATATGCCATATTAGATATTGTAGTTATTACCTACCACTTCATGCATACTGTTATTCAGTTGTTCATGTCTAGTTCATTATCATTGACATATGCACTTGTGATGATTTCTTGAGATTTATGATATTTCTGGATTTCGGGGAAAGCCGCAAAATTTACAACTTATGATCTTTTAAAATATAAAATGTTGCGGTTTTCTAGTGATGTAAAGTGTCGTCCACCATGAGTTTGCTGTGGTTTTGGAGATCCGTGTCGAGGAGTGGAGGAACCGTCACGGGTACATGGTGGGTCCGGTATGGTATCCCGGGTCAAGAGGAATGTGGTGTTGACGTTGAGCCTGGCTGGGGAGCACTACCTACCGGTGATATTACCCGACGCGTCGGATATCCGGAGGATACCGTCGTGGTCTTGAGATGGATGGTAGGGGCCGGTCTGGACTGACGGCGCCCTAGATATTGAGATTGAGACATTGATATTTCGAGACAGTGAGATTTATGTTTTGTGTCGATACTAAACGCTGTTGATGCTGATTTCATTTATAATACCTCAGTTTAAAAATACGAAGGAAATCTCACTAATTTATGAAAACAGTTTCTTCATTTACATGTATTCTGTTTCATGCATTCATATCTCATTCATACGTTATATTGCTACCTGAGGCATTGACACGGGCACATGAGTTTACACTCGGGTTAGATATTACCCTAGACATTGTCATAGGCTGCCTGTTATACATATATTTGAGGATATATTATGATCATTGACCTAGGATTGCGTTATTTATGCGATTTCTGTGCGTAGATATTTTTCTATTCACGAGTTGGCAACTCACCCCCGTTGTGCCCCAGTTTCTTGCAGGTTTGCCGTACAGGTTTCCTTACGGCTTTGCAGGCATAGTTTCATTCGGGTGATTTGCTAGTAGGTGGGTTTACTTGTATCATACCCCCATTATTTACCTTGTATGATATTATTCAGTTGTATCTAGTAAATTCCATCAACCAAACATGTATTTATTGAGATAGAGACCAGTGTTGGTTATTCTTTCGACCTTAGAGTCGCTCGTTATTTTTCTGGTGGTTTTGAGTTTCCTTTTGAGTTTTGATCCTCGCCGTTGGCGTTGTATATTATATTGCTTGTGTGGTTGTGACCGTCGATTAACGAAGGGCTAGCTCCCGCTTGGGGATGCCTTTTTATTGATTTCGTATACTATTCATGTTGTATCCCGTTTGGGAGCAAGTATTTACAAAGGAGACTCTGCCGAAATTTTCAGTAAATTTTTTGATGTTTTATAAACCGCATAATTCGGCTTATGCTATTGAAATTACTTGCTTTAAGTTGTTTTTCCTGCACTCTACTATTTTCTTGGTTTGGATTTCTGGGTTTTCGGTTTACTTAGATTACGTACGCCTCTAGACGTTCGTAGTTTAAGTGCCGGTCATGTTCCGTACTCTCGGGTCGTGACAAAGTTGGTATCAGAGCGTTAGGTTTTACCTTCGGAGCGTAGGATGACCCTTGGTTGATGGAATAGGTGACTAAAGTAGAGTGACGTACCGTTGGTATGTTTCGCGGCATATTTACGACACGCCACTCCACTTAAGAAGCCTTAGGATGTACATTTCCTTGTTCAGTATTATATTCCTTCCTGATCTAGCCTCATCGGTACCAGTTTGGTTTTGCTGCCACGATTACGGGCAGGGAGAGCTACGGCTAGAGTTGCGGCCAGCACGAGCTCGGCACGAACGAGGACTGACCAGGGCATGATTCCGGCGACACCCGTTTATAGAAAGGTGTCTTTTGACTGTGTTTCCGCGCCGCGAGCGTTTGGCGGATCGCCTTTATGAGGTTTCTCGGATGTGCTGATCGACACTAGAGGATTGAGCCACTGACAGAGGCCAGCCAGATTTTGATGACCGTTGGCGTGTTGCTTACTCCTGATGATTGAGGCACTGTTCAGCGTGCAGACGAGCGAGCCAGTTGTTGCTGCGAGCGACGAGATATCGCCCCATATGTTGGAACTATGGCGGGGCGAGTTGTACGAATAGATGATAGAAGGTCGCTAGTCACCCGATGATGAATGACTAGGACAGGTGGTTCGTTCGCCTACCCCGATGCGAGGTCATCAGATAGATTGATTCCAGCTAGAGATGACTTCACGCGGAGGCGTTGGGAGTCGACAGAGACGATCGAATGTCAGAAACCTATTTATCCAAGTTTAAAGTAGTCGGAAGGACATGCAGGCAATTCTATGGTCCCTCTAGAAGAATGAAACCCTAACTCGACTTAATGACCGTGTGAAAGCCTTTGAACCTTCGGGTTTGCGGCAGTTCTACGGCCCCATTAGTGAGGCTTGGGTTTGCCCTTCTACGGCTGGACCACCGATGCTGTGGTATGTACTCGATACTATTAAACTGTGCCCAAGATGTTGAGCTCTTGGGGGATTATGAGGTTTTGACGACTCGATCGGATGGCTCGACTTAATTCGGACGCTAGGTGGTGAGATGCATTCTTGGGAGACTCCAGATACGAGGATAGCCGTTGGAGCTCAGTCCATGCAGCCACGACGAGACGAGTCCGAAGCGGTCGACATTAGAGAAAAGTGGAGTAAAAGGTTCACACCAGATCTAGATGAAATGATGTTCCACTCCGCCGACATCAGAGAGGCGATGCGCATGCCGAGGCATGGTACTTGGACTTATCTTCCAGAAGGAGTCGCGATGAGTATGCAGTCGTTCCAGAGCAAGATGCAGATATAGGAAAGGACAACGACTTCCGGACAGTTGGCAGAGACGAGGCATGGAAGAGACCGTGAGCAGGATTCCTTCCAGGACACTGCTGCAATGATACTTGCACCCAGGATCAGATGTGTCACGTACATTCAGAGAGCCAGAGGCCGACGCCAGTGATATGCTGTCTTACGAGTGGTCGCGATGATTGACCAAGAGATGACCAGAGGAGTGCCAGAACGGAATCGTCCCCGTTAGCACACCTGACAGGGCCGATGAGTCGATGGACCGAAGGATTGGTAATTCACAGTGAAGACCTTGACCCAGGAGTGGTCATGGTTACGCACGCCAGCAGGACAGAGTTCATGATCATCGACGAGACGTCCCACTAGTGACCGCGACAGTTGCCGAGATTCTTAGAGGATGCGCTTGAGCAGTACTATTCCGCCATTATTAATTACGATGTTTTGGGTGATTTATTCGTATGATTTGATTTTGATGATTGAGGATTTACGATCTTTGCACAGTGTTGCACTTGATATCGTTTTCGTTCTTTAGTTTCACATGTTTGTGATTTTACGGTTTTAAACAGTGGAGTTGGTTTTGTGCGTATGCATGCACACGATTTCGTTCCTGCACTCGGTATAGTTTATATATGCTTGCAGTGCAGTGATACGCCTTTTGTGCACTTAGATGCACTGGACTTCGATCTTGATTGTGATACTCGATATTTGTTTTGTGCACCTTGTGCACCTGATTGCTTTTGCGCACGTTCGGCGCTTGATATTGGATTTCATGATTTTGTGCGCGATGGATGCACCTGATTTGGATTTTCGCGCATGTTGAGCGCATGTCTTGAGATGCGATTTTGGTGCACACCAGATGCACTAAATTGAGATTTTTCATGCATGTCAGATGCACCTGATTTTGCTGTCAGGCACACATGTTGCCTACGACAGATGTTTCGTGCACACCCGATGCACTTAGATGTTGTTTCTGTGCGCATGTATGGCACATTCATGGATTTTGATTTCCGTGCGCACCAGACGCACGTAGCATTCATGTGCATATTTTGGGGATTGATTTCGTATAGAGCAGTACGTTTTTATGATATTGCTATGTGTTTTCGTACTGAGCAGGACTAGTCAGAGGACAGTACCTGAATATATTTTGCAAGCATTGATAGTTATTGAAGGGATTTCCAAAAAAAAAGGCGAGCTATAGCCTCAGTATTTACCTACGTGTCTGATATGACACGAAACGATTAAAACAAGGAGACCCTTCTAAATTGTTTCCAAAACGGCGGAACGTACATTTCAAACAAAGGTATGTATGTATATAGTTATTTACTTATGATAGACGTCCGCCACTGTGCAGTGTTATACGTGTGCACAGCGACTTAAAGAGATTTGGCATGCATTTCCTTCAGATACTTACATATATAGATTCGATATTTACATGTATAGTTTCGAGTTATGTCCTATTGGTTTTGATTTGGATTTGGCATTGATGTCTTCTCCATGACTCCGATGATTGCGGGATGCTTGACTGAGTTTTGATTTGAGTTATATGCTCATTTTTCAAGCGCATGCGCTGCGCTACGATTTGTTTTATGTAGTTACAATTTCGGAGCCCCGACGACTTGATGGTTTTTTTTAGATGTTTTAGTATTTGGGGGAGTTTGAATTTAAATTCGGGGACCGAATTTCTTTAAGGGGGGAAGATTGTAACGTTTTGAAAATCGTTTCGGTGAAATTTCAAAAAAAATCGGTAAAATAAGGGGGTTTTCTGTAAAAAGTCAAAATACAAATATCTTATTATAAAAATTAAATATACATATTCTAGCTATGTAATTGCTATTATTTGGTGTTTATTGAGCCGCTGGTGAAATTTCAAATTTTCAAAAAAAAATTATTATTTAATTATTATTTAAGCCGTCGCTAATACATTTAATTAAGGAAAATTACAAATTGGAATGGGTTGATACAAATTTTGTGCATCATGACACACTAAAACAAAATGTAACATGTGGCTTTAAAATGAATTGGACTTGTCATGTGGGTTCTTGAAATTTAGGAATGAGTTATATGAAAATTTATTTAATTAATAAAAAGACTTAATGAATATGGAAATTTGAGAAGTTCCTACACAAACCCACACACCCACACCTCACCCTCTCTTCCCCTCCCCTTGTGGCCGAGCCTACACCCTTGGCACCCCAAAAAAATGTTCACCCCATTTCACTCCTAAGGTCAAGAGAAGAAAAGAGAATAAAAAAAAAAGAAAATTAAGAAAACATTAATTAAAGAAGTATGGGTACTTGGGTATTGGAGTTGACTAACATTTCCTCACTCATTTTTCCCCCCATTCTCTTCCTCCCTTGGCCGAAATTGCTGCAGCCCCCTTCCCCAAAATCCACTCAATTTTTGCATCAAAAATAAGTCCACAAAATGCTTCAAATCAACACAAATTCAAAGCAAAATTCAAATCCAACTCCTACCCATCATTTCTTTGCCTTAGCTAACATGAATCATGGAGCAAGAGAGCAATTTAAAGGCCAAGATTTTCATGTTGGATCTCTTGAACTTTGAGGTATAATCTAAATCCTATCGTTAATTGTTGTATTAATACTTTGAATCAAGACATAATTAGTTCGTAATATTGGTTTGATTGCAAGTTTAAGATTTCAAAAGGGTGTTTTGGAATTCAAGTGAGTGTTGTATCACTTGATTTTGGTTGTAATGGGTAGTTTACCATATTAAGTTTTGGAAAATGTAAGCTAGTGGTTAGTTTACTAATTGTTGCTTCAAATTTGTCCAATTTCATAAATTTTGCTAACTAGGTTTTAATGAAAATATTTTGGAAACTAGGTTTTAGGATAGATGTAATTAGATGAAATAATAATCTACTTAATAATTTATTGACCTAATTAAGTTGTTTGGTGAATATTGTGGCCACTAAAATTGTAGAACAAGATTAGTAGTTAGTTGTTAATGGTTAGTTTAAGGAAATTGTGTTAATTATGCTAATTTGCTAACTAGGCTTTTGAAATTGGTTATATAATTGGGATTAAAAGTGTGATTAGGTTTTTCTTGGCTTCATTAACTTTATTAAGTGTGGTTTAATGCTTTGGATCATGCAATTCTAAGCTAGATTGTAGTTTGTGTATTTTGCTTTGAAATTGTTAAAAAGGGTATTTTTGGTAAACTAGAATATTAGGATTTTTGGAAATTAATAAGATTAAATTCCGGAAATTGTTTATACGACTTATTTAAGATATTTAATAAATATATTGGCCGCTACATTCATTTAAATATCGTGTTTTGTACAAAAACGGCGAATTGTGCTTGCTAGATTTTCGGAAAAATGACTTTTTAAGTGAAATTGGCGTTTTTGTGAGTTTTAACCTAGTTTATATTAAAATTTGTGTTCGTGAATGTGCAAATGAGTGTGATTAGATTTTCTCGATGGTTTGACGTTCGTACATCGACATCGAGGGTTGGTTTGACTATTCCTGCATGCGTGGGCGATAGGTTTGGACCTATGCGTGATACGCGTGCCGATTTGGTTTTCTTATGACGTTTCAATTTCGAATTGGGTTTTTATGCGATACGGTGCATTATGATATGTAGGTACCCCAGGTGGACTTCGAGACGACAAGCAAGCGCGTGGCGAAGTCGGCACCGGCGAGCGAGGTTCAGGTGAGTAGATTTATATCTACGGGGAGAAGTCGGGTGAATGGCGTATAGCACCCCCGCAGTCCGTGGTGGTGTATACGGATGCGTATACATACCAACAATTATTATATGTTATTTGGGGTTAATAACGATGCTTAGGATGGATATTGGTGTGTTGGATTACTTTAGTGTTGCGAACCCTAGGGTAGTGTTACACACACACATACACACATACATACTTGCATACATTCCTATTGATATGTGCTCATGGGATTCTTTATAGTTATGTGTTCACATGGGTATGAGACTATGTGTTCACATACGGATTGGGGATGATACTTGGGATTGAGCTGAGTCGAGGAGATTTGATTTGAGGCCGTGAGATCGGTGATATAGCAGGGTTCGTATCTTAGATACGACATGACGTTGTAGCGGGTCCTTGACATAGTGTTTCACACACGTCCACGCATACGTAGGCGGTATCAGTATGGTACTAGACGTAGATCAGTACCCCGACCATGATAATTGATAAAGAGGATACCAGGTGAATAGTATGATGAATGTGATATTGACCCGTACCCAGATTGGGATGCCGTACGACGGATTTACGTACGAGCCATATTGATGATTGATCCGCACTCTTGAGTTGGGATGCCTGATTATAGATATGGTATCGGATATGATATTATCGAGGCGGGATCACCGACTATACATATACAGGTATGTATATGTATCGACTCAGATGATAGGCGGTTTCCTTACCTGTAGTTCAGCTTGTTAGTTCAGCCGTATAGTTTAGTGTAGTTGTTAGATTAGATTAGACTTCTTACCTATTTCAAAAACTAACGAATCGTGGGCATTTTTAAAGACAGCTCAAGGGAATCTACGGATATTTCAAAAACGACGTATCTTTTCATAAAAACACCGTAGTCCCTATTTTCAAAACCCCATGATTCGTGTTATTTCAAAAGGCACCATTTGTAGGACTTATATTAGATTATTGCAGATTAGTTATCGTTGTGTCTAGTATTCAGCTCCCGCACATTATTGCTATTCGCTCTGCCTCGCATATTTATTTTGCTGCATATTCCATTATTGATATCATGCTGTTAAGACACCAGCACTATTACCGATGATGCGTATGTACCACGTACACCTACTTGCCGGCTCACACACATCTTCATCGGTAATTGCCATGTCACGTACACTTTAAAGAATAAAATTGCTTGACTTAGATTGTTAGCTGGTAGTTTTGACATGATATTAGTGTACTTCCCTTATATGCCATATTAGACATTGTAGTTATTACCTACCACTTCATGCATACTGTTATTCAGTTGTTCATGTCTAGTTCATTATCATTGACATATGCACTTGTGATGATTTCTTGAGATTTATGATATTTCTGGATTTCGGGGAAAGCCGCAAAATTTACAACTTATGATCTTTTAAAATATAAAATGTTGCGGTTTTCTAGTGATGTAAAGTGTCGTCCACCATGAGTTTGCTGTGGTTTTGGAGATCCGTGTCGAGGAGTGGAGGAACCGTCACGGGTACATGGTGGGCCCGGTATGGTACCCCGGGGCAAGAGGAATGTGGTGTTGACGTTGAGCCTGGCTGGGGAGCACTACCTACCGGTGATATTACCCGACGCGTCGGATATCCGGAGGATACCGTCGTGGTCTTGAGATGGATGGTAGGGGCCGGTCTGGACTGACGGCGCCCTAGATATTGAGATTGAGACATTGATATTTCGAGACAGTGAGATTTATGTTTTGTGTCGATGCTAGACGCTGTTGATGCTGATTTCATTTATAATACCTCAGTTTAAAAATACGAAGGAAATCTCACTAATTTATGAAAACAGTTTCTTCATTTACATGTATTCTGTTTCATGCATTCATATCTCATTCATATGTTATATTGCTACCTGAGGCATTGACACGGGCACATGAGTTTACACTCGGGTTAGATATTACCCTAGACATTGTCATAGGCTGCCTGTTATACATATATTTGAGGATATATTATGATCATTGACCTAGGATTGCGTTATTTATGCGATTTCTGTGCGTAGATATTTTTCTATTCACGAGTTGGCAACTCACCCCCGTTGTGCCCCAGTTTCTTGCAGGTTTGCCGTACAGGTTTCCTTACGGCTTTGCGGGCATAGTTTCATTCGGGTGATTTGCTAGTAGGTGGGTTTACTTGTATCATACCCCCATTATTTACCTTGTATGATATTATTCAGTTGTATCTAGTAAATTCCATCAACCAAACATGTATTTATTGAGATAGAGACCAGTGTTGGTTATTCTTTCGACCTTAGAGTCGCTCGTTATTTTTCTGGTGGTTTTGAGTTTCCTTTTGAGTTTTGATCCTCGCCGTTGGCGTTGTATATTATATTGCTTGTGTGGTTGTGACCGTCGATTGACGAAGGGCTAGCTCCCGCTTGGGGATGCCTTTTTATTGATTTCGTATACTATTCATGTTGTATCCCGTTTGGGAGCAAGTATTTACAAAGGAGACTCTGCCGAAATTTTCAGTAAATTTTTTGATGTTTTATAAACCGCATAATTCGGCTTATGCTATTGAAATTACTTGCTTTAAGTTGTTTTTCCTGCACTCTACTATTTTCTTGGTTTGGATTTCTGGGTTTTCGGTTTACTTAGATTACGTACGCCTCTAGACGTTCATAGTTTAAGTGCCGGTCATGTTCCGTACTCTCGGGTCGTGAGAGTAACTCTTTCTCTGTGTCCACTAAACGGAGTTTTGATCATTTTGCCTTTGAGACATGATTGGCAAGTGTCATAAGATGAAAATTCGAACGGATTCAAATATCCATCTTTATGTAACTTAGCTAGTCATAGCGCATTGATATGACCTAGTCTACAATGCCACAAGAAAGATTCGTTCATTTCTGAACTCTTCCTCTTGTGTGTGTTTGTACATTAAGGACTGTAGTTTGGTTTAGAACGTATATGCCATTATTTACCGAGCCTGATCCAATCAACTTTTGATTCAGGAAGATGTTCATAACATTATCCTGTACTACAAAATTAAATCCTTCTTTACTCAATAAAGAAATTGATATTATATTGCATATCAGGGTCGGAATGTAATAGCATTCGTTCAGGATCAATGTATTACCACTTGGTAACACAAGGTGATATTCGCCAACAGCCTTGGCTGCAACATTTACACCATTCCCTACTATTATGGAATGATCACCCTCTCCCAGTTCCCTACCTTTCCGTAGCGCATGTAACATATTACATATGTGGGATCCCGATCAGGTATCTAATACCCAGGACGTAGAGTGTGTAGGGTTCCTAGGCACCCTAGTGAGGTCTCACAAGCCATCAACCATGGCAATTTCAAAAAATACGGTGCCGAGAAACCCTAGTCTACGGATCGTGAGCTAGATTTCTAGGCGAAAAAGAAACTAGTTTACATCTAAACTAAAGGAACGGAAATACAACCTTTGTAGATCCGGTGCTCCACCTCCACGGCTCCGCAATGAAGTGCTCTCCGCTGTCCAAATAAAATCCGGGCTCTAGCGTCGGCTTCATCGGAGAATGGACGGGCTAGGTCATCGATGTCCATGCCGAAGATGATCTACGTCGAGGCATCGCTAAATCAAGCTCCGACTTCACCAAGTCAAGAAACTTGTGAAGAAAACACACTCTACTACTTGGCAAGAGGTAGAGGATGAAGAAATAGGAAGTGGGTAGACTTTAGAATTGGATTTCTCACTCATTTCATCAAGTTGCCATTGATGAAGTGAAGGTTTCTTCATGGAAGAAGATGAAGAAGAAGAAGAAAGTATTATGATAAGTTTATTAAAAAAGAAAAGAATAATCCATTCTTATCATAACATTAACCATAGTTAGGTGTAGAGAATTAACAAGGGTTAGTGAATGGTTGGGTTAAGACATGAAGACAAAATGGTCACTTAGGTCAAACCTTCATGAAGGTTCATAAACAAACAAAGAAAGCCACCATTATCTCTTCATTATTTTCTTTTGCTAAAATAAACAAAATGGATAAATAAATGAATAAATGAATCAAAAGAAACCCTAACCATTGACCAACCACGGTTTAATCCATACACTAAACTATCATGTATCATCAAACATGATACAATCAAATGTACAAATGTATATCACATATACAATGTGCACAATCCAAGTGAGAAAATCCATTTAAAGTGAACCAATACTAGTTAATGCAAAGTAATATATCAAATATATAATTATGCATTAAATCATTAAATCAACACTTGATTCAATGATCCGGTCATGTCGCACACAACCGACTAGTATTCAATGTATCGGCTTATCGATTCAACGCTTGAATCGATAACTAGGTTATATCGCATACAACCATCCGACACATTGATCGCGAGAATGAAATACGGTATCACATACACGCATTATTCTCGGTCCCGCACATATCTCATATGCGCTCCTATTTCGTTTCGCTTGAGCCAGGAAACCTCTGTGTAGGACTCTAAAGACTCGTCAATACGCCGGCAGCAGATGATGATCATATCAAACATCCACAAGCCGCAACCGGTCTTCTAAACGTAACGGCCACCCGGGTATTGAACGATCTGAAGATCGACGAGCAAGCCCTCTCACACTCCAGTGAATCCAACCAGTAACACTACCGTACAGTCCGGTCTGATCGTCTGATATGTCGCATATCTCACCTAGGGGTGGTAAACGTCAGACCCCAATAGCTCGATAAGTCGTGTCGATATGAGGTCTATAACTGTTCGAGAAACTACTGATAACACTTACCAGTAAATCTCAGAAACCCTGGCCAGGGATTTCCTGTTATAGCCAATCGAACACAGCGCAACATCAACTCCCTATACCGGGAGAGACGAATCCCCTCCTATCGCTCATTGCCTCCATGTGACTCGGGACTGTACCCAAAAACCACCGTTTTGCATGCCCTCTTGGACGTGGTAAGATGGAAATCAAAGCACAGTGGGAACCACACGAGACTCTATGACGATCTCGGGTCAACAGACTACTCTGTACCAGTGTCACCAGAGAACTGCCATCTGACGTGAGGTATAATACCATCTGGGAGTTCTCGGTGAGTCCGTCCAGTGTACCCAGTCTCCATTGAGCACCCGTATATCATCTCCGATGTCAAACACCAATGGATATGGGATCATCCATCGCCCATCTGTATGGGTCGAGAAGGTATACGCTAGTCTACTCTGGTATATCGATGCCCCGTCTCGATACACCCACGACTAGGGACTTTGAAGGATGTACTTATAGACTACCATGTCCCCACTAGTATGATCCGCATCATAGTCCAGGTAGTCAAGCACACATCCTAAGGGCTTTACCAACATGTAACAGAGAGACAATCAGTGTACACGTTAAGGTAAAGAGCAACCAGATAGCATACTATCATGTCGAGCAAGAAAGTCCTCCCTATATATGTCCAAGCATCCACTACAATATAAATCCTATGTATAGTAATGGCCTCTAGGGCATACATATAACTAACAGAGTGAACTGAAAAACAGTTCTCGATAACTAACACACCCGAAGAAGATGCATCCGCATGCTTGTTCTTCGTTTGGGTGGCGTGAGAATCCAGATATTCTCCTATTCCCTGCTCGGACTTATAACAATTATAAGTTGGAGCGGGACCAACGTTCCCCTGCTCAGTATAATAAGCGGGTTCAGTCAATACATCCATATTATTATCTTGATTATGGCCTGACATGGTCGCTACCTGGAGAGAGAGAGAGAGAGAGAAGAAAACACTTTAGCGTATGCTCTTGCAAGATTAGATTGGTTATTATCTTATCTAATTAGGATGGCTCCCACTGTTTTCTTCAAATCTTCCTTCAAACCCTAAAAGGTAAGATTAACCGGGATTAATTACACCTTACAAGTTTGCCAATCTTTCAGCCACGCCAGTATTGGTACTTTGAGGGAGGTTCCCCGTGCTTTCACACGGACTTAATTAAAATAAACCTCGTTTTCTCAGTGGCACAACCCCGTTAACACCTTTCTGACACCTACTTGATTGGCTAATTGTCCTGTGTAAAACTCTCCCAGGAGTAACTCTTACTCGCAGTGGGTATCAGGATCCAACTATCTTATAGAAGGTATGCATTCTCATTGCAAATTTCAACTTTTGAAATTCCCGATAATACTTTTGCCCTTAGCAACTTATGACCTTAACATAGTCAACAAATCATAATTGCTAGCCAAGTTCAACCCGTCATTTCCCGATTGAATTAAACCTACCCGCACGACCTTTAATATAGTTAATAAAATCGTACGACTACCCTAATCCAATCACATCTCATGTTGTAACAGATAAGCACTAATTAGCTACCGCACACTACACCTTAACATAGTCAACAAACGTAGCACGAATACTAAGTAGTACTTATCAGAAATGACGGAGGGCTACGCAGGTTTTTCAGAAAACCATGAGCATAATGAATTTGATATCGTTGTAGAAACAAGTGATTTTGAAAAAGAGTGTTTTTGAGGCTTTTTCTAGTTTCGCTAAAGAGGCCACTCCCGGTGAAGGGATCTCGGCTCTTTCCTTATTGAATAAGGTGCAGGATATTTCACAAATACCACTATGCAAAGGAAGAACTATAGAAGCAGTCAAAAACAAAACTGAATGAGTCGTAGCATCTGCTAGTTTCGCTAAAGAGGTCATTCCCGGTGAAGAGATCTCGGATCTTTCCTTATCGAATAAAGTGCTGGATATTCTACAAGGAATACTGCTATGCAAAGCGAAAACTAGAGCTACCCTTTTTATAAAATTTGATTCTACAACATCTTTTAGGTTTCTTTTTCTTTCATTAATCTCATTAATGAATCCCATCATTTAAGCTTCCTAAGCATTATAGAAGAAGTGAAAATACAACGTACGCTTATGCCATCCGCATTCTCCATAATATCCCGTTATGCACCGTTAGGTTACTTAACTAACGGCATACCGAATCAGGACTAGCGCGGGTGTAAAACATAAGCAACGTTTATTATATATCATATATACAATAATAAAGCATTCGTCTCACGCATATAATATGATCACATCACAGTATATCAGCAGCAGAAGAATCATTTGAAATGTTGGATATACTAGGAGGTCCGTGTTTTATTTTGAGCCTGTCTAAAACACGGATTCCACGGTCGCGATGAATAGCCAAATCCACAACTCTAGACCCCTGTTCATATCATAATATTGCATTATTATATTCCCCATTCTTATGCATTTTACAAATAAACAGGTGCTTTTGACCCATGTCTGCTATATAGTTACAGGTTACAGGTTCTTGGAAGAAAAACAATGAAAAAGATAAAAGACGATGCAAAAGTGGGACTACAACCAACAAATAGAAGGATCTTGACCAAGCCTACATGAAGATCAGTTTACAAAGCAAGGTTCAAGAGTTCGACACAAAGTGAACGGATAAAAGTCCACTGCACTATTCACTGAGAGATCTTGAGAAGAAATAGAAGTCTACCTGAGAAAAGACCTGCAGAAAAAGGAAGCACAAGTCAACCAGAGCCAGCAGACAAAAGTGCAGAATTCAAGCCATCAATCTGGCCGCGAAACCGCGGCCAAACCCTGGCTGCGGCCGCGGTTCCGCGGTCGTCCAGAGCACGGAGGGAATAAAAATTTTACCAAAATTTAGAGGCGGCGCTAACTAGTCTTCTTAGGGGTATTTTTGTAAAAGCACACATGCGGCAATTGTAAATCTAGGGTTTTCTATGTCCTATAAATAGAGACCCAATTCCTTGTATTAGTTCATGCTTCCTGTCATTAATAAAATTCAGAATTCTTTTTGGAGAGCATCAATTTGTAAGTTCTTAATTTATTTTCTGCCCTAGGTTAAATTTCTTATCTGCCCTAGGTAATTTCTATTCTTGTCCTAGTTTAGATTTAATTCCTTGCCCTAGGTTAAATTTATTATCTGCCCTAGTTAGATCTTTAATTCCTTACCCTAAATAAATAGTTTAGATCTGTTCTTCAATTCCCTAATGAATGAGTAGTCTCCTCGCTTGTTAGGGTTAGCTTTGGGGAAGGTTTGAGAGATGAAGATCTCTCACCCCTTTCTTACCCATCACATATAATTAATAGGACTCCATGCATACATGCACATACCGCTCCCTACGACACCCTATCCCTCGAGGTAGCGGTGATACCGTAGTATAAAGGCCCGGTTGAGCGTGTTTTCCATGAAGGTTAGGGTAAGGATTGATAAAGAAAGGACAAGAACCTAGAGGAAGAAACATCTTTCCAAATGGTTCTAATCCCCTCTATTAATAATTACCATAACTCCTAATAGATCTTAATATGGGTATAGAAAGCAGGGAGATTTATTGACTTTCCAAATTAACCTAAACCTAACCCTAGCAAGATTTAGATCTAGATTAATTTAGTTTTTAGATTTAATCAATCCGGCACCCATCGGAATTAACTCGTAAGAGCAATTAGGAAATTCACAACATCCCTGTAGACCAACCCGTACTCACCGGCTAGCTGCAAAGTGACGCCGTTCTTGATTGCGGTTACTATAAATTCTTTGAGATCAATCAAATAGCGCCGTTGCCGGGGATGACGTGTTATTTTCTTTTTGCAATTTCGGGTTAATATAAAATTAAAAAATCATAAAAACTGAAAAATAAAAATAAATATAAAAATTTATCATCTTTTATTTTGTGAAGGGTATTTTTCGTGTGAATTTTGCAGGACCGCAGAACAAATTCAGATCTGGAAAAATCCAGAAATTGAAACAGAAAACTGAAGATCTGAAGAACAGAGGAATTCCACAACAGAACAACAGAAGAAGGTTAGAGGGCCAATTCAACAGGGAGACCGCGGAACCGCCGCAATTGCTTGCTCCCGCCACGGAAACGTGGTGCGTTGGTGACGTCAGCAAAATTTGGAGGGCTGATCCTCTTCTTCCACCGTGGAACCGCCGCGCTACCACCCTTCTGGCCACGGAACCGCCGCTCCCTAGTTGATTTAGCGCTTGAAAAAAAAAATCTCTGTGAGCTTTCTCTCTCCTCCTCTGCAAATCCCTGATATCTCCTCTGAAAAATCTCCTGCAGGATTCTTTGCGCTAAAAAAATCTCTCCCCCTTCCAATAATTGATCTTGTGCAGGATTCTTTGTGCCGGGTTTAAAAAAAAATTGTTTGCAAGTGATTGTTACTGCTTTACATATTTTTAATCGGACTTTAAGAGGATTGAGACCAATTCAGATTGGGTGGGGATTTCATCACCCTTCCCAGGATCCCAGAAATCACATAAGGCATATGCATTGACCACTATTTAATTAAAAAATACTAGACTCAGCCCTAAGGACGTCGCGCTCAATAGGACAGAGGACTAGTTATAGGCATCAGCCGTTGATCCTAACCTGACTTTGTGGTGTCTAGGCAAGTGTGTCTAAGGCAAGTGGTTACTTAATTAGGGCCACTACTTGTAGTGGAGATCCTCCCACTCACCTGGCAGTTACCTGGCCGTAATTGGCGGTGAAGAGGAGGTTTGAGGTCCTATTTCTAGCCCTTTGGAATAGTTAGGAGCTGTCTAGCTGACCTAGGTGACCCTAGATCTAGGCCTGATTGTGCATTTGTGGTTGATTGCATTTGTGTTTAAGCCCTTTATCGAAAATCTTTTTTGCAAACAGTTCCAAATAAATAGAAAAAGAAAAGAAAAAGGAATTTTTTTTATAAAAACTTGCAAACTTTTGTCGCTAAGAAATCCGTGCACCCCACCCTTCTTTCTCTTCTCATTTTTACATCATGGGTACCCCACATCACAAATCTCTTGCCGAACTGTGGCATCCCGAACCTAACTTTGGTTCGTACGTGAATTGTTTCGGTCGATTTAAGGACGATCCCTCCATGCCCAAAATTTCTTTAAAAGATCAAATAGAAGCGTCTGGGAGAAACAGTTCGACGTTGCAATCCACTTTGTGTCAACCATGTCAATCTTCACCACCTTCGTACGTTGATACCACTTTTTCGAGTCCTGTTGTAACTCCTAAACCTATGTCTATTGCTGAGCATATTGCACAATCTCGTAGCCGATCTTTCACTCCTCTCCACACATCCAGTTATAGGGATCAACAAGTCCATTCACATTTTTATACAAATGTTGATCCTACTCCTGTCCAACCATCCAATTCCTACCAGTCCTACCCGACTTTCCCACCTTCGCTAGACATTGCTTCTACATAACCATTTGGGAGTTTTACGTATCCAAACAATTTTGAATCTTTTACCGAAACCCCTTCACAACCCATGTCTAGTTTGGAACAGTCGTTGGAAGCTTATATTTTAGCAACAAACAAAATGATGAGGAATGTGGATGCGTCCATGGCCGCCCTTATGCAACCTAGTGAACCGGTAGCTAGTTTCCAACCAGCTCAAAAAATTCCAATGTATGAGGAGGCGGTTGGACAGAGTGAGAATTTAAGAAGAGAGAGTGAGTTCTACACCTTTCCAAATCAAACCTACCCATACCCATTTGAAGCCCACAACTCCGGTTTTCCATCGATTGTCCCAAATGATTCACAAGTTAAACATAAAACATATAACGAGTTGTGTGACTTTGTAGTGCTTGATTTGCCAGATTGTGAAGAATCCCTTTCGAGAAACCACACCTAATCTTTTTGACCTTTACACCTCCACTCTAGAACCTCAATTGATAAATATCCATGCTTTTGATGAGGTGTCAGAAAAAATTAATTTTCACTTGATTGAGGATATAGACGCCGGGAATATTTTGGATGATGAACCCGTAGATTTGATTGAAATTTTATGTCCAATTCATCATCCCGAGTCATTAAATGTTTCTCCCGAACTTTATATGCGTCTTGATTTTGATGATAATGGCATGGATAAGCTAAATTTTGAGGAGAATATTGAGGAAATTATTGAGGATGAACCAGTTTTGTTCTATGAGTCGGATTTCCCAATTCATCATGTCCCTTCCACTGATTGTGTACACCCTCCTAAATCTTTTACCCTTCCTCACTCACCTCCCTCCGTCCTCGTTCCGACCGTACAAGAGACCGTTACGCTTTCATCTCCAATACCAAGTTCGACTTACCCATGTTCGCTCACGAATCTTGAGGGATTTAATCTCAATTTCCCGCGGGTTGATAGATTCGCACAATCGCTTTTTACACATCGGTCATTACAAATTGTGCTAATTTATACACTCCATCCCCACCCTCAAGTTCGTATCCCTACTTTTTTGGTTCTTCTAATCTTCCTTTAATGATATCGAGTGTTGATGAATCACAATCCGATATTTTGAGTTCGATAATTTTCAATTGAACCTTCGGTGAAAGTTTCGAAGATATTTTCGCCGACGAACTCGCATTCTTAAACGATACGAATTTTGTGATTAATCAACCTCCATTCGAAGAAGTATAACCACTACCATTTCTTTTTCCCCTCCACCATTCTCCTCCACCGAGACCGTATACCGTTTTTATCTCCACACGGTCTCATGTGTTTCTCATATCTTTTCTTTACACTCCATTCTTTCACCAACTCTACTTTTATCACGATAAGATTTTTGAATGGTTGGTGCTAACTTTTGGTCTGTGTAAAACCTTGTATAGTTTGATTTTTTTTTCTCCTCCCTAACTCTAAACTTTAACGCTTAAACAGTGGAAACACTGTTTCACTTAAGTTTGGGGGGAACCTTGTTGTATATATATTTTTTTTTCTTTTTTTCAATAAAAAAAATTATAAATAAATAAACAGGGAAGTGCCGACATTTCAACCCTCTTGGTGTAGCATGACAGTGAGGACACTGTCAAGTTTAAGTTTAAGGTATGCTCGGTAAGCCTTCTTCCTTCGCATTCATGTGTACATTTTTTGCATTTGCATACTTATTTTAAAACCCATAAAAATTGAAAAGTTTTGAAAATTATAAAAATTAATTTATTCAATTTTGGTCTTATTTGACTTGAGTTTGACAAAAAGGTTAACTAGCTAGGAACAACTAGATCCTAGACTTAGTAAATTAAAAACCCTAAAAACAACCTTTCTTAAAATTTAACGGTAGAAAGTATATGTCTTTGCAGTTTATTTAGAAATAGGAAAATTTCGAGTTGACTTCTTGGGCTAAGTTAAAACAAGGGAAAAGTATTGATGTTTTTATTAGAGTATAAGTTTGAAAAATAATTCCTAAGCTTAAGTCTAGATTCTGAAAATATATACCCTACAAATTGCACAAACACGCACCCTGAAACTTAGAATAGTAGAGGAGACCTTGAAATGCTCTTGTCTGAAGTCCTTAGTACGAAGAAAAATACAATAAAATACAAGTGTGAAAAAAGAAAAAAATGAACACTGGTTTTTGTAATTACTTAAGGCTGCAAAAATAGAAAAAAATATTTAGCAAGGGTGCTTCATCACCTAGTGCCTTAGACCAACTGGTTTGGGAGTCACTGCTAAAGCCTTAGGTGTTACAAGACTACGCTTTAATGTGCAAACACATCTTGTAATCGGTTGTTAGTACCTCAAGAAATATTAACGGTCGCATGAAGGATGTGTGAGCAAACTTTATCTAAAAATTCACCAATTAAGAAGTGCTTTGAACAATGGACAAGAGTATGATTGCTTGATTTGAATTTCCAATTGTAGGGGTGATATATACACACACGTAGGGTTATGTGATTGGGGTTTAGATAAGAGATAGGAATGAATAATAAGACTTATATCTTTAATAGAGATGATAAAAATTCATAAGTTGAGATAGAACCCTAGAAGGAAAACTTAAGAGATGGCAAAAGCTAAGTAAGTCTATATAACATATATAATCTTAAGTTAAATGATAAGGAAGCGTGAAGAATATGGGTGGATAATTTACGAGTCGAAGATAATAGAATTCCTTGCTAGAAAACCTAATTGGAGAATAAAAGTCAATGGGCCTAATTGATAAGATTTTGTGGGTAGTATCCGCTGAAAACCCTCAGGAGACAACAGTCCTCCTACTAGGGACATCTATAGGTTTAATGGCTTGTTGCACGAGCTCAGTGCAATTGTGATTCCCTGCGAAAATGAGGATAGGTTTTTGTCGAGAATAAAACTAAGTTTGCTCGAGGACGAGCAAAAGATAAGTTTGGGGGTATTTGTTTATATCATAATATTGCATTATTATATTCCCCATTCTTATGCATTTTACAAATAAACATGTGCTTTTAACCCATGTCTGCTACATAGTTACAGGTTACAGGTTCTTGGAAGAAAAATAATGAAAAAGATAAAAGACGATGCAAAAGTGGGACTACAACCAACATATAGAAGGATCTTGACCAAGCCTACATGAAGATCAGTTCATAAAGCAAGGTTCAAGAGTTTGACACAAAGCGAACGGTTAAAAGTCCACTGCACTATTCACTGAGAGATCTGGAGAAGAAATAGAAGCCTATCTGAGAAAAAGACCTGCAGAAAAAGGAAGCACAAGTCAACCAGAGCCAACAGACAAAAGTGCAGAATTCAAGCCATCAATCTGGCCGCGGAACCGCGGCCAAACCCTGGCTGCGGCCGCGGTTCCACGACCGTCCAGAGCACGGAAGGAATAAAAATTTTACCAAAATTTAGAGGCGGCGTTGACTAGTCTTCCTAGGGGTATTTTTGTAAAAGTACACATGCGGCAATTGTAAACCTAGGGCTTTCTATGTCCTATAAATAGAGACCCAATTCCTTGTATTAGTTCATGCCTCCTTTCATTAATAAAATTCAGAATTCTTTATGAAGAGTATCAATTTGTAAGTTCTTAATTTATTTTCTGCCCTAGGTTAAATTTCTTATCTGCCCTAGGTAATTTCTATTCTTGCCCTAGTTTAGATTTAATTCCTTGCCCCAGGTTAAATTTATTATCTGCCCTAGTTAGATCTTTAATTCCTTGCCCTAGATAAATAGTTTAGATCTGTTCTTCAATTCCCTAATGAGTGAGTAGTCTCTTCGCTTGTTAGGGTTAGCTTTGGCGAAGGTTTGAGAGATGAAGATCTCTCACCCCTTTCTTGCCCATCACATATAATTAATAGGACTCCATGCATATATGCACATACCGCTCCTTACGGCACCCTATCCCTCGAGGTAGCGGTGATACCGTAGTATAAAGACCCGGTTGAGCGTGTTTTCCATGGAGGTTAGGGTAAGGATTGATAAAGGAAGGACAAGAACCTAGAGGAAGAAACATCTTTCCAAATGGTTCTAATCCCCTCTATTAATAATTACCATAACTCCTAATAGATCTTAATATGGGTATAGAAAGCGGTGAAATTTATTGACTTTCCAAACTTAACCTAAACCTAACCCTAGCAAGATTTAGATCTAGATTAATTTAGTTTTTAGATTTAATCAATCCGGCACCTATCGGAATTAACTCGTAAGAGCAATTAGGAAATTCACAACATCCCTGTGGACCGACCCGTACTCACCGCCTAGCTGCAAAGCGACGCTGTTCTTGATTGCGGTTACTATAAATTCTTTGAGATCAATCAACCCCTACGAGAGCGGCAAGTAACCCTGCCAATTCTAGAGTTAGGAGACCCGGTCTCGACTCCTCGAGATGGTTTCCCACTGGACCCTAGATCCCGGTTACTTGTGCTCCCCTCCTTGGGTCTATCCTAATGCGGAAAAGTAAATAATATACAATGGTAACATCAACCTCAACCTGGAAGTGCCCCAATAAAAGAATATTACATACAATGAATGTTACATGAATGAAAATAAAAACCCTCATCTCACATAAAACCCCCGGCTATTTAAAACAAGACGATCCAATATAACATATCACAGCAACACATAATATCTCATATTATCAACGTAAGCAAGTATGCGTATCCCGATTGTCGTTGATGTATAGCAATGAAGCTGGCGATACACCACATACTACACTTACGTCGCAGAAAAGAAAAGTGAAAAACTACAATATTTGGAATCCACAATCACCTTAGACGTCGTAAACCCGAAATATCACATATTACGGATTTCATGCATAACAATGTGAATTCCATATATTGTATCACATTCCGATATATCAAGACGATGTTTAACGTTTCGATTGAATCAACATACACCCACAAATTACCCCGAAAGCTCAACATTTGAGCAAAGTCAAAATACTCAAAATCCGTGCCACAGTGTCTATGGACAGCCGTAGAAGGGGTTAACCAATGCCTCACTTATAGCACCACGGAACTCCGACAAACCCTGGGGTTCGAGCGCGGTTCCGTGGGCATAGAATCGAGTTAAGGTTATTATATTCTTCTAGAGGGGCCATAGGGATACTTGCACGATTTTACGAATACAATCAACTTGAGAAAATTGCAACACCTGGAATTTCAGCGGGGTACAAAATGTGGTGTTCGAAATTCGTTCGGACTGCTAAATATTGTCAAGGTTACTTTTACAATGTTAAAATATATGACTACAAAACACTGTGAATTAGCCCCTGAACAAAATAATCATCACATGAAAATTTGGGCTAAGCAAAAAATACCAGAAACCCTAATACCTATAGTATAGAGCACAGGTGAAATATGAAGCCAATAGGAGAACAGGGGCCCGGCGTCGCCGGATTTGGGGAGGGAGTGCTCGGCCAAAATCCGAGATCTTGGCCTCGTATTTCATGTGTGTTCATATAGTATCACATACAGTCTTCTGCAGTTGTTAAAATAATTGTTAAACGACTTTTTAAAAAATTCCTAGAGAGCAAAATTAGGGTTTCATGTTATCGTATTTTCGGAGTCGATTTCGTTTTCGCAATTGTTTTAACACCATGTCTAAAATTCTAGCCTGGCTCTGATACCACTGTTGGGTTTTCCTTGCACCTAATCTAGGGTTATGGAAGCATCGCTCATGCCACTTTAAAATTTAGAGAGGTGCAAAGCAAACAATCCATGAATCATAATTAGAATATTTAGGGTAACAAACAATTTGTAGCACATACAAAGAACTTTTTTAACACTAAGTGAAGAAATTACAACCTTTGTAGTCTTCCCTTAGTGACTTCTTGGACCTTTGATAGTTTGGAACGAATCGCTAGCAACCTTCCTTATCCACGATGATCCACCCGAAGTCCTTTTGCCCAAAGCTCCTTGCTTTACTTGATCTTTCAAAGAAGTATAGCAAAACACCCTACACAAATGGGCTAGAGAGGTGTAGAATGATGAGGTGGTTTTTATTCTCTAATCAAAACCCTTTTCTTTTATCAACCTCACTTAAAAGAAAACTCACGAGAGCTTGGAGGAAGAAGAAGATAATGGTGGCTAAAGCTTTTGTCAAAAGATAATGATAAAAACTTAATGAATAAATGAGAAAAGAAAGTGTGTGTGTGTGTGTATATATATATATATTCTCTCACACAAACCACGATACAATAATATCTATATATTTTTTATTTGGGTTAATGTCCAAATGAAAACTAAACCATGGGTTAAAGAAAGGTCAAACCAAAGAAGAGTGTAGAAGAACCCATTAATTATTTAATTTCCATTTGCCTCTTTTAATCCAAATAATATATATATATATATATATATATATATATATATATATATTATTGAACCATGCGAGTCTAATATTGCCACCATTAGTGTATCATCAACCATAACACTATGTATGTATGTATGTGTCCATACACATCAACATGTGCATACATGCATGCATTCATCTTCAACAAAGAAAAGGGTTTAATTAAAGAATTAAACTAAAAGTCAAGTGTTAAATCAACACTTGATTTAACAAACCGGTCATATCACATACGACCCGACCAACAGAAAAACGCCCGATTAACATACGGTATCACATACCCGCATTCTATCGGGTCCCCGCACATATCTCATATGCACACCACATCTTTTTGCCTGAGGTAGAAAACTCCTTTGTGGGACTTTAAGACTCGTCAATACGCCGGCAGTAGGTGATGATCATATGAAACACCGACAAGCCGCAAGCGGTTAGCTAAACGTATCGGCCACTCGGGTATTGAGCGATCAGAAGAAAACCAGCGAAGATGTCAAAACTCCTGTCGAGCCAATCAGTAACACTATCATACAGTCTGGTCTCTTCGTCTCATATGTCGCATATCCAGTCTAGGGGTGGTGAACGTCAGACCCCAGTAACCGATAAGTCGTGTCGATGTGAGGCTCATAACGGGTCGAGAAACTATTGATAACACTTACTAGTAGATCTCCATATCATCCCTGACCAGGGAATTCTAGTTATAGCCAATCGAACACAACGCAACATCAACCCCCAATACCAGGAGAAACGAAACCCCTCCTATCGCTCATTGCCTCCATGTGATTTGGGACTGTACCCAAAAGCCACCATTTTGCACGTTTTCTTGAACGTGGTAAGGTAGAAATCAAAGCACAGTGGGAATCACGCAAGACTCTATGACGATCTCGGGTCTACAGACTAACCTGTATCAGTGTCACCAGAGAATTGCTATCTGACGATAGGTATAATACCATCTAGGAGTTCTCGGCGAGTCCGTTCAGTGTACCCAGTCTCCACTGAGCACCCATACACCATCTTTGATGTCAAACACCAATGGATATGGGATCATCCATCACCCATCATATGGGTCAAGATGCGTATACGCTAGTCTATTCTGGAGTATCGATGCCCTGTCTCGATACACCCTTGACTAGGAACAGTTATAGGATGTATTCTTGGACCACCATGGCCCCACTAGCATGATCTGCATCATAGTCCTAGTAGTCGAGTACATATTCTAAGGGCTTTATCAACATGTGAGAGCAAGACAGTAAACCAATACAAGTCAATATGTTAAGATAAAGTGAAACCAGATAGCATACTATCATATCGAGAAAGAAAGTCCTCTCTATATATATCCAAGCATCCACTATAATATATATCATATGTACAACAATGGCCTCTAGGGCATATATATAACTAACATTTGCGATCCCAAACGAACGAGGTCCCCTTCTTCATTAAATGGTTATAGGATGGCACTTGCCAGAGAGGTTGACTTGGAGTTTGACACCTGTTTAGGCATCAGTATCGCTACAACTGGGATATTGCCAGGAGCGACTCATCATTTTCCACTGTCGATTTGGACAAAGGTGGTATAGTGACAGGGTTAGGATCCTGTCGACTAAGACTTTTGACTTTATGAGCCGTAAGGGTCTCATAAAGTTATTTCTCCCAACGAGTCGTGAGGATCTCGTCGGTGTATGTTCTCTTTAGAAGTCGTGAGAACTTCTAAGTGGTGTTTCTTTTTATAAGTCGTAAGGATCTTATAAGAGTATTTTCTCTTTATAAGTCGAGAGGACTTACAAGTGTTATTCACCATATGGGGACATTTCTTGCCATTTGTAGAACTTGGCAAAGAAATATTTTTTCGTGCCCCTGGATTGTATACAGGGGTCCATATGGACCGCCTATAGGGAAATTTGAGAGATGTGACGGCTTAAGAACAGGTTCAGGTACTTGTATCTTAAGACTTTTGAATCATATGAGCCGTGAGGGTCTCACAGGGGGATTCTCCTCATGAGTCTTGAGGATCTCGTAAGTGTATTTAACGAGGTTGCGCCCTTCCGGGTTTTCACAATCTCGCCGGTAGCCCTGCTGTTTTTACTCACGGCGTTCTTCGGGACAGTTGATGCAGCTGCAAGTACAGTCGTCGTTGATCGAGAATATTAAAGCAGCGCAGTTACAGGACCCTAGATTGCAGAAGTTTCGAGAACAGGTTGAAGCTGGACTTCGAACGGGCTTGTTAATTCTTGAAGATGGTTCGTTACGTTATGGTAGCCATTTGGGTGTGCCGAAGGGAGATATTCGCGAAGAAGTTATGAAAGAGGCGCACAGTTCCGCATATTCCGTACATCCAGGAGGCACGAAGATGTACCGAGATCTATGACATCATTTCTGGTGGGAAAGCATGAAACGGGAGATTGCCTGCTTTTAGCGAAGTGCTTGGTGTGTCAGCAAGTTAAGGCTGAATATCAAAGGGTTGCTGGTTTATTGCAACCACTTCCGATTCCTCAATGGAAGTGGGAACATTTAACCATGGATTTCGTGATGGCTTCACCGCGGAGTCCAAAGGGCAACAATGCAGTTTGGGTGATTGTTGATCGATTGACCAAGGCAGCTCATTTCATACCATTTCGAGTAGGTCAATCAACAGAAGCTTTGGAAGAACGGTACATGCAGGAGATTGTGAGATTGCATGGAATACCGGTGAGCATCGTGTCCGACCATGACACCCTTTTCTTATCACACTTTTGGAGAAGTTTACAGGAAAGTTTGGGGACTTGATTGAAGTTTAGCACAGTTTATCATCCTAAAAAAGATGGCCAGTCGGAAAGAACGATCCAAACTCTTGAAGACATGTTGAGAGCTTGCATGTTAGACTTCAAGGGTTCATGGGAGGATCATCTACACTTGGTGGAGTTTTGGTACAATAACAGTTTTCAGGTGACTATTCAAATGGCTCCATTCGAAGCATTGTATGGTTGCAAGTGTCATTCACCCGTTTGTTGGGATGATGTTGGAGAACGAAGATTGTTGGGACCGGATTTGGTAGTGCAAATAGTTGAGAAGGTTAACACTATCCGGAATCATATGAAAACAGCGCAAGACCGACTAAAGAGTTGGGCAAATACATCGAGAAGACCTCTAGAGTTCGCTGTTGGTGATCTGGTATTCTTGAAGATATCACCGACTAGAGGGGTGATTTGTTTTGGAAGTCGAGGAAAGCTTAGTCCTCGATTCGTTGGACCTTTTGAGATTGTGGAGCGTGTTGGAGAAGTGGCGTATCGATTGGCTTTACTGCAATCTTTGGCGAATGTTCATGATGGGTTTCATGTATCTCAACTCCGTAAATATGTTCGAGATGAAACACACGTGCTGGACCATTCAGAGCTGACTGTACGAGAAGATTTAACTTTTGAGGAACGACCGATTGCGATTGTGGATCGAAGGGAAAAGGTTCTTAAGAACAAGATTATCCCTCTTGTACTTATTTCTTGGGGAAATCTCTCACTTGGAGAATCAACTTGGGAACGAGAATATGAAATCCGGCAGAAGTTTCCACATTTATTCTTGTAGTTTCTTGAATGTTTATCCTTTCTTGTTCTTGGAATTTCGAGAACGAAATTCTTTTTGTAGTTGGCTATAATGTAACAACCTACTTCATTTATACCAATTTCAATTCCCGTATTTCCTTATTTGTGGTATTTTATTAATTTATCGTGTTTTGGGTGCGATTGGTATTTTTACATTTTACATTGCATTCGACCCGACCCGCTTGCTTGAACCTGTTTGAGTCATATTTATGAATTAACTGACTTGTTACATAGACATGTGCATTTCATGTATACTGCATACTGGCATTTCATCTGGCATCGCATATTTTACCATATAACATTTTCAGTCACAGAAAATAATTTAAAATTACATAACATGGCTTGCTTGATACCCCTAACCCCGTGGTAGCATCCGCGCATCTTGTTCTCGTCCCGTTCAGTGAAACGGACATGTTTGGATGGCTACGCGCACGTACGTGCATCCGTTCTTGGGGGTATGCATTTTCGTCACCTGAGCATTCGTTTTGAATTTTGAAAGTCGCATATAATTTTCGTATTTTAAATCTGAAATTTTAGACCCGACCCGGGTGCGTTTTGGAATATTTTGTATCCCGCTAAAATTCAAATTAATTAATTTAAATAAATCGACAGCTTAAAATTTTGTAACTGACTAAAATATTTTTTAAACTAAAAATCTTTTTAAATTTTAAAATCTTATTCCTAACTAAAACCCAGCTCAAACCTCATCCCTCTTTCGCTGTCAAATGGCCCCCACTTCCTTTCTCTTTCTCTCTCTCTCTCTTCCCTCGCGCTCAGTCTCTCTCTCTTCCCCTCATAATCTTTTTCTCTCTTCTCTCTTCTCTTTTTCTCTCTCCCCAGATACCGCCAACTTTCTTTCTCCTCCCCTCTCTCTCTCTTCTCGCTCTCTCCCTATCTCTCTCATCTCGCACCTCTCTCTCTCTCTCATCTCGCGATCTCTGTTGAGATCTCGTTGTAGGGTTCCTAGGCACTCTAATGGAGTCTCACAAGTGATCAAACATGCACAAATCAATACTTTACGGGTGCCTACAAACCCTAATACGGATCGTCAACTAGATATATAGGCGATGCAAGCAAGTAAACGGAAATATAGCTAAAGGGAAGGGGCTACAACCTTTCTAGATCCGGTCCTCCACCTCCTAGGCTCCGTGATGAAGTCCTCTCCGCTGTCCAAATCGAACCATGGCTCTAGTGTCGGCTTCATCGGAGAAAAAGCGGGCTAGGTCATCGACGACGATGCCGAAGATGATCTACGTCGAGGCATCGCTAGATCAAGCTCCAACTTCACCAAGTCAAGAAAACTTGTGAAGGAAACACCCTATACTACTTGGCAAGAGGTAGAGGATGAAGAAATAGGAAGTGGGTAGACTTTAGATTTGGATTTCTCACACTTTTTCATCAATCACCATTGATGTAGCAAGCTTTCTTCTCATGAAAGAAGAATATGAAGAAGAAGAAGATGATATATATCATAAGTCTTTTAAAATAAAAACAATATGATACTTATCATAATCTCAACCATGGTTTAGTGTAGAGATTTAACTAAGGTTAGATGAGTGGTTAGGGTTAGAGAAAAGACAAGAATGGTGGACTTGTTCAAGACTTCAAGAAGCTTCAACAAAAAACAAACAAAGCCACCATTTCTTTTTCTCTTTATCATTTCCTTTTTCCAAAATAAACAAAAAGAATAAATAAATGATTAAGTAAATGAATTGAAACCCTAACCACTAACTAACCATGGTTTAATACTTTACACAAAACCAAGCTAGAATGTATCATCAAACATGATACAATCATGTGCACAAAATATATCACATATACAATGTGCAATACAAGTGAGTAAATCCATTTAAAGTGAACCAATACCAGTTAATGCAAAATAATATATCAAATATATAATTATACATTAAATCATTAAATCAACACTTGATTCAATGATCCGGTCATGTCGCATATAACCGGCTAGTATCCAATGTATCGGCTTATCGAATCAATCCTTGATTCGATAACTAGGTTATATCGCTTATAAACAATCGATACATTCATCGCGAGAATGGAATACGGTATCTCATACACGCATTATTCTCGGTCCCGCACATATCTCATATGCGCTCCTATTTCGTTTCGCTTGAGCCAGGAAACCTCTGTGTAAGACTCTAAAGACTCGTCAATACGCCGGCAGCAGATGATGATCATATCAAACACCCACAAGCCGCAAGCGGTCTGCTAAACTTAACGGCCACCCGGGTATTGAGCGATCAGAAGATCGACGAGCAAGCCCGCTCACACTCCTGTGAATCCAACCAGTAACACTTACCGTACAGTCCGGTCTGTTCGTCTGATATGTCGCATATCTCGCCTAGGGGTGGTAAATGTCAGACCCCAGTAGCTCGATAAGTCATGCCGACGTGAAGTCCATAACATGTGTGAATCTACTGATAACACTTACCAGTAGATCACTGCAACCCTGGCCAGGGATTTCCTGTTATGGCCAGTCGAGCATAGCGCAACATCAACCCCCAATACCGGGAGAGACGAATCCCCTCCTATCGCTCATTGCCTCCATGTGAATCGGGACTGTACCCAAAAACCACCTGTTTGCACGACTCAGTAGAGCCGTGGTAGGGTGGAAATCAAAGCACAATGGGAGACATACAAGACTCTATGACGATCTCGGGTCAACAGACTAAGCTGTACCAGTGTCACCAGAGAACTGCCATCTGACGTGAGGTATAATACCATCTGGGAGTTCTCGGCGAGTCCGTTCAGTGTACCCAGTCTCCACTGAGCACCCGCATACCATCTCTGATGTCAAACACCAATGGATATGGGATCATCCATCGCCCATCGCATGGGTCGAGAAGATATACGCTAGTCTACTCTGGAATATCGATGCCCCGTCTCGATATTCCCACGACTAGGAACATTGAAGGATGTACTCATGGACTACCCAGGCCCCACTAGTATGATCTGCATCATAGTCCTGGAAGTCGAGTACACATCCTAAGGGCTTTATCAACATGTAACAGAGAGACAGAAAGCATACATGTTAAGATAAAGAGCAACCGGATAGCGTACTATTATGTCGAGCAAGAAAGTCCTACCTATATATGTCCCAGCATCCACTACAATATACATCCAATGTACAGTAATGGCTTCTAGGGCATACATATAACTAACACTCGTCACTGCCCAGGATCCCGTCACCTCCCTTCAACAACCCTATATTTTCTTTTCTTCCTCGTCTTCCTCTTCTTAAAAACCCCGAGACCCATCACTGAGCTCCCAATTTCAAACCCTAACCTCCATTGCCTCCTTAACCTCAACCGAGCCCTCGTCTCACCTCCTTCCTCCCTCTTTCTTCTCCTTCTTCCTTCTCCTGAGACCGTGCACACCCACAGCACCCACAGAACCCATCACCACCACCTTTCCTTCGCCGTCGATCATCCCTCGCCATCACCATCTTCTTCCTCTTATCTCCTCTCTCCTCTGTCTTCTCCCTTTCACAGATCCCTGCACATCCCTACAACAAGAAAAACCCAACAAACCCAAACCCTAACCGAAACCCTAACACCAAACCACTTCGCCGGAGCTCCGTTCATCACCGTCGACATCTCCACCCCTCTCTGCAAACCCGGTGAGCATTCCTCTTCTTCTCAATCTCTTCTTCCTCTTTCCTTTCTTCTCTTTCTTTCTTTCTGTTCTTTGCTTTTCTTTTCTTTAAATTCTTGGTTCTCTGTTTTTTTAGTTCGCTGGAGCCGGACGTGACGTCGACGATCTCGACGATCCAGACGTCGTACCTGACTTGTGTGATCACCTTTGTGCGTTGTTTGGAACCGTTCAGTGTACCGTGCGCGCATCGCGACATTTCGCCGACGTGAGACATTCCGTACACATCCGTTTCTTGATCTATCGAGGCAAGTTAATCTTGCTACATGCTATATAATTCGTTATATACATATTTAAATAAATATCATACCTGTAGTTTAAATCTAGTACCCCATGTTTAGTTTTATAACGTTTCGATGTTCCGTTTGCATCCGTTTATAACATTTTAGATCTAGGTCATGGAAAACCTATCTTGTTGCATACTAGATTACAATATACGGCACCCATATCAATATTTATGTCACATAGTGCTTAGTTGTACATCACATAGTACCATTTTATAGTTTTATAACTTTTCGGATACCCGTTTGCATCCATCTCATTTAGAATATATATAATTGCATCCATAGATCACAGTAATACGTAATATTGTGATATTAACACTCCATGTTTAAGAAAGTACATCCTAATAAGTATTAGAACTATACCTGTAACCCTAATCGATAATTGTGCATCCATATCTTTGAATTTATATCTATTTGCATACCATATCACATTATTCCATTTTATTATTATATTGGTACCCCATACTTGTTTTTGTGTACCCATACTTATTACAGTTTGATTATGAGCATCCACATGATACTTGTGCACCCCCTACATGACTTGATACACTACTACTTGACACGACTTGATATATGTGCACTACTTGACATGATTGGATCCATGTACACTACCTGACATGACCTGATATACCACAGCTTGATACATTACCTGATCTTGTTACTAATGCCGACAATCTTAACCTGTTGTCCCTACGGACATTTCCTGTTGTCTATTCAGACAAACCTGTACCTGCTTGATCCTGTGTTGGCATTTGCTCCAGATTTATCAATACCTGACTTGAACACATAACTTGGGGGTATGGGGAAATCAATGATGAAACCTGACTTGTAACTTGACAGTTCGATGTCTTTAACTGATCAATCTTACGGGCTAGGCCAGCCCCGGGATGCTGCTGCTGATATCATTCGTCGTTACATACTACCTTTTACTGCCTAGCGGCACGTCTCGGATTCAGCCCGAAAGTCTTTGACCATGGTCCCGGGCACGTACGGGATACTATTGAGTTACATCGATGATTCATCAAATTGATTTCAAAGACTTGAGAGTAGTTAACCCAGTAGACCAGTTTAGATTACTCACTGCACATGACCTATGCCTTACTCTTCACTGTTCTTATTTATTTTACTGTTATACCCGTTTTACCGTTCATACTCATACCTGCATGACTTGCTACTCCTTGATGTATTATTGCTTGATATTATGACGCACTGACATCTGGGTTTTGCATGGCCCAGATTCTTTACCTTTGCTGCAGGCCGAGCAGGAGCATTTCAGTGAACAGGCCGAGTAGTGAGGACCTATTATTAGTTTATTTTACTTTCTTTTCAGCATTTTCATTCCTGATGTGAGCCCGCATTATGGGACGTACATTCCAGTTTATTATTGTATTGGATCTTTTAGCTTCCGCATTATTTTATTCTTGACTCATTATTCTGGCTCATGGACATGTATTAGATAGTTATTATTATTGTTCTTGATATCTCTACAGCCGTAATGTGACTGTGGAGGGATATTTCCTATCCACAGGTAGCATGGTTAGTTCTGTCATGTGCCAATCTTAGCGTACTCTGGGAAGCGGGGCGTGACACTTTTCACTCGTCATCGTCGGATGAGAAAGAGTCTTGACCCATTTGATCCAATCGAGCAATTTTGTCCATGAGTTCTTGGAAGGTCATCGGCTATACGAGGGCGTCTTTGAATTTGGGTCAAGAGTGGCTATGTGCATTCCCATGGCTACAACTTTATCGATGCGTTGCTTGCATTTGACTAGAGATTTCGCCATCGGATAATATATTGAACCCAAGTCTCATTCGGTTTAACCCTTTCGTTAACCAGTGCCATCACGGTAGTATGTTCGTTCTTATTAGCGAATCCTTAACAGAAGAGCATATCCATTTCGTTAAAGCTCTTCACGAAATCATTTGGGAGTTCCACATACCATACGAAGGCGATGCCCGCCAGACCGCTGACGAACTGTTGGAGGAGTAGTATATCATTCTCTCCAGTGTTACTGCACATGGATTTAAATCACGCGATGTGCTGGTGAGGATTCCCGGTTCCTTTGTATATATGGAGTCGGATGTATGCATTCCGACGGGTATTGTATTTGATCGTAGTACGCCAGATATGGTCGACCAGTCTTGATTGGCCTATTTGAGGCTTCACCGGCATAGTGAGTTTTGACTTACTGAGCGATATATATATCCAGCTTTTCTTTAGGAATCATTTCCTGCTCAGCCGTTGATGAGGTTTGCAGAGGATTTGAAATGTCACCCTTGTCTTTAAGACCGACTACCAGTGGTTCATCTGCCAGTGGTTCTGATTGAACCATCATTCTAGCCATATTCTGAATCAGAAGGTCCATCTGGTTCATTTGAGTGGACATTTTTGCTGCTGCTGCATCTCTCTTTTTCAGAGAGCGCTTTCAGAAATTAATATCCGACTCCTTCTCTATTCTTTCTTCGGGTGCGTCCTCGGGATTTTTCTTAAGCGATGGATTACCGCTTGCTGCTGCCTGAGCGAGCATCTCCTGCAACTTTCAACGTTGCAGTTGAACCTTTGTCAGGGACCGATTTTGGGGTTGGTGACTAGTAGAAGCTCGAACTTCATCTTTGGAATCCACCACATAGACTATGTAAACTACCATATCCTCAGGCTTGGGGTGTTTGGAGTTTTGGCTTTTGGAGTTTGCTTTGGACACTTGTGCTTTATTGGGCCTCTCTTTTTTGTGGAAAGCTGCTTTGGTTTTGGGAGGAATCGCTGTATCAGGATCCGTGTTGGGATGAGTCCCCTTCACCTGCTTCCACACCTTATATATAGATGAGGAAAGTTGTCTCATGGAGCGAACTTGTTTTTGCTCTCGTGGGATCTCCATAGGCTGCGGAGATTTCTTTAATATTGCGGTGGGAGAATTTTGTCTGACCCATCGCAACAGTTTGAAACTGTTCCCGGTTGGAACAACAACATTCACCACTGGGGTTGAAACAAGACCATACGGAGAACTGCCCCCAGCTTATTTTGTATTATGCCGATATCGACGTCGACCGTTTCTTACGGTTGGGATTTTATTAGCCTCAGGATTTTGCTGAGCCTGCCTCCTGTTTCCTTTGAGAGCTTGAATATTCTGCCCCCCTGCGTCGACCTTGGTCCTTGGCAGGTGTCAGTTGTTTGAAGACTGATTCTGTCGGCAAAGTTGCATCTTAGGGAGCCAGCCTGTGGAAGACAGACTTCTTTTAGGCTTCCTCCCTCGGCGTTGAGGCACCGAGGGTGGGAGGTGGGAGTATCGAATCAAAGAGAAGCCCGTTGATTTCTTGAAGAGCCGGATTGCAGAGATTTGAGCCTGCAAGTGGCCCATACTTCACTCCACCAGATATGACAGAGCCTGAGTTGCTAGGGTAGAAGCAAACACCATTCTTCATAGAGACGAAACATCGGCTTCAGTATCCCATCACCCAAGGGCAACCTCAAACATACATACCACGATTATTTGATCGCCGAAAAACACGACACACGAAGTGTGGAGTGGAAAGAGGAAAAGATCCCACCGGACATACCAGAATCTGTTCACCGCCGAAAGATGCGACCGGGACGTTGGGACGTCCGACCTGAATTTGGGGGGGGGGCGGATATTATTTGGATTTATTCGTCCATCTCTCCGAAGATGCCAAGTTGATTTATGGCACCGCGTATCAGAGATTTGGACGGATGCGGCCGTTGTAGTAGACTTCGTCAAATTCCCCTCGCTTGTGAGGGTTTTTTTGATTGTGGGGACGTTCTTCCCTGCAGGCGCAAGCCCCTGCAGTTAATTACGCTACCGCATTGCGGTAACCACTTTCTCCTTCTCCAGATGTTCATTTCGTGTCGTGTGTGTTTGTTTTATTTTTAGTTGCCCGTGGATTGTATACGGAGATTAATTTGTATTGTCACCCGTAGGGTGTGGATTAGTCCAAATTCGTATTTTCATAGCTTTGGGTTTGGGTTGGTTTGAGAATCGTTAATCTTGTTTTAAATTAAGATCAACTCAAACGTTTGTTGAGGATACGTTAGTCTAATTTTAGACTAAGATCTACTCAACAGGATTTTCTTTAATTTATAGAGACGTCGCGGTCCCCAATTTAGTTTTTAGAGACGTTGCGATCCATAATTTAGTTTTAAGGATATTGTGGTCCAAAGGGTTTAGTTTTAAGGTCCAAAGTGAAAGGACATCATATTCCATGGAATTTAATTTTTAGGGACATTGCGGTCCGCAATTTAGTTTTAAGAACGTTGCGGTCCATAGAGTTTAGTTTTAAGGACATTGCAATCCATTGTTAGTTTAAGAACATTACGGTCCGTTGTTAGTTTAAGCACATTACGGTCCAGGGTTTAGGGACATCATAGTCCATGGAGTTTAGTTTAGGGACGTTGCGGTCCACAATTTAGTTTTAAGGACATTGCGATCCATGGAGTTTAGTTTTAAGGACATTGCGGTCCACAATTTAGTTTTTTAGGGATGTTGCGGTCCTTAGTTTAGTTTTAAGGACGTTGCGGTCCACAATTTAGTTTTAAGGATGTTGCGGTCTACAATTTAGTTTTTAGGGACGTTGTGGTCCACAATTTAGTTTTAAGGACGTTGCGGTCCAAAGTTTTTTTTAGTTTGTATCCATGGGTTTGGGAATATACCAAAAAGTTGTTGGTTGTCGGGACCCGCCACCTCCCTCAAAATGTTGAGGAATTACAACGACGTGTATCAGAGGTGTGGAGAGATGTACCCTTGAACCAATGTCCCGACTGAGGGGGAATGGGATGAACATCATTTTAGATGCCATCAGTTAAGAGCCCATTAGCTATCTTTGAGATTGAGATCGGTTTTGGAGACCCTGAACATAAAGGGCTCAATCGATGGTCCTCGGGAGATTTGGTCTGAGTTTGGTTAATATTGGCTTCTCATAGTGTTAAACACTAGTATATGCTCAGCGCTCACGTGTTGCCACGTGAGGCGCTTGAAGTAGTGTTAAACACTAAAAATTTGAGGTGCTCACGTGGGGCCATGTGAGGCACTTGAAATAGTGTTAAACACTAAAAATTTGAGGCGCTGTTTCTTTGGATTTACTCCCTTGTTCTTTTCTGAGCGCTAAGCGCTATTGGGTCATGGGCGATCACGTGAGGCGCCCCAAAAATGGAAACTGCCCTTGATTTATTCCCTTTTTGCTTTATAAGTGCTAGGCACTATTTGGGGGTCACGTGATCCGATCTCGGTTGTCCTCTTTTGTTCATCAAGGGTGCTTACGTGAGAGCATGTGATCGGCCGTTATCATGTTGGGTACCAATCCTTTTATGCGCATGGAGATCTTGAGTTTCGAGACTCTCAAGCTCATTGTTTCATAAGAATTAAATTCTTAGGACTTAGTTTTCCCTCTTCGGTTTGGGATCTGCATGGCAGAATCTCGTCTATGAGAATTGAATTCTCAACTTGTAGTGAGATCTGTTTCTGCAGATCTTTCACTATAAAGAAGAACTAAGTTCTTATATGAAGGGTTAAACCCTTGTTTTATCAGAGGAATTAAATTCCTATATAATTTTTGGGAGAATTAAATTATCTAAACTTAGGTTTTCACCTAGGTTTTGGATCTGTATGGCAGAATCTTCCCGATGAGAATTAAATTCTCAACTTATGGGGAGATCTGATTTTGCAGATCTCAACCAGAGAAAGAACTAAGTTCTCTTTATAAGAGTTAAACTCTTATGGAGGTGAAAAAGAGATGAGATATTCTCTGTGTTTTGTTCCGTCTCTTACCTAGAGTTTCTTTTTCTCTTTCAAGAGGTCTTCTTCTCTCTGGAGAATTAAATTCTCTCTTTTTTTATGCTTCCGAGGGGGTTTTCTCTCTCTCTTTTCTGTATCCCCTTTTTTTGTGTCTCTTGGCTCCTATTTATAGGAGAGAAAAAAAGAATCAATTTGTTCTCAAAATCTCTTATTGAGAGATTTTGATTGATTTTATAATCAATCAAAATGATCTTTTAGATCAATCGGTGAATTTTATTCACCATTGGATTTTTAATCATCATTGGATTTTTAATCCAACAGCGCTCTGCTTTATAGAGCGCAATCTTTCTTGTTTAGAAAGTTCTAAGGAAATATTTTCCAAATAGAGATCTGATCCCTTTTATTTAGAATTTAATTATATTGGTTCAGAAGGCATAGGAGCACATCACGTGTAGCACGTAACCCCGCGAAGTTAAGCCCATCAAAGAGCGTCACGTGCTATCACTTGACTTTTTCTGGGCAATTGTTTGTTTTAAGAAGGCGCCTATATATTTTGTATATAGAGGCCACGTGTCTGCACGTGAGGCTCAATTTCAGTCTCATTTTCAGCCTTATTTTGTCAAGCGCAGTGTCTATCATGCGTGTGCATGTGATACTCCATTTGGGGACTTTTCCTATTGCTTTTTATATTTGTTGAACATCTGTTACAATGGTCGCGTGTGTCCAAACCTCCGATATATGCTGCCATAAATCAACTTGGAATTTTCGGAGAGGTGGATGGATATGTCCAAATAGCATCTGCCCCCAGATTCAGACAAGACGATCCATCCCGGTTCGTTTCCGTCTCCGGAGGTGAACAAGGATGAAGTGGTATTGGAAGTTTATAATAAAATTGTCTTCTTTATCTTTTACTCTCATTCTATTTTCTTTAGCTCTCATACATTTTTCTCTACTTCTCTACTTATAATAATTTTCTTCAACACTCTCTCTTCTGCTACTACCATTTTACTCTCAAATAATCACAAGTGCTTAGAAGCGGATGCTAATATTCGGTAAGGGACTTGAAGGCTGGGCAAGTGTCGAGTTAACATAATCATATATACTCAAATACTCATATCCAAATAAGTTCTCTACTTTCACACTTTCTTCCACCACCTTAATTATCGTATTTTCTTTTGTTGGTTGGTTTATTAGCTTAGTTATTTACCAAATTGCATAAAAGAATTAATCTTTTTGTTTAGACTTGCTTGGATAATCATCGGGTTTACTTATTTAATTTGGATTGAACACTTTATTTGCCACATCTCATTTATAGGTGATATTATTTGCTATTTTGTAATTCAGGTTTCTTTAAATATAGATGTATTTTCATTTAGTTTTTGCATCTAATTCATAATAGTTGCACTTCATTTCTATATTTAAATTTAAAAAATATTTATTAAATCTCAGCCATCAAATAATATCCAACGGTTGTACTCACCCCCTCTCATAACTTTCATCTTATGTTGCTTCTCATAGGATCATTCATTTCTCTCTCTCTCTCTCTCTCTATATATATATAGAATAATGAAGAAAAAAGGCAATAGGAGGATTTTTCGTCAGGCGTCGTCGAAAAAATACACCTTATAATATTTTAATCAACAATCAGACACCCATCATCATCATCTTTATCGTCTAAGATGTGGATACACCAAATTTCATTTAATTCTACCACTTTTCACCGATGTTACAGACTAGACCCATTTATTTAGTTAAAAAAGAAGGGTGGATCTTACATGGGTCGAATGTTGAAACTCAAAAGAAAAATGTAAAACAAATTCACTTGGATAAGGGGTTGCACTAGTAATATTTCATTATCTAGGTAGACTAGCTATGCAATGTGTGCACCACCCGTAGTATTATCACTTTCCTGAAGACAATCAACAGTTTGCATAGAAGATTGACAGAAAAATCAGTGTCTTTCTCAATTCAAATGTTTCGCTTCTTATTGTCAATTTCTTCTAAAAATAAGGACGCGAGGCCTGGACCAGGATCAAAGGGGTTTTACGCTATTATCAAGTTTCATGTTTCAAACCATGCAAATAGCACATTTAAGTCCATAAACAGAAATCTTTCTCACTCCATAATGTCTTTAAGAAGCTCGCTATATAAAATGCTATCAACATATCAGAGCTCAAGATCCATTTCATATAGTTTCATTCCTTCATGATGTCTCAACTTTCACCATGTATGTTATCCATATATCAGAACTCTAAGTCCATCTCGTATCAGCGAATTGCATTTAAATTTTCTTCAGGACACGTTAACGTTATCTATGTTGATTAGATTATTACATCTTCCTATTAGCCCATACTGTCTTATTTTGGCATACAACATAGAAGCCAGTTAAAAGCAAGGATTGAGGTTACGGCCGAAACCACCGATACGTGGTGGTTTCGTATCGGTTTCGATGGAGATCGATACGAAACCCGAAACCGATACAAAACCAACTATACAATATCGTTTCGGCTGAAATCTTTAAAACTTATTTTTTTTAATACCATCTTTACTATTATTGTGATCATTGTAGGTTTTCGTTATTAGAAAACCGCAAAAAAGTGAACCCAAACCCTATATTAATGCTTATCCAAATACACTTTTCAATATATTTTGCGTCATGACTGGATTTTTAAACACTAGAATTATTGTCTTGTAATATAGAACCATAAATTTAAGTATTTAATATATCTACACTTATGTATCTTGTATTAACGTCGAAACCGAAATCAGAACCGAGATTATCGAAACTAGCCGAAACCCAGCAAAAATAATAAAATTATGAGAGGCCGAAATCGAGATTTTGAGCCTTGGTTAAAAGCAAGAGTTAGATGAGCTTGAGCTCGAGTGCAAGCCTCTTGGCACTCTCCAATGGGTTTTGGTTCTGTTTTGGTTTTCAGTTTTGGTTTTTTTTCCTTTTGGGAAGGGGTGTGGTTCCCGTAAGCACAACCATATGTAAGCACAGCTATATGCTCGACCATAACCCCATTTTTTCCTAAAAAACAAACTGTTAGATTATGAATATATTCATATGACTGTATTGAATGTTTTATGTGTTGGAAATCTATATATTTAGATAGACTGTTGAGATTGTTCGTTATCATTAAGTTAATTGAGAGCTGTATAAATTAAGATGATTGTTCACATAATAAAATAATAGAGTTCATATTTGTTTTTTTTATCATGGTATCAGAGCGGTAATGGCTCGATCTAAAATTTATCTTCATCTATATTTTTACTCTATCAATCTAAAATAAATAAATTTATAATAATATCCAATATCATTTTAAAGATTTTATCTTTATGAACCATGAGTAATACCCTCCTTCAAGATTAAATTTGTGCAACCATTTCTTTCTACAACGCTTCTTGACAAGGCATTTCTAGTAAAAGAGATTTTGTGATTCAATCCACCTACCTTATGCGTAAGAGACTACAAATTTTGAGGTTCAGTCCGCCTACCTTATGGAAAAGAGACAAGAGACCATATCCGCCTTGCATTATGCCATAAGAAATTGTTTTTCTTCATCATTTTTTTGCAGGTTGCATATTCAGATCAAGATTTAAGCAAACTCGATCATGAGTTTGAGGGGGACTGTTAAATTATGAATATATTCATATATGATATAACTGTATTGGATATTTTAGTTATTATAGATAAGTTTAGTTATGATTTCATGTGTTGGAAATCTATTAGTTTAAATAAACTGTTGAGATTGTTTGTTATCACTCAATTGATTGAGAGTTGTAAAAATTGAGATGATTTTCCACGTAATAAAATAATCGCGTTCATATTTGGTTCTTATCACAAACTTTATTTTCCTTTTCCTTCGAAACCTTTACAAAACTTTCCTTCGAAACCTTTACAATACTCTAAAGTATTTCTAAGTTCACATAAAAAACCAAAGCACATAGACAATTGACAACGGAACACATTAAACATTCATATAACCATGAAATAATGTTGCAAAACCCACCACTGTCGGTCCCAAGTTCGGATGAGAAAGGTGAGAGTTGTGATAGGATTGTAACAGCTAGCGTAAAATTGTCACATTCTATGAAATGAACCACTATAAGAAAATCGTTAGGATGTCCTTAACTCAAAGACATGCTATATTGGATTTCGGTGTAGTGTTGAGTATACATGGGCTTTTAAGACGTCGTTCGAAAGTGGCGTGCTACATCGGACCCTGGACGCATTGTCAAATAAGCAAGGGTTTATAAGCTTCGTCTAGCCTCTTGGAACATAGGTTCCATTATGGATATATTAAATGAATTAATGGAGGCGATGATTGGGAGAGTTGGTATTCACTACTACAATAAGGGGTTGCCCCTACGGATTTATCCGCAAGTGCAAAGCACAGCCCCTACGGATATATCCGTAAAGGCAAAAGAAAACCCCGTAGGTGCAAAGGCCGCAGATGCAAGTCTTTGTCCTGAACATGCGCCTACGGAGTAATAATTGCCCCTGCGCTGTAATCCGTAGGGACATATATCCCTACGGATTACTCCATAGGGACTGATAATTATTTTAATTTATTGGTTTATAAAATACAATAATTGCCCCTACAAATGTATCCGTAGGTTCTGATAGTTGTCCCTACGAATACATCCGTATGTCCACATAAATGCCCCTATGGATAAATTCATAGGGGCAAGTTTTACTGAGTCCATAGGGACAAAATATCAGGTATCCTGATATTTTGTTCCTACGGCTAACTGTGTAGGGGCAAACTGTGTATCTACAGATTAAGCCGTATGTGCAACAGATGGCCCTACGGATTAATCCGTAGGGACATAATATCAGGGTTATTTTTAAAAAAAGGGCTTCCTGTTTTTTACCCGTCTTGTGTACAATAATATATACATCATATAACCAAATACAGAAATATTCATAATCAACATCTCACGCATAATATATAAAAAAAATAGACAAACATAATATGATATCAAACAAAATTATGGTGAACAAGCAAACAACCACCAATATCGTCCAAAATTTATACAATATGTATCAGATAAGTATATACATCCTCAAAAATATAAATAAACCTACGCTAGCTCGGTCCAGCTCCTCCACCTCTGATAATCGCCGTAATCTGGTGCATCTGCTTCTCGGTGCAGCCCTGAGTCGTCAAAAACTCGACTAATGAAGGAGCAGAATGTATAGGAGTGAGCGGGCTGTAGAGCTGCAGGAGCGGTCTGCGCAACCGCAGCCGAGATAATGGCTTGCGGAGCCGCAGCCGAAGAAGATGCATGTGGATCCGCAGCCGAAGAAACCTGTCGCACTTGTTAAATTTTGTGTGTAATAAACGAATAAGAACGATGTATTAGATTTTAGTCGAGTTCGTATCATTATCAGGTTATTGCGAAACCCCAATCTAAGAATACTTAGGGATTTAGGTCTCGTTTGGGTATCTAGTTTGGAAAGCCGTAGTTTATTTTAATTAGATAGTTTTATGTAAGCATGATTAATCAAAACTATGTCTACAACCAAATAAGTTCAGGCTACTAATATTGCATATGTTACTATCTATAATGTGATATAATATTTTACTATTAAGTAGTATACGTACCATCTCCTTCAACATCTCGACGGTGGTCTTCAAGGCGACAACATTATGCTCTAGACGTCGCTCACGGGGGGTAGGGGAAGTAACCGCCGGAGTGAAGTCCAACCTCATATGGGCCCTGCTAGGACCCAGTCTCCGGCCTCTCTCCTAACCTCCGTGGTGCCCTCCGTGTGCGGTGTCTAGGACTGGGGTCAGCAGTATCAGATCGGTCTGTCTAGTAAAATCGATCTCTGATGCTTCCGCCTGCTCCACCATCCGCTCCTATACCAATATTAACCATTAAAATATAAATATATCATTTAAATTTGAAATTTTCAAAACAAAAAATTCAAACTTGTTGGAATAAATAATAAATACTCCTGGGCAGCGTTGTCGGGGAGTTCGCCCGTGGCGGGATCTGTCGAGGTGCCGTGGACGGCAAGATACGCGGTCAGCACGCTCGGTGTACCACACTACGTCAGGGTCTGAGCTCTCTGCAATTCGCAAAAAATTTACATATATTGTAAAATAACTTTTAATATTACATTATATCAAAATAAATCTATTGTAATTTACCGATTTCTTCATGGCACGAGTAATGTTCCTCGAGCCACCTGTATAAGTGGGGCGACCCCTCTTCGCCGACTTCCTATTCTTATTATATCAAAATAGATCTATTGTTAGTATGTATGTGCTTTGTGTAGGGTTGAAAAAAATAAATCATAATTTTTTTGAAGAACTAAGTTCTTTATATAGGGTTAAACCCTAATTTTTGGAGGAATTAAATTCCTATATATTCATATTATTTCTTTTTGTTCGTTTGAAGCACTCACGTGGGAAACACGTGAGGCTTCAAAATAGTGCTAAGCACTAGCGAGTCACCAAGCTATTCTTGTGTTTTCTTAGAGATATTGATCTCGTGTTAATGACATTTTTAGTCATTGATGATCATCAAGATTTCGGTTTTGAGGATTTTGGATCAACATCATTTTTTTGAAGAACTAAGTTCTTTATATAGGGTTAAAACCTAATTTTTGGAGAAATTAAATTCCCATAAGTCTCTGTTATTTCTTTTTAACTTAGTTTTTTTGCCCTAATTTTTGAATCTGCAGAACAAAATCTCTCCGATAAGAATTAAATTCTCAACTTGTGGGGAGATTTGCTTCTGCAAATCTCAACCAGAGAAAGAACTAAGTTTTTATATGAAGGGTTAAGTTTACGGTAAAATTGTGCGTTTACGTTATCATCGAGTATCCTACTGAAGGAACTAGTGCACCCTAAAACCTAACCCTAATTTTTGGAGGAATTAAATTCCCATATGTCCATGTTATTTCGTTTTAACTTAGTGCTTTTCTCCTAAGTTTTGAATCTTCAGAACAAAATCTTCCCAATGGGAATTAAATTCTCAACTTGTGGGGAGCTTTGCTTCTGCAAATCTCAACCAGAGGAAGAACTAAGTTCTTATATGAAGGGTTAAGTTTACGGTAAAGTTGCGCGTTTACGTTATCATCGAGTATCCTACTGAAAGAACTAGTGCACCCTAAAACTTAACCCTAATTTTTGGAGGAATTAAATTCCCATATTTCCTTGTTATTTCTTTTTAACTTAGTTCTTTTCCCCTAAGTTTTGAATCTGCAGAACAAAATCTCCCCGATGAGAATTAAATTCTCAACTTGTGGGGAGATTTGCTTCTGCAAATCTCAACCAGAGGAAGAACTAAGTTCTTATATGAAGGGTTAAATTTACGGTAAAGTTGCGCGTTTACGTTATCATCGAGTATCCTACTGAAAGAACTAGTGCACCCTAAATGCTAACCCAAATTTTTGGAGGAATTAAATTCCCATATGTCCCTGTTATTTCTTTTTAACTTAGTTCTTTTCCCCTAAGTTTTGAATCTGCAGAACATAATCTCCCCGATGAAAGTTAAATTCTCAACTTGTGGAGAGCTTTGCTTCTGCAAATCTCAACCAGAGAAAGAACTAAATTCTTATATGAAGGGTTAAATTTACGGTAAAGTTGCGCGTTTACGTTATCATCGAGTATCCTACTGAAAGAACTGGTGCACCCTAAACCCTAACCCTAATTAACCCAAATTATCCCTAATTAACCCAAAATTAAATCATAATCATCACCCTAACTCAAATTATCTCTAATCAACCCAAAATTAACCTAAATTACCCTAATTAACCCAAATTAACCCTAATCATCACCCTAACCCAAATAAACCCTAATTAACCCAAATAAACCGTAATCAACACCCTAACATAAATACACTCTATTTTACCTAATTAACCCTAGCCCAAACCCTAACCCAAATCAACCTAACCCTAATCATCACCCAAAACCTAACCCAAATTAACTCTACCCCAAACCAAAATTAACCCTAATTAATCTAATTAATCCTAACCCTAATCATCACCAACCCAATTTTACCTAATTAAGCATAACCCTAACCCTAACCCTTAACCGAACCCTAACCCTAACCCTAACCCTAACCTACCTAATTAACTATAACCCTAACCCTAATTAACCCGGAACTAACCCTAACCCTAAAATCAACAATAACACAAATTAAGAATAATTAATACTTCAAAATGGAAATTAACTCACCTCACTTGTAGTTTTGCCGGCGGATGGAGCTCGACGAGGTGGAGGAGGCCGGGGATGGAGCTCGACGAAGTGGCGGCGGCAAGATGGAAACGAGCGGGAAATTTTGAGACTATGGTGAAACTGAGGTGGAAGAGCTCGACGAGGTGGTAGCAGAGACCGAGCTAACGACGACGACGAGAAGTTTTGGCAACGAGAAGTCCGGAGGGTGACGAGACTAAGGGGACAACACGCGCACAGGGAAGTTGGTAGGAAAAATTGGGGGAGATGAGGAAATTTCAGAGGCTCTTTTTTATAAATTATCCTTCTTTTCCCCTACGGATTAATCCGTAGGGCCTTCTTTTGCGGTTCCGTAGGGCCAAATAAAAGATTATATTTAAATATTTTTAAATTAATCCGTAGTGCACCGTAGGGGAAACCAGATGACCCTACGGATTAATCCGTAGGGGCAATAAAAAGTTGCCCCTACGAATTACTGTAGCCGTAGGGGCAAACCCTTATTGTAGTAGTGATTATATGTTTGCAAGAAACTAAATGGGTAGATGAAAAAGATAGAGTTATAGAACCTAGAGTTATAAGTTTTGGTATACGGGTAGAGGAAAAAATCGTAACGGGGTGGGCATAATAAATGGTTACTTGAGGATGCGGCTGAGATTAGAGAAAAATGTGATAGAATTTTATTAGCTGAGCTTATTTTAGATGGGAAGATCCTTAATATTATTAGTGCTTATGCACCATAAATAGGTCTCGATGATGCTAATAAGCGTTAATTTTTGGAGCATTTAAACGATATGGTGCAAAGTATACCCAATAAAGAGAAGTTATGAAGTTACTTATTGGTGGCGATTTCATTGGACATGTAGGCACTAATCGTTGTGGGTTTGATACTATCCATAGAGATTTTGGTTTTGGACAGAGGAATGAAGCAGCTCACTCAATTTTAGATTTTTTCTTGTCTTATAACTTGATCTTAGTAAATACTTAGTTTAGAAAAGTGAGTCACTTGATCACCTTTAGGAGTGAATCGAGTGCTAGTCAAATAGGCTTTTTGCTGACTAGAAGAATACATAGAGGTTGTTATATCGATTGTAAGGTGGTTCCAGGTGAGAGTTTAACCACTCAACATAGAGTTAGTTCTAGATGCTCGATTCAGAAAAGGACCTGGGAATATTAGATGTAAGATAAAGTCTAGAATTAAATGGTGGCGACTGAATGAAAGTAACTAATAATCCTTTGTAGATCGTGTAGTTCAAGGGGCTAATAGGAAGTCTGAAGATGATTCAAACACAACATGGAACAAGATAGATGGTTGCATTAAGAGGGTGCTAAAGATCTACTTGGTGAGTCGATGGGTGGTGCTCCACTATTTAAGGACAGGTCGTGGTGGAATTAAGAAGTAAATGCTGCTATTAAAATAAAGAGATTCTTATAGAGATTTGAAAAGTAGAAATGTAAAGAGATTCGAGAAGTATAAGATAGCTAAAAAGAAGATTAAGAAAGTAGTTCGGGAAACCAAAACTAAGGTTTACAAAGAGATATATAGGAAGTTGGACACCAAGGAAACTAAAAATGATATATACATGATTGCTCGGATGAGGGAAAAGAAGACCAGAGATTTATGTGCGGTGAAGTGTGTCAAAGATAAAGATAAAAAGGTTTTAGTTCAAGATGGGGATATCCAGGAAAGGTGGAAATATTATTTTGATAAGTTGTTCAAAGAGAGCTTTATTAAGAATTTGGATGGGTTTGTCATTCAATCTCAAACTATAAATTGCGATTTCATGCGTAGAATAAGAATGCCTGAGGTTATAGAGGTTTTGAAGAGGATGAAATAAAAGAAAGTCGGTCCAGACGGAATTCCTATTGAGATATGGAGTTGCATAGGAGAAATAGGCATTAGATGGCCAACGGACCTGTTTAATAAGATTTAGAAAACTAAAAAAATATCAAATGAGTAGAGGAGTACCCTTGTACCTCTCTAGAAGAGTAAGGGTGATATTCAAAATTGCTCAAACTACCGTGAAATAAAACTCATGTGTCACACCATAAAACTTTAGAAGAGAGTGATTGAACACATGCTAAGGCATGATATTAAGATAACAGAGAATCAGTTTAGATTCATGTATGGACGATTGACGACAGAGCCTATTTATTTGCTTCGTCAACTTGTCGAACGCTTTCGAGAAAGAAGGCAATTGCATTTTTTTTATTGACTTAGAGAAAGCTTATTATAAAGTACCTAAAGAGGTATTATGGCGGATAATGATGAAGAAGGGAGTCCCAATTAGATACATTGATATAATCAAATACATGTATGATAGAGTAGTGGCAAATACAAGAACTTGCGGTGTCCTAACGAGTGATTTTCCGATCACAATTAGCTTGCATCAATGATTTGCTTTAAGTCCATTCTTATTTACCATAGTGATGGATGTGCTTACTAGAACTATCTAGGATGAGATACCTTGGTGTATGTTATTTGCTGATGATATTATTCTGGTGAGTGAGACGAAAGCAGAGATTGATGCCAAATTGGAGTTATGAAGGAATACATTAGAATCTCGGGGGTTTACACTTTAGATTTGTAGCTCCAAGACAGCATATACGCAATGCAAATTTAGTAAACAGAGAAGTCGAGATCACAGTGGTATAACACTGGATGGACAAGAGATATCACCGAGCGATCAATTTAGATATGTAGATTCCATAGGAGATCGATAGCAATGTCAACCAGAGGATTCACGCTGGTTGATTGATATAGAGGAGCACAACGGGGATTTTGTGCTATTGCAACTTTCCGTTAAAGTTGAAAGGGAAGTTTTATTAGAACGCTTTTAGGCATGCCTTATTATATGGTATAGAATGCTGGATTCCGAAGAAATATCATGTGTAGAAGATACATGTAGTGGAGATGTGTAAGCTTCGTTGGATGTATGGTAACACTAGAAAAGATAAGGTGTGATATGAGGATATTTATGCAAAAGTTGGTGTAGCATTCGGGGAAGAAAAGATGTGGGAAAACCGCCTGATATGGTTGGGTCATGTACGACGTGTAGGGTTCCTAGGCACACTAATGAGGTCTCACAAGGCATCAACCATGCCAAATTCAAATTTTTCCGGTGCCGAGAAACCCTAATACGGATCGTTAACTAGAGATTAGGCGAAACATGCAACTAGTTAACAACTTAACTAAGAGTGAACGAAAATACAACCTTTGTAGATCCGGTCCTCCACCTCCATAGCTCCGTGATGATGCCCCCTCGCTGCGATCATTGGATCGAGGGCTCTAGCGTCGGCTTCATCGGAGAAATGGGCGGGCTAGGTCATCGACTTCGATGCCGAAGATGATCTACGTCGAGGCAACGCAAGATCAAGCTCCAACTTCACCAAGTCATGAAACTTGTGAAGAAAACACCCTATACTACATGGCAAGTGGTAGAGGATGAAGAAATAGGAAGTGGGTTCACTTTAGAATTGGATTTCTCACTCTTTTTCTCAAATCACCATTGAAGCTAGCAAGCTTCTTTCTTCTTGAAGAAGAAGAAGAAGAAGAAGATGATAATATCATAAGAATATCAATAATAGAAAATAAAATGATTCTTATGATATTAGCAACCATGGTTAAGTGTAGAGAATGAACTAGGGTTTAGTTAAAGGGTTAGGGTTTAGGAAAGAAACAAAATGGCTTTGACTTTCAAACCTTCATGAAGCTTCAAGTGAAATCCAAATAAAGTCACCATTTTATTTCTCACCAAAAAGAAAGAATAAATAAATGAATAAGTAAATAAAGCAAATGAAATGAAACCCTAACTATTTACTAAACATGGTTTAATTCAAACATACACCCAAACTTGCATGCATCATCAAACATGATACAAACTAGTGCACAAAACTATATCATATATATAATGTGCACATCAAATGAGAAAATCCATTTTAAGTGAACCAATACTAGTTAATGTAAAGTAATATATCAAATATTTAATTATACATTAAATCATTAAATCAACACTTGATTTAACGATCCGGTCATATAGCATATGACCGACTAATATCCAATGCATTGACTCATCAAATCAATCCTTGATTCGATAACTAGGTTATATCGCATACAACCAATCGATACATTCATCACGAGAATAGAATACGGTATCACATACACGCATTATTCTTGGTCCCGCACATATCTCATATGCGCTCCTATTTCGTTTCGCTTGAGCCAGGAAACCTCTGTGTAGGACTCTAAAGACTCGTCAATACGCCGGCAGCAGATGATGATCATATAAAGCACCCACAAGCCGCAAGCGGTCTGCTAAACGTAACGGCCACCCGGGTATTGAGCGATTAGAAGATCGACGAGCAAGCCCGCTCACACTCTTGTGAATCCAACCAGTAACACTTACCGTACAGTCCAGTCTCGTCGTCTGATATGTCGCATATCTCGCCTAGGGGTGGTAAACGTCAGACCCCAATAGCTCGATAAGTCGTGTCGATATGAGGTCTATAACAGTTCGAGAAACTACAGGTAACACTTACCAGTAAATCTCAGCAACCCTGGCCAGGGATTTCCGGTTATAGCCAATCGAACACAGCGCAACATCAACTCCCTATACCGGGAGAGACGAATCCCCTCCTATCGCTCATTTCCTCCATGTGATTCGGGACTGTATCTAAAAACCACCGTTTTGCATGCCCTCTTGGACGTGGTAAGGTGGAAATCAAAGCACAGTGGGAATCACACAAGACTCTATGACGATCTCGGGTCAACAGACTACTCTGTACCAGTGTCACCAGAGAACTGCCATCTGACGTAAGGTATAATACCATCTGGGAGTTCTCGGCGAGTCCGTCCAGTGTACTCAGTCTCCACTGAGCACCCGTATATCATCTCTGATGTCAAACACCAATGGATATGGGATCATCCATCGCCCATCTGTATGGGTTGAGAAGGTATACGCTAGTCTACTCTGGTATATCGATGCCCCGTCTCGATACACCCACGACTAGGGACCTTAAAGGATGTACTTATGGACTACCATGTCCCCACTAGTATGATCCGCATCATAGTCCAGGTAGTCAAGTACACATCCTAAGGGCTTTACCAACATGTAACAGAGAGACAATCAGTGTACACGTTAAAGTAAAGAGCAACCAGATAGCATACTATCATGTCGAGCAAGAAAGTCCTCCCTATATATGTCCAAGTATCCACTACAATATACATCCTATGTATAGTAATGGCCTCTAGGGCATACATATAACTAACAATCTCCCACTTGCACTAGGGCCATCTGATAGCAGTGGTTGTAGTATCTTATACTCAACCATCCCATAAAAGTCTCTCTCTGGGAAAAGGCCTTTGTGAGTGGATCCGCCGTGTTGTCCTCTGAGTCTACTCTCCTAACCTCGATCACCCTGGAGATCAACCATCTCCATGATCAGGTGATACTGCCTTAGAATATGTCTGGATCACTGATGGGACGGGCGTTCCTAGGCATAAGCCACAACTCCATTGTCTCACAATGGTAGGAACGATGTTCATCTCATGAACTAATATACACCCAGACTTCCTCTTTGGTAGCATCTTAAGTAGCGATGTACCAGCCTTTATCGTCTAGTATGCCATGGTATCTAGCTTGGAACTTTTCCAACATACCGTCCCTCCACTGAGAGTATAGACAAGCCTGTGACTGACATTCAGTCGTCTTTATCACCCTGGAACCTTTCCAGTGATTCTCCCCAGGATCGATTGATACCATCTCACTATATCTAATGAGAATCCTAACATCCATTTAGATCTATCTCATAGATCCAAAATCCAGGATTCAGGAGGTATCGCTTTGATCCTATATGGAGAATCTTTGTGATAAGCGGAGATTGAACGAGCGTAGCATAGGAAACTCCTTCCCTATCAAGAGCATGTCATCCACGTACTCTACGAGGATCGTCACCATACTCCCTACTACCTTTTTGTTTATACAAGGTTCATCTACCATTTTGATGATATCAAATTCTTTGACTACTACATCAAAACAGACGTTCCAACTCCGCGATGCCTGCTTTATCCTATAAAGCAACTTGTACACGTTTCCGCTGCTCCCACTGTCTACGAAGCCCTCTGGCTGTGTACTTACAGACGTTCTCTTCTAAAACATCATTTAGAAAAGCAGTCATGACACCCAACCACCAGATATCGTAGTCATGGTATGCAGCCGTGGCAAGTAGGATCCGGATGGACTTAAGCATAGCCACTGGAAAAGGTTTCATCATTATCCACGCCTGGTCGATGATGAAAACCTTTAATAAGTCTAGCTTTGAAAGTCTCAACTTTTCCATCTACACCAAGTAATCTTCTCAAGATATACTTGCTCCTGATGGGGATTTAACCCTTCAGATATAGAAACCAAAGTCCATACTTTGTTGGTGTACATGGATTCCATCTCAGATCGCTAAGCATCCAACCATTCTTACAGAGTCCCTACTCTCGATGGCCCGCTCGAAAATAGTTGGGTCATCATCTCATGATGCAATCCTCGCTCTCACTGTCATAGAGAAACCGTAGTAACTCTCAGGTGGGTGAGGAACCCTACTAGATCGGCGGAGAGGCTGAGGTTCGTTGGAAACTATTGAATCCTTTGGTTCTTTCAAATCATCAGCTGCAGTTTGTAAAGCTGGAACCTTTCCAGTTCTACATAACAGACCTGGCCTCGAGCTTGTCCGGATTTTGCTTTTAGACATAGGCCGGTCAACCCTAAATCTTAACTAACTTAAGATATGGGCTCTTCCCTTTCCATATCACATATGAAGTGGTAGGCAACTGATTTGATCGGAACCCTATTCAATAGGTATGCAACTTCATAAGTGCATAACTCCCAAAAGGAAATAGGAAACTCAGTAGTACTCATCATAGAGCGCACCATATCATATAAGGTGTGATTGCTCCACCCCGATATACCATCGTGCTATGGTGTATACGGAAGAGTAATGCTGAGAGAGAATCTCATTCTCCTTTAGAATAGTCCAGGATTTCCATGCTCAAGTATTCTCCTCCCTGATCACATCAAATGACATAATACTTTTACCTGTATTTTGGTTCTCTACTTCTAATTTATATTCTGTGAATATCTCAAAAGGTTCGGACTTGTGTTTCAACAGGAACATATATCTGAATCTTGAGAGATTATCAGAGAATGTAATGAAGTACTAAGAACCGGTCTTGGCATGTGTAGACAGGGGACCTTTCATACATCAGCATGTATCAATCCCAAGAGTTTACTAACTCTTTCTCTGTTTCCAATAAACAGAGCTGTGGTCATCTTATCTTTGTGACATGACCGGCAAGTTTTCACAAGATGTAGATTCAAACAGATTTAAATATGCATCTATGTGCAACTTAGCTAGTCGGGTCGCATTGATATGACCTAGTCTACAATACCACAAGAAGGATCCGTTCATTCTTAAACTGTTCCTCTTGTGTGTGTTCCGTATACTAAGAACTGTAGTTTGATTTAGAACATCAATGCTTTTAGATAACGTGCCTGAACCGATCAACTTTTGATATAGGAAATGTTCAAAACATTATCCAACAATACAAAATTTTATCATTTCTTTACTAATAAAGAGACTGATATGATTTTGTATATCAGGTTCAGTATCTAATAACATTCGTTCAGAATCAATGTATTTAGAATACAGGGTGACAGTGACCAACAGACTTGGCTGCAACACTTGCACCGTTTTCTGTCTCATGAAACTTATCACCCGTTCTTAGTTCTCTACCTTTCTGTAGCCCTATGTAACAGATTACATATCTGGGATCCTGATCCAGTATCAAATACCCAGGACGTAGAGGATACAGAGAAACAGTTCTTTGGAATGAACACACCCGAAGATGATGCATCAGTATGCACTTTCTTCGTTTGGGCGGCACGGGAATTCTGGTAATCCCCAATTTCTTGCTTTGTCTTATAACAATTATAAGTTGGAGCGGGACCAACGTTCCCCAGCTCAGTATAACAAGCGGGTTCGGTCAATATATCCGTTTTATTATCTTGATTAAGGCGTGATATGGTCGCTACCTGGAGAGAGAGAGAAGAAAACACTCTGCGTGCGCTCTTGCAAGAATAGATTGGTTATTATTTTATCTAATCAGGATGGCTCCCACTGTTTTTATCAAATCTTCCTTCAAACCCTAAAAGGAAAGACTAGCCGGGATTAATTACACGCTACAAGTTCGCCAATCTTTCAGCCAGGCCATTGTCGGTACTTTGAGGGAGGTCCCCCGTGCTTTCGCACGAACCTAATTAATGTAAACCTCGTTTTCCCAGAGACGTAACCTCGTTAACACCTTTCTAGACACCTACTTGATCGGCTAATTGTAATGTGTAAAACTCTCCCAGGAGTAACTTTTACTCGCAGCGGGTATCGGGATCCAACTATCTCATAGAAGGTATGCAATCTCATTGCAAATTTCAAAACTTGAAATTCCCAATAATATTTTTCCCCAAACGATCTATGACCTTGACATGGTCAACAAACCATAGACCGTAAGTCAAGTTCAACCCGTCATTTCTTGATTGAATCAAACCCACCCGCACGACCCTTGACAAGGTCAACAAGGCCGTACGACTACCCTAACCCAATCTGCATCATATGCATAAGCAGATAAATACTGGTTAGCTACCGCACACTGCGCCTTGACAAGGTCAACAAACGCAGCACGAATACTAAACAGGACTTATCTGAAATGACGGAGGGCTACGACAGGTTTTTCTGAAAACCTATTGCGTAATGAACTTGATATCGTTGTAGAATCAAATGATTTTGAAATGGAGTGTTTTTTAAGCTTTACTAGTTTTGCTAAAGGGGTCACTCCCGGTGAAGGGATCGTCGGCCCTTTCCTCGTCGAATGAGGTGCGGGATATATCATATATATCGCTGTGCAAAGCAGAAACTATATAAGCTATCAAAAGAAAAACCAAGTGTGTAGCATCTGCCAGTTATTGCTAAAGGGGTCACTCCCGGTGAAGGGATCGTCGGCCCTTTCCTCATCGAATAAGGTGCAGGATATATCATATATACTGCTGTGCAAAGCAAGAACTGTAGCTACCTGTTTTTTATTTTTGAAATTCGATTCCACAACATCTTTAGGTTTCTTTTCTTTCATTAATCATATTAATGAAGTCCCATCATTTAAGTTACCTAAACATCACAGATAAATACGACGTATACTTATGCTATCCGCATTCGCCTCGATGTCCCCTCGTGCACCGTTAGGTTAGGTAACTAACGGCAGAGCGGGGCAGGGCTAGCGCGGGTGTAAAACATAAGTAACGTCTATATAATATATCATATATACCATATATAGTATCCATCACAGAACATATCACATGATCACATCACAGATATCGCAGCAGAAGAATCATATGAAACATTGGATATACTAGGACGTCCGTGTTTTCAATACGAGCCAGTATAAAACACGGATTCCACGGTCGCGATAAATAGCCAAACCCACACCCCTAGACCCCTACGAGAGCGGCAAGCAACCCTACCAATTCTGGAGTTAGGAGACCCGGACTCGACTCCTCGAGTTGGTCTCCCACTGGACTCCAGAACCCGGTTACTTGTGCCCTCCTTCTTGGGTCTATCCTAATGCGGAAAAGTAAATAATATACAAAAGGTGACATCTTCCGCAACCTGGAAGTGCCCCCAATAAAAGAATATTACATACAAGTTTTTACATGAATGAAAATGAAAAAACACTCATCTCACATAAAAACCCCCGGCTATTCAAACACGACGATCCAATATAACATATCCAGCAACACATAACATCACATGTCATCAACGTAAGTAAATATGCGTATCCCAATTGTCGACATATAGCAACGAAATTGGCGATATCACATATTACACTTACGGTCACAGAAAAGAAAGTGTAAAACTACAACAGTTGGAATCCGCAACCTCCATAGACATCGCATGCCTAATCAAATGAATTACTTAGACATCGCATGCCTAACAATTATAAACTCCGCATTTTAGTCTCTATATCGAAAACACTTTTCAATATCTAGTCGGGCAATTCAACAAGATTCCCGAAAAACTGATCGAATGCTTGTCGCAAACTTTAGTAGACGGCCGCACCCCCGATACCGTCGACGAAGTGCACCAAGGCGGAACACCGCTACCGCGAGCACCCGAACGGATGCTTTCGGCGACGGGGTTCTCCAACAGTTACTTGGTCGGGGCTAAGGGGTGTAGCTGTCTATTAATTTTATCCGACGAGTATCCGCGTACGCTACGTGATTGCGACGGACTTTTGATCACATCAAAATTCCGTGGCAACCGATCAAGTGAGACTAAAGTGCTCCATTTATAACATCCAAATCAGTTATCTCATAACTACTTGTGGATTCCAAATATTATATCACATTCCAGATAAATAGAAAATGTTAAACTTTTCGATCGAACAATCAAATACCCAAGTTTTCCCGAAACAACTCAACACATGAAATAAGTTTAAAAACATTCACTTCATGCCTCAGTACCAACGGTCCAGCCGTAGAAGGGTCAAGCCAATGCCTCACATGTAGCACGCCGTACTGCCCCAAACCCTAAGGTTCAAAGGGAAGTTCAAGACGGTCACATAATCGAGTTAAGGTTTGTTGTCTTCTAGAGGGTCCATCTTGTTACTTGCACTACTTAGAACTTCATTAAACTACGGAAAGATCCAACACTTGGAATTTTCCCGACAGGGGAAAAAGTGGGTATTTATATCCGGTCGAACTTTTTAACAGTTTTTAAAATATCCGGAAAAACATAAACGAAGTTAAATTATCCGATCAAATTAACGAGTCCCCAATAAAACCCTAGAAAACTCAACACTTGAGTGGAATTAAAAAATTCCCATAAAAAATTGCCAAGAAAGGACCTAAAAATAAATATATGAAATTTCAGGGACTAAGTTCAAATTTTGGCCGCGGAACCGCCGCCAAACCCATGGTTTCGCCGTGGTTCCGCGGTCAAAATATTGACTTAGTGGACCGTACTTCACAGTAATTCTTAGTTTTTCCTGATTATTTTTCTGAGAATTTTTAATTCACAAAAATCGACTGTTTTGGAAAATGTACAGAAAAGGGTTTTGTCGGGGTTTACGGGTTCGATCGGACTTCTAACTTTGTCTACACTTCGCCTAAAGCTCTAGCTAGGCTCTGATACCACTGTAGGGTTCTTAGGCACACTAATGAGGTCTCACAAGGTATCAACCATGCCAAATTCAAATTTTTCCGGTGCCGAGAAACCCTAATACGGATCGTTAACTAGAGATTAGGCGAAACATGCAACTAGTTAACAACTTAACTAAGAGTGAACGAAAATACAACCTTTGTAGATCCGGTCCTCCACCTCCATAGCTCCGTGATGATGTCCCCTTGCTGCGATCATCGGATCCCGGGCTCTAGCGTCGGCTTCATCGAAGAAATGGGCGGGCTAGGTCGTCGACTTCGATGCCGAAGATGATCTACGTCGAGGCAACGCAAGATCAAGCTCCAACTTCACCAAGTCATGAAACTTATGAAGAAAATACCCTATACTACATGGCAAGTGGTAGAGGATGAAGAAATAGGAAGTGGGTTCACTTTAGAATTGGATTTCTCACTCTTTTTCTCAAGTCACCATTGAAGCTAGCAAGCTTCTTTCTTCTTGAAGAAGAAGAAGAAGATGATGATGATAATATCATAAGAATATCAATAATAGAAAATAAAATGATTCTTATCATATTAGCAACCATGGTTAAGTATAGAGAATGAACTAGAGTTTAGTTAAAGGGTTAGGGTTTAGGAAAGAAACAAAATGGCTTTGACTTTCAAAGCTTCATGAAGCTTCAAGTGAAATCCAAATAAAGTCACCATTTTATTTCTCACCAAAAAGAATAAACAAATAAATGAATAAGTAAATAAAGCAAATGAAATGAAACCCTAACTAGTTACTAAACATGGTTTAATTCAAACATACACCCAAACTTGCATGCATCATCAAACATGATACAAACTAGTGCACAAAACTATATCATTTATATAATGTGCACATCAAATGAGAAAATCCATTTTAAGTGAACCAATACTAGTTAATGTAAAGTAATATATCAAATATATAATTATACATTAAATCATTAAATCAACACTTGATTTAACGATCCGGTCATATAGCATATGACCGACTAATATCCAATGCATCGACTCATCAAATCAATCCTTGATTCGATAACTAGGTTATATCGCATACAACCAATCGATACATTCATCGCGAGAATAGAATATGGTATCACATACACGCATTATTCTCGGTCCCGCACATATCTCATATGCGCTCCTATTTCGTTTCGCTTGAGCCAGGAAATCTCTGTGTAGGACTCTAAAGACTCGTCAATACGCCGGCAGCAGATGATGATCATATCAAGCACCCACAAGCCGCAAGTGATCTGCTAAACGTAACGGCCATCCGGGTATTGAGCGATCAGAAGATCGACGAGCAAGCCCACTCACACTCCTGTGAATCCAACCAGTAACACTTACCGTATAGTCCGGTCTCGTCGTCTGATATGTCGCATATCTCGCCTAGGGGTGGTAAACGTCAGACCCCAATAGCTCGATAAGTCGTGTCGATATGAGGTCTATAACAGTTCGAGAAACTACAGGTAACACTTACCAGTAAATCTCAGCAACCCTGGCCAGGGATTTCCGGTTATAGCCAATCGAACACAGCGCACCATCAACTCCCTATACCGGGAGAGACGAATCCCCTCCTATCGCTCATTGCCACCATGTGATTCGGGACTGTACCCAAAAATCACCGTTTTGCACGCCCTTTTGGACGTGGTAAGGTGGAAATCAAAGCACAGTGGGAATCACACAAGACTCTATGACGATCTCGGGTCAACAGACTACTCTGTACCAGTGTCACCGGAGAACTGCCATCTGACGTAAGGTATAATACCATCTGGGAGTTCTCGGCGAGTCCTTCCAGTGTACTCAGTCTCTACTGAGCACCCGTATATCATCTCTGATGTCAAACACCAATGGATATGGGATCATCCATCGCCCATCTGTATGGGTCGAGAAGGTATACGCTAGTCTACTCTGGTATATCGATGCCCCGTCTCGATACACCCACGATTAGGGACCTTGAAGGATGTACTTATGGACTACCATGTCCCCACTAGTATGATCCGCATCATAGTCCAGGTAGTCAAGTACACATCCTAAGGGCTTTACCAACATGTAACAGAGAGACAATCAGTATACACGTTAAGCTAAAGAGCAACCAGATAGCATACTATCATGTCGAGCAAGAAAGTCCTCCCTATATATGTCCAAGCATCCACTACAATATACATCCTATGTATAGTAATGGCCTCTAGGGCATACATATAACTAACACGATGCAGACCCACGGAAGTACCTGTTCGACGAATGGATATTCTCGATTTAGACTAACTAAAAAACCCGAACGGGAGACCGAAGAAAACGTGGATGGAGACGATACAACAAGATATGGATGAAAATGGCCTTAATGAAAGTATATTGTTCGATAGGAGTGAGTTAAGGTGGAGGATTCATGTGCTCGAGCCGGTGTGATACTCATGTTGGTTCATGTAACCTGTCCCATATGCTTGGGATAAAAGGCTCAATTGTTGTTGTTGTAACGTAGCAATTGCAAAGCACCCATCAATTTACCATCTCATTGAAATTTCCATTCACTTAAAATACAAGTTTTCTAAGCTAAAGTGTTGGTGTGGATTCCGCCCATAACTGTACCCCTTTTATGATCTTACCCATCCGAAGTATAGATTATGAGCATTGCTAAATAACCTATCAAAGTGATCTAGAAAAATCAATTTATGACCATCCTACATTTATCTTTTAAGTGTATCTTTTTAGAATAATAATTTATACGATTAACTTTTCTACTGGTCTAGGTTCATCCTACGCATGTTAATATTTAGCTACTCATACTAAAATTAACGACACAAGAATTGCATAAATTAAAAGGATGAAACATGATTAAAAATAAAAACAAGTAAAAGAAAAATAATAAAGAATAAATTGCAAAAAGTATACAATAAAAATTGTAATGACCCTCATATTCCTATACCTTTGTATATATTTAAATATCGTATTCTCCTGAAATACGAGTACTTGTCGAATATTCAAAAGCCGTATTTCACTTCGGGATTTATTTTTCCTTATAACTATTTCTTTTCCTTTCACCCCAAATCCCATTCATTTTCTCTCATTTTATTTCCATTTATTTTTTTTAAACTCAACTCTCTTTTATTTAAAACCGTTTCTATTTTAATTTTTCAAAGCCCAACACTCACAGGCCCAAGTCCCTTCTTATTTTCCTTTCCTCTTAATTCCCTTATGTTATTGATTTGGAGTATCGGCTAATAATCTTGTGTTAATTATTATTAATTGTTATTAATGATAATTAATTGGGATGTTATATTAACCCAATTCAAAACCAAACCCTTTCTTCCCTCTTCTCCATGTTATTTTCTCTTCTTTAAATTTTTTTTTGAATTCTCTCAATCAAAACCAAAATCTCCCTCATAAATCCCATTAAACCAAGTTTTTATTACCCATTAATCCTATTAATTCTCGTTCCTCTCTCAAAATCTCTCATTCTCTCTTTCTCCCTCATCCCCTCCCTCCTCCGAGCACTTCGCCGGGCACACACTTCGTCGGCTGACCCCCTCACACCATCGTTGCCCCAGCTCCTCCAACCTCCTCTCTCATCTCCCCTCGCTGGCCTCTACCCCCAAGCCTCACGCCATGCCCTTCGAAACTTGAGCAGCCGAGCTCAAGCTTCGAGCCAACTCCAGCATCCAAGCCTGGGCTCCATCATCGTTGTGTCGCCACTGAGCCACTGCCGGAGCTCCTAGCCGTCGCCCGCGGCCACTAAGGCCACCATCGATGCCTACAGATCCTCATCCATCGACGTTTTCAATTTGAGCTCGGAGGTGTTCCACGAAATGCCTGAAAGGGTTTTCTCTCGTTTTCACCCATTCTAATCGCGCGTAAGTCCCCTTCTTCGTTCTCTCTCTTCCGTTCTTTCCCATTGCCCATCCTTTGTCTTCATACCAATCAATAATATTTTCGTTCCAGTCACCTACACATGTTGTATCATGCCTACTTATATAAATTTAAGCTTCTACAGTTGTTAGTTGAATTCACTTATGAGGCATTGCAAGTGTACAGCTGAGATGGTATTTAGTTTTGCTTGTATCTTTAAATCCAGTGGGATATCTAATTGCTTAACATAACAAGAAATCTAATTGCTTTGTTGGTTGTGGTCTTTGATTTTCACCTTGAAGCTTCCTTCTGCATGATAATTTTTGTCTAAATTTTCATAAGTGATGCATATATATACATTAAACCCCCTTTTAGAAGTAACTAGCTTTTAAGGTCACACAACCGAGAGAAGAAGGTTTAGCCTTGAGATATCCACACATGTATACATATAGTTTGAGACCAAATCTATGTTCATATCATGACCCGAAAATGGCACGTGGCCGGCACCTGAATCACATGAAACCTATAGGACCCCACCATAATCCAAGTAAGCCGAAAGCCCAGAAATCTAAACTTTTTTAGGAAAATAATAGAGGTGAAGTTTTGAAATAAGGGTATAATGAATTTAAGTTCTTCTTTTAAAAAAAAATTAAAGTAATGATATGAAATTACAAGTGGGTTGTATACTATTTTTGAAAACATTTTCTTCATTTGAAATTTGTGCAGCAGCTCCTTTGTAAATTTTGATCCAAAACCAAAACATAATAATATTATACGCATCCCCAAGAGGGAACTAGCTCTTCTCCAATTGGCGGAAACAACCACGCAAAAACGAATATACGACGCACCAAGGCGAAGATCAATCACAGAAAAGAAGATAAAGAAAACCAAAATATCCTTAAACCCAAAGATAAAGAATAATACATATCTCGCTCTAAGTCTGAAAGAATATATAAGTCCGTGGATTCTAATTCTATCAAATATAAAAAGTCTAGTTGATGGAGCTTTTAACTAGATACAACTAAATAGACATATACAAATGATGGTCACGATCCAATGTGTAACCCACCTACCAATGCAAATCACCCAGAAGAAAAATGTGTGCCAGCAAACTGCTACTGAATCCGTGCGGTCAATCCTGCAAGAAGACTGTGGCACAACGGGGGTGACTTGCTAACTCGTGAGTAGAAGACATTATCAGGTAGAAATCGAATGTATGGCGGTCTCCTAGGTCATACAGTAATATATATAATATAATAATATTGTGTGGTAACGCGGATGATCGTGTAAGCACAAGTATAGTAATGGTAATGTAATCGTGCCCGTGTCATAATATGGTACCATATCATCTATATCATATATATGTGTATATGTGTATCATGTTAGTGTGATATGCCCTAGAGGCCATTATTGTATAGTACCAGTTTGTATATTATATTTTGGAAGCTTGGGATATATACACAGATTTATAGCAGTCTTGCTCAATACGGTAGTATGCTACTTGGTTTGTATCTATCTTAATATGTGTATATGTTTCTTTTGATATATCGCTAATACATATTGATAGAGCCCTTAGGATCTTTGCTTAACTACCAGCATTGTGATGGTAGTCACACTTGTGGGGGTTGGGTAGTTTACAAGCACATCCTTATACAGGTCCCCAGTCATAGGATTATCGAGACAGGGCATCGATACTCTGGAGTAGACTGGTGTGTACGCTTCTCGTCCCAGCTGGGGAGATGGTCTGTCCCACAGCCATCAGTATGTCGTACTGGAGATAGTATGCAGGTGCTTATTAGGTTATGAGTACACTGGACATGACTCGTCGGGAACTGTTGGTTGGTACTATACCTTTCGTCAGATAACAGTTCCCAGGTGACATGAGTACAGCTTAATCTGTTGACTTGACACTGCCACTTCGCCTCAAGTATGTTCCCACTGCTCTTAGATTACTACCCTACCACGGCTCTATTGAGTCGTGCAAACAGGTAGTAGTTGGGTGCAGTCCCGAAGCACTTGGAGATAGTGGCGGTGAGACAGTATTCGTCACTCCCGATATTGGGGTTGATATCGCGCTGTGTCTAGGAGAGCCATTACACAAAGTCCCTGGCCAAAGCAAGCGAGATTTACTGGTAGTGTTTCCAGTAGTTTCTCAGGGTGTTTTGTTCTACACTCCGACACGACTTGTACCGCTATTAGGAGTCTGACGTTTTACCGCCCCCTTAGGCCCGACATGCGATGCTCTTACACGAACAGACCGAATTGTACGGAGATTGTCACATTCAGGCTCAGTAGGAGTTCGGATGGGTTCACCTCATTGGTCTTCTTATCGGCATCTACCTGGGGACCGTTACATACTGCTAGTACCGCTTGCGGCCTGTGGTTAAACCCACTGCCAGAGTAGTGTCGAGTCTTTAGAGTCCCACACAGAGGGTTGTTCACCTTTGGGCAAAACAGAGTAGAGGTCGTATGGTTTTACGACGAGGGTTCGTTCACATATGCGAACTTGTGCGCGTTTGGTGTTCGGGCAGTTGATACTAGTGGGCTTTGGTTTAAGCCAGATCCTAGTATTTGTTTTGGGATTGGTCTAGTCTTATTGTATTCGTGTTTCTATGGAACACGGATGCGGGTATGTATGTACAGTTGACAGGGGCGGAGAGGGAGACACCTCATTAGGGTTTTGACCATTGACTTGATCAAAACCATAATGAGAAGGAGGAATATGATTAATAGTTTTAATTAAGGATAATTGTATCATGGTTAGAGTTGGGTTGACCATTTGACTTGTTGACTCACATTGACTTAGATATTTTCTTTTGTTGGGCATGAGATATTTTTTGAAGCATGCTTAGCAATAATTATGAAATGATAGTGGTCAAATCAACTCACCATCACAATTTTCTTAATTATTATTATTATTATCATATATTTTTCATATGAGAGCTTTGTTATCTCATTCTCTCATTATCTTTCTCTCTCTACCTCTCTCAAAAAGCTTAAGTGTTTCATGTGTTGAAAATCAAAGCTTGAAGACTAAACCACCAAAATACTTCTCTACTCACTCTAGGGTTCTTAGTGTAGCAAGCCAAGAACTCTAGTTACTTCATTGTTGAGGTAGACGCTCAAGATAGAGGCCTTCGGGTGGATCGTTCTTTGACCTAGAGAAGACAACGAGGAGGAGCCATCTACACCACTCCAAGGAGCTAGCAACTAGGAGGACCACAACAAGAAAAGAAGGAGTTCAAGAACTAGGTATAACCATCTAACCTAGTAGTTTAAACTTCGTATTTGTTTGTTAGTTTTTGTTTAGCAAAGATTCTTCATGGTTAGTATATGTTTTCTTTGAGAAAAATTTGATTTTTACCTATTCCTCCTCCCCGTTAAGCACCGGGGTGGGTAACATAGACTTACAGTGGTATCAGAGCCGAGCTAAACATAAAACTAACCGTTCAAACAACTAGATAAACTACGAAAACGAAACGACCCAAAACAACGACGCCCAAAATCTGAGTTTCTGTCGATTTTTTATGAGCTCTAAAAATTATTTAAACATGTACAGTGTCATCTTTGAACATTAAAAAGGCCACGAGACAAAACTGGAGCAATTCCTTACCTGGAGGGCCGGCCACAGTAGCCAGAATTCCGGCCAGGCCGGTTTGGACAGGGAGGAATTGGTTCGATTTTTGTAGTTGGTCTTTTGGCTTAAATCTTGGGCTTCAGGAGTTGTTTAATTTCGCCAATTTTGACTTTGCTGAAAATTATTCACTGTAACATTTGTCGGGTGTTTCGAAGTTGCAGTTTATTGTTGTTTGATGTTTCATGTTCTGTATAATGTGTTTTAAACTTCCGCTAATTGCTATATGTTGATTAGTTGGGGGTTGCACATTTCTGTGATGTTTCTATTGGTTTGTGGATATGAACTTGTTGGATCGTCGTAATGAATAGCCGGGGATGTGAGATGAGGGTTTTCATTTTTCATTCAATGTAATATTTGTAATTTGATGTAATATTATTTCATGGTCACACATCCGGGTTGAGCTTGTAGCCACCATTGTATATTATTTCTTTTACTGTTATTGCTCCTAGGATAGACCCAAGGTGGGGTGCACAAACTACCGGGTACTTAGAAGTGCTCAGTGGCCTACTCACGTTGTTGAGGGAGGCTGCTTCACTTCGGGTATTTGGCGGGTAGTTTGCCGCACCCGTAGGGGTCTATGGTGGGGTTTGGCTATTCATCGCGACCGTGTAATCCGTCTTTTGTTGCAGGCTCGAACGAAACGCGGATTCCTAGCATATCCAATGTGTTCATCTGTGATCTGGAATGACTATCATTGCGTCTGACGAATATTTATATCTATATATGATATCTAGTAGGCGTTGCTTATGTTTTGCATCCGCGCTAGTCCAGCCCCCGCTCTGTCGTTAGTTAAGTAACCTAACTGGTGATGACGGGGCCCAGTGGCGAATGCGGATGGCATAAGCGTACGTCATATTTTCTTTTTTTTCCGCAATGGTAGGATTAATTAATGGGACGCATTATATTAATGCAAAGAAAATAAACCAAAGCTGAATCGTTGGAACAATTTCAAAACCACTCGGTTTTTTCAAAACAGAAAACTTTCAAAATGCGGAGCTTAAACCACTCCTTTTAAAAGCTATCAGATTCCTTCGATTATATCAAGTTCACTACGTTCACGGTTTCGCCAAAACTACTCGTAGCTCTCCGTCATTTCAGTTAAATATTCAGTAGTATTCAAGCTATGTATTTTGACCTTCGCCAAGGCATAGTGTTTGGTAGCTGCCGAATATTTATCTGTTGCATAGATAGATGCGTTGGTTTGGGACAGTCGTACTGCTATTTTGGCCTTCGTAAAAGGTATGTACGTGTGGGTTCAAATTAACCTGGATAATGACGGGTAGAACTTGACATGTGACTTATGATGTGTTGGCCTTCGTCAAGGTCATAAGAGTATGGGGCAAAAATCCATATCGGGAGTTTCTAAAGAAACTGAAACTTGCTAGTATTGCATACCATTTGGAGTGATAATTTTTGGTAGGATTCCTTCAACTTTATCACACAATGATATTTGGATCCCGATCCTACTTTGAGTATATGCTACTCCTCGGGAGATTTTTTTCACTTAACGATCAATGCTATAAACCAAGTAGGTGTCTAGAAAGGTGTTAGCGGGGCTACGCCCACAGGGAAAAGAGGTTATTTAATTAAGGAACTTCACGAAAGCGTCGTAAAACCTCCCTCGAAGTACCGACACCGGCCTGGCTGAACGGTTAAGCAAGTATTGTACGGTGAGATCAATCCCGACCAGTTCTTCTTTTATGGTTTGAGGAAGGATTCGAGAAACAGTAGGAGCCATCCTGTTTAGACAAACTAAAAACCACTCTAAATTTGCAAGAGCATCATGCTAAAGTGTTTCTTCTCTCTCTCCTAATTGCAGCAACCATACAACATGACGGGCCTTAAGTTACTTTTAGATAAAAATATACTGATAGGGCCAAACAATAAAGATTGGTTCAGGAATGTCAAAATGGCAATCACTTATGACAAGTTGGGGTATCTCCTTACCACTAAGGCCCCCGCCGTCCCTGGTCCATGATCTAGTGTCGCGGATAAGGAAATCCGTAAGACCTGGGAGATTGACAGCGCGAAGGCCAAGTGCCTTGTGCTTGCCTCTATGGACAATGAACATCAGAGGAGGCACGAGAATATAGATCTTGAATCCATATTTCTACATACTAAGGAACTATATGGAGAGCAATCCCGTATCGCAAGATACGAGACCTCGAAGAAGCTATTTTCAGCGAGGTTGGCCGTCGGATCATCTGTAGCGAAACACGTTCTTAAGATGATTGGCTACATTGAGGAGCTCGCGGACCTCGGGACCACGTTAGAGAACGAGCTCTACACAGACTTGATTCTCCAGTCCCTTCCTTCCACCTATGCCCAGTTTATCCTGAATTTCAACATGCAAGGAAAAGAAGTTGAACTTTCGGAACTCCTCAACATGTTGAGGAGTGCAGAAGGTACCCTGCAGAAAGTCAGGAAAACACCCGCTTTGTTTGTTGAAGGAGCTTCCTCTTCTAGGTCCAAGGCGAAAGCCAAAGGAAAGAAGAAGAAGGCCCCCACCAAACCAAGGGGCGGTGTTAGTAAGGTGGAAGCCAAGGGAAAAGCAAAGGTAGCGGGACAGATTGTGGGGAAGGAAGAATACTTTTATTGTCACAAGAAAGGACAATGGAAGAAAGATTGTAGGGCTTGGAAGGCCAAGAACCAGGACCTGAAGCAAGTTGTGGGTTCGGCTTCAGGTGTGTATGTTATTGAAAAATGTCTGTCAATCAACTCTACTTCCTGGGTATTGGATACCGGATCAGGATCTCATATCTGTAATTCATTGCAGGCACTGAGAAGCCGTAGGGTTTTGTAGGCGGGTGATATGACCCTCAGAGTTGCAAACGGAGCAAGCATGGATGCTGAGTCCGTAAGGGACTATCACTTAGGATTGACAGATGGACATGTTTTGGTTTTGCGCAACTGTTATTTTGTACCCAGTTCGACTTGTAATATCATATCTGTATCTTTAATGTCTAAAGAAGGTTATGATTTTGCATTTGTAAGTAATGTTGTAAACATACACCTTAATCATGTTTTGATTGGGTCGGGTACATTAAGCAATGGTATATACGTTTTAAACAAACCACAGATTTTCAATATCCGGAATACACACAAAAGATAGTCTCCAGAATTAAATCATGCTTTCTTATGGCATTGTAGACAAGGTTAGCTAAGTTACATAAAGAATGATATTTGGATCCGTTCGAATATCATTCTTATGCAACTTGTCAATCATGCCTCAAAGGAAAGATGACAAAGACTCCATTCACTGGACACGGAGTAAGAGCGAGCGAGCTCTTAGGACTCGTACACAGTGACGTGTGTGGTCCAATGTCTATACATGCAAGAAGTGGTTTTTCATATTTCATTATTTTTACGGACGATTTCTCTAGGTATGGACATGTCTTCTTAATGAAGTATAAATCCGAGGCCTTTGAGAAATTGCAGGTATATAAGAATGAAGTAGAAAAACAAACCGGCAAAACTGTCAAGACACTAAGATCTGATCAAGGTGGTGAATACTTAAGTGCCGAGTTCCTGGATTACCTAAAAGAGAATGGAATTCTCTCTCAGCTTACTCCTCCATACACTCCCCAACACAACGGTGTATCGGAGAGACGGAACCGAACCATATTGGATATGGTACGTTCCATGATGAGTAACGCTGAGTTACCGCGATCATTCTGGGGCTATGCACTAGAATCTGCTGCATATCTTTTAAAAAAGATTCCTACCAAGACTGTGCCTACTACACCATATCAGATGTGGAGTGGGAAGAAACCCTATCTTCAATATCTGAAGATATGGGGATGTCCATCTTTTATCAAAAAGCATCATGCGGACAAACTCGAGGCACGCTCAGTACTATGTAAGTTTGTGGGATACCCAAAGAACTCCAGGGGATATCTTTTCTATTACGCAGAGGAACAAAAGGTTTTTGTTTCTCGTCATGCCCACTTTCTGGAACATCAGTTCTTAGAATAAGAAACAAGTGGGAGCGCAATAGAACTGGAAGAAATTCCAGAACCACAAGCTATTACTGAAAGCTTGGTGGAACAAGAAGTTTCAAAAGAATAGGACATTCCCGTACCGCTCCGCAGGAGTAGTAGGCTTTCTCATCCACCTGAGAGATACTACGGCTTTCTCATAGACGGGGATAGAGAGGATTGCATCATTAATAATGATGAGCCGACTAACTTCCAGCAGGCCATTCAGAGCATTAGCTCAGTAAAATGGATAGATGCAATGCGGACCGAGATGGAGTCCATGTACACCAACAAAGTATGGACTTTGGAGTTTGCTCTAGAAGGGGTAAAACCCGTAGGCTGCAAATGGATCTTCAGAAAGAAGATTGGTGTAGATGGACAGGTTGAAACCTATAAGGATAGACTTGTTGCAAAGGGGTTTCGTCAAAGACCTGGTTTGGACTATGACAAAACCTTTTCTCCAGTTTCTATGCTCAAATCCATTCGAATCCTTCTTGCCATTGCTGCCTTCCACGATTATGAGATTTGGCAGATGGACGTAAAAACCGCTTTTCTAAATGGAAATTTAGAGGAGTGTGTCTATATGGACCAGCCAGAGGGATTCATTCAGAGTGGGAGCAGCGGAAAAGTGTGCAAGTTGCTGATGTTCATTTATGGACTGAAGCAGGCATCGTGGAGTTGGAACATCTGTTTTGATGAGACGGTCAAAGAATTTGGCTTTATCAAAAATCCAGATGAACCATGCATTTATAGTAAGATTGTAGCGCGAACTGTCGTATTCCTCGTTTTATACGTGGATGACATTCTTTTGATAGGAAATGACATTCCTATGCTACAATCTGTCAAAGGGTTCTTGTCACACAGATTCTCCAAGAAAGACCTGGGTGGTGCCTCTTACATTCTGGGGATCCAGATCTATCATGATAGATCAAAGAGGATGTTGGGACTTTCGCAGTCCAGGTACATCAACACCATACTGAAAAGATTCAGTATGGAAGATTCAAAGCGCGGAAATTTACCGGCTTATCACGGAATCACCCTCTTCAAAAAGATGTCTCTCAAGACTGATTTAGAAAGGGATCGCATGTCTATTATACCCTACACTTCTGCGGTAGGCTCTATAATGTATGTGATGTTGTGTACCAGACCAGATGTAGTTTATGCACTGAGTGTGGTATGCCGGTATCAGTCAAACCCTAAGGAGAAGCACTGGATAGCGGTAAAGAACATTCTGAAGTACCTGAGAAGGACTAAAGAGATGTTCTTGGTTTACGGCGGAAAGGACCTCCAGATCGAGGCCTTTGCTGACTCCAACTTCCAGAGTGACAAGGATGACTCCAAATCTATGTCAGGTTATGTCTTTACCCTCAATTGAGGGGCGGTCTGTTGGAAGAGTTCCAAACAGGAGACCGTTACTGACTCGACAATGGAAGCGGAGTATATCGCAGCTTCAGATGCCGCAAAAGAAGCTATCTGGATGAGGAAGTTCTTAACAGAACTTCAGGTGGTTCCGTCCATTGTTGATCCAATACCTCTGTATTATGACAACAACGGGGCTATAGCTTTAGCGAAGGAACTCAGGTCCCATCAGATGTCCAGACACATCTTGAGGCGGTATCACCTGATCAGGGAGATCGTGGATCACCGGGAGATCGAGGTTCGGAGGGTTGCTACAGAAGAAAACACCGCAGATCCATTCACAAAGGCCATTCCTCAGACGCAGTTCGAGAGGCTATTCGAGATGATAGGTCTGCGATATGCCACCACATGGCCTTAGTGCAAGTGGGAGATTGTTAGTGTGATATGCCCTGGCCATTATTGTATAGTACCAGTTTGTTTATTACATTTTGGAAGCTTGGGATATATACACAGATTTATAGCAGTCTTGCTCAATACGGTAGTATGCTACTTGGTTTGTATCTATCTTAATATGTGTATATGTTTCTTTTGATATATCGCTAATACAAATTGATAGAGCCCTTAGGATCTTTGCTTGACTACCAGTGTTGTGATGGCAGTCACACTTGTAGGGGTTGGGTAGTTTACAAGCACATCCTTATACAGGTCCCCAGTTGTAGGATTATCGAGACAGGGCATCAATACTCCGGAGTAGACTGGTGTGTACGCTTCTCGTCCCAGCTAGGGAGATGGTCTGTCCACAGCCATCAGTACGTCGTACTGGAGATAGTATGCAGATGCTCATTAGGTTATGAGTACACTGGACAAGACTCGTCGGGAATTGTTGGTTGGTACTATACCTATCGTCAGATAACAGTTCCCAGGTGACATGAGTACAACTTAGTCCGTTGACTTGACACTGCCACTTTGCCTCAGGTGTGTTCCCACTTGTCGGATATAGTGCCCTCTAAGTCAATTATTGGATCGCAGGTACGTGATTGCAATGATTGAGGGAGGACCTATACCGATAAAACAGTGTTACTCGAGATGATAGTATGCTATCTGGTTTGTCTTTATCATCATGATAGAGCCCATAGGATTCTTGTTTGACTACCAGCAGTATGATGGCGATCATATATGTGGGAGCTGGGGTCTATAAGTACATCCTTAAAGTTTCCCTAGTCGTGGGAGTTTCGAGACAGGGCATCGATACTCCAGAGTAGACTAGTGTATACAGTCGAGACCCCGACGAGGGGCGGTGGCCGGTCTCACAAGCCACTGGTGTGAGTTGGATCACCTATGATGTATACAGGTGCTCATTGGGTTATGAGTACACCGGACAGGACTCGCCGGGAACATGCTAGTTGGTATTATACATATCGTCAGATAGCAGTTCCCTGGTGACATGTGTACAGGTTAGTTCATTGACCTGAAGTCGTCATTTGTCTCGTGTGAGTTCCCACTGTGCTTTAATTTATACCCTACCACGGGTCAAAAGAGTCGTGCAAACAGGTATAGTTTGGGTACAGTCCCGAGCCACATTGGAGGCAAGTGAGCGGATCTTCGCGGATTCGTCTCTCCCGGTATTGGGGGTGAGATCGCGCTGTGTTTAGGAGAGCCATTACACGAAATCCCTGGCCAGGGTAATCGAGATATACTGGTAGGTATACCAGCAGAATCTCAGGGTGTTCTGGGCTGCTCTCTGACACGACTTATATCGCTGTTGGGGGTCTGACGTTTACTGGCCCCCTAGGCCGTATATGCGATACTCATAGACGAATGTTCCGGACTGTACGGTTATTGTCACTGTCAGGCTCAGTAGGGTTTATAGATGAGTTCGCTCGTCAGCTTCCCTTCCAATCAATACATATGCAAAACGTTACGTACAGCTTGTACCTCTGACGTGCTAGGGGTTATACCCAGTGCCAGTGTGTTGATGAGTCATTAGAGTCCCCCACCGACACTTTCCCAAGTTCGGGCGAAACGTTGTAGATGCCGTATGGTATTATGGCAAGGTTCGAAAAAAGCACGTGCGCTTTCGCACGTGTTATTTTTCGGGCAGATAATACTGGTAGGCTTTGGTTTAAGCCGGATCCCAGTATTATACAGTGTATATATAATATCTTTATCTCAGTTGCATTTGTATTCGGTCGTAATACAAATGCGGGTATGTTTATACCGTTACGGGGTTATCCTGAAATTCGTTTCGGGATGATTTTTGGAAGTTGCCAGTTTCCAGTTTTCTATCAGCCGTATTTTGACATTCGGTTAAATGCGGATTTATCTTTTCTTGGGATTTGTGTGGAAACTTCTAGAAGAGGTGACTAGGATGGTGACTAGGATAGTGAGGTGGCTTTGTCATTAATGGTTCATTAATGATAAAGCATGACTAGGTTAATTGTGATAGGTTTGCTTTTAATGCTAGTTGATGATTCATTCTTTCTTTAATGACTTGATAAGGTTGAAAGCTTATGGTCACCACTTGATGCTCCTACCCTCACCTCCCTCCTCTCATATATTTGGCCGGCCACTCATTGTATGGGGGTGTGTGATTTTTTGAATCATTTCAAATTGGCAAAAAGATTATGATACAAGTGTATGGAAATTTCCTAGTTCAATTTCCATTCACCCGATTCCAAATGGCAACCTCTATAACCGTTCGTCCGTGACCTTGGACGTAACGAGACAAAGTATTCTACTCATTCTCTACTTCACCTTGGTTGTCTCTTTTTGGCAAACTTGACGATCGAGTTGCCTCGGTTCAGAGGCGGGAGCCCGTTTAAAGATCCGTCGACGTGGTGCCACCTGGACGATGAGAACGGAGATCAAGCAAGTTCGGATCAGTTGCAACATAGCGTGGGATGATGGTTGAAGACCGAAGGACTCGGATCATTCGGTATAACAATTCTACCCTATTTACAATTTGTTAGTTTAGCTTTAATGGACGATCCGGGATAAAGTAAGCGATAGCGCCAGTCGTAAAAGTTTTGTTCCGCATATCGGCGTCTGTTAGACGGCCGGGCCGCCGCCGCGTACTTACAGTGGTATCAGAGCCTCACCATTAAGCTATACTAACTTGTGCTAACGCGTTTAAAAGATCGATCGAACGGATTTCGCGAAATCACAATTTTCTGTACATGATGTTTCTGTCGATTTTTAAAATGTTCTAAAATTCATTTTGAGCATTTCAGAAAATCATGCAGGGTTTTTGAAGAATACTGGTGAAATTTGGACACGTGATCCCACAAAACGACCGCGGATCCGCAGCCCAAACCATGGTTTGGCCGCTGATCCGCCGCTCTTTTGTGGGAACAGTGCGCCAAATTTTTTCAGTGGGTTTCTCATGGGAAATGGTGGTTTTTGGTATATGTCTTTTGGGCCAAAATTTTGTTACTGTACACCAGATGTATGTAGGGCCCACTACGGGAAATTTAGTCGATCGAAATTTTAAACTTGTTAGTTTTTCAGTACTTTCATTATATCTCCGACCGGGAATGTCATTTGATCGGTAAACCGCGTCTGATTGCTATAGTTCTTTTAGACGGGTTTGCGAACGTGACATTCACGTTGATGTTCTGTGTTGTGCTGTAATGTTGCGGATTTGTCGTGGTGGATAGCAGGGTGCAATGATAGTGTTGTTTAAATTTATTTGTACATTTGATTTTGCGGGACGAGCGTCCGACTTGTGGACTGCCGTCACTGCCTGTTTGTATAATATTCTTTTGGGGCACGACCAGGTTGCGGTCGATGTACCTATTGTACTATTTTTATTTCTGTACTAGGTTTACCCCGCGGTGGGGTGCACGAATAGCCGGGTTCTGGAGGGCAACAGATTCATATCTCATGGCATTGAGAGGCAAAGGGACCTCACTCTAGAATTGGCAGACTATTCGCCGCACTCGTAGGGGGTACAGGTTGACCCAAGGTGGGGTGCTCAATTTACCGGATTACGTGAAGTGCCGGGTGTTCCATTCACTATGTTGTGGGGACCACCTCGCTTCAGGTTTTGGCGGGTAACTTGCCGCACCCGTAGGGGTCTAGGTTTCATTGCACAGGCCATCCACACGACCAGGGGAACATCGGGTTTCAGTAGCGGCTCTGTGAAACCCGGGGATCCCAGTTTATCTGTATTGTTCTGTGATGCTTATTACTTTTCTGTAATGTTTCATATTATCACGCCTGGAGCGATTACTGTATATTAGTATATATACTATTAGATGTTGTATATGTTTTACACCCGCGCTAGTCCAGTCCCCGCTCTGTTGTTAGTTAAGTAACCTAACGGGTGATAACGGGACCCAGTGACGAATGCGGATGGCATATACGTACATTTTATTTTCGTTCTTTTCTGGTGTGATTGATTGATGGGAATGCATTGATTCTTTTCAATTCAAGGATAAAACAAACCTATATTTGATATTGTTGGAACAAATTTTAAAATTATTACAAAGACGTTTCCTTTTGTTATGCATATTGGTATTCAGTTGGAATATCCTGCACCTCATTCCACGAGGAAAGAGCCGAGATCCCTTCACCGGGTGTGACTTCTTTAACAAAAGGTTTTCGCTACTATATATTTTTATAAAGCTATCAGGTTCCTTCAAACGAGATCAAGTTCATTACGTTAAAGGTTTTTCGCCAAAAACCAGCCGTAATCATCCGTCATTTCTTATGGATGGTCAGTAGTATTCAAGCTATGTTTGTTGGCCTACGTCAAGACATAGTGTTTGGTAGCTGCTGGGTATTCATTTGTTGCATAGATAGATGCATTAGTTTAAGTCAGACGTACACCTTGTTGGCCTACATCAAGGGCTTGTACGATGACTTAAGTTGATCAGGACAACGACGGGTAGAACTTGACATGTTGCTTATGATTTGTTGGCCTACGTCAAGGTCATAAGAGCATGGGATAAAAATTACATCGGGAGTTTCAAACATACAAGAAACTTGCAAGACTTGCGCATACCTTCTGGAGTGTAATGACTTGAGTGGCTTCCATCAAGTTATCATGCGATGATAGTTGGATCCCGATTCTCACTGATGAGTTGGTTTACTCTTCGGGTGACCCCGACTAATTCTTCTTTCAGGTTTGGAGGAGAATTTGAGAAAACAGTGGGAGATTTCCTAATTAGATAAAATGATAACCATTCTGATTTAGGCTAGAGTGCACGCAGAGTGTTTCTTTTTTTCCTCTCTCTCTTATGGCAGCGACCTTTGACCGACCCTAGACTACAACTCAGTGACCAAGTTGACCGAACCTTCTTAAAATACTGGCTTTTGGATTGTCTATAGTTGCATAAGACATTACCGCTCCTTCTTTTACCCTTTGTATTTCTCAGAACACCCCGTATTACTACGGACATCCACTTCCATTGGATAGATCCATCGTATGGTTATATACGAACTCGAAGGGACTTCTTCGAGGATGGATCCAGGTTCAGGAGAAATAGAATTGGTTTATTCAGTTGTCTTTTATTTTCACCTTCTCTCGGGTTGCGAGGGCTCCTTGGTTTAGGAGAGTACACCTATTACGCTTATTGGATAGTCTTATTCCAAACCATAGGCAGGTGCCGAAAGGTAGGGAATGAAGAAAACCAATTAGCCTAAGTAGGGTGTGCAGAAGGTGACATGTGAAGATAACATAAAGGAATTAGAAAGAGGGCAAAGTAAATTGCGACTATTTTCATTCACGACCAAACCACGTATTTCATCGCCACTCCTACTTCACCTTTGATTTCTCCAGAACAACCCGTATCACTACGAACATCCAATTCCATTGGATAAATCCATCGTATGGTTATATACGAACTCGAAGGACACTTTTTTCGAGGATGGATTTCGGTTCAGGAGAAATAAGATTAAGGTTTATTCAGTTGTTTTTTATCATCACTTTCTCTCAAGTTACGAGTACTCCTAGGATTAGGAGGGTACACCTATTATGCTTACTGGATAGTCTTCTTCCAAACATAGGCTGGTGCCGAACGGTAGGGAAGGAAGAAAACCATTTAGCCTAATAATGGTGTACAGAAGGTAACGACTAAAGACAAATAAAGGGAATTGGAAAGATGGCAGGGAAATATACGGTTAACGTCATGATTTGGATTATGGAAGAGGCATTACTAGGAATACCAGGAAACCCCTACAAAACATATTTATGTTTCATATTCACTGTGCATTGTTAATAGAAAACTGATTTCCCGATTGGATACTTACTCCAGGGTATGTATTTACCAGGAACGATTCTCACATCTGCATGGTTTTACAGATGTTGAGTTGGAGCGAGTTATTGGGAATTAGGTGATCATCCTCATTATATCGGAATTCGTTGAAATTGGTGATATTTGAGGAAATCGCCTGGGAACAGTTTTCAACCTACGACGTACAGGTTATGAGTTATTCAGCTCAGCGGACTTATACAGAGTATTGTATGTTATCCAGTGTCCATCAGGACAAAGGGGCTGGTCCTCGAACTATATTCTGTTTACTTGTAACTTCTCTAGTTTTTAGACAAGTGTTTCGTAGAAATACAATGTCTAAGTTTTGAGAAGTTGTGGGTATAGGAATAAAGTAGAGAACCAAGTGTCACAAGTATCGGGATTCTTCAAAGAAATCGAAGATGTAGATTCTTGTAATTAGTATTCAGTTGATAGTAATGGTTTTGAGAAACTTATTTCTCTTTCAGGTTACTCATAATTGGATGTATTCCTAAGTTGAGTATGGCTGATTAGCTTTTCTCCATTAAGATGATATGCACTGGAGACAGCTGCATGATTAGAATTTGGTTCCAAATTAAAATAAGTACCTATGTTTCTATATTGGATATAGATTGCTTCATATCTTAACGATGTTAAGGTAAGGGGAGTTGTCCAGCTTATGCTTAAAATCAGACACTGGATAACTCAAGGCACGTTTCTGTAATGGCAGTTTATGGGTTGACCCTAGCTTCGAGGAGGGTTGATTTTCTACCATCTGAAAGATCAATAGTGATATTGTTCTTGACTCGCCACAGTTTTATTAAAGTGGATTTTTTCAGAAAATAGCAGTGGGAGTATGGTAGAACTGGAAGTGATTCCAGAACCGCAGACGATTACGGAAAGTTTAATAGGACCTATATATTCAATCAGGTTTGACATTCCAATAGCCACTCCGCAGATATGGTGGATAACCTCAGACACCCGAGAGGTACTCCGGTAGCCTCAAGGACGGTGACAGGGAGGTTCTTGCTTACCCAGACTTGACACTACTGTTGTTCCAGACTATGAGACCGGGCAGGAGGAAATGTATAGTGTCGTTCTAAACTAGTTTTAGAAGTGTACGTATATATATTATTCTGCCAGAGAGTTTTCATAGTCAGTGGGAGCAGCGGAAGCATAGTGGGCAAGATACTTATCTCTATTTATAGACTTGAGCAGATATAGCGGAGATTGATCATCTGATTTTTGATGTAACAGTCATGGGTTTGACTTCATCAGAATAGGGGATGGATCTGTTAAGAAGGTAGTAAGGTATGATGTCCTGGTATTTGGATGACATACACAGAATAGGAAGTAAAATTCCTATACTATGATCGGTTGTACTGTGGTCGTCACACAGTTGTTTCTCCACAAAGGACATGGATATAATATCAAACATTCTGGTAACTAGATCTATGGTTTTAGATCTAGATTTGGGTAGTTTCCCAATTTGAGTACTTTGACTATATTCTAATAGTATTTTAGAATAGATGACTCATTGCATGGCGGTGTGCCTACAGGTGATGGAGTCACCTTCTCTCAAGATGTCTTACAGACTAAAAGGGAGAGGGACGTGCATGATTGGCAGATCACTTGCTTAGGCAATTGAGTCAATCGTGAGATGTCAAGTACCACACCAGATGTTTTATTGCACTAGATGCGATAAGTTTATATTAATCCAATCCTGGAGAAACATTATGAAGCAGTTTTAGAACATAAGTGAATGTTCTACGGATCAGATGACGGCGGCCTCCTTCGAGAGACGGTAATCATTCCAGGCTTCGAAGGTGACATAGATGACAGAATGATTGTCAAGGTTATATTTTTTCCTCAGACGAGGGACAGTATTATGGACAGGCGGTCCAAGAGGATACTGTGGGAGGCTTGGTGCTGGACACTGATTAGTTTCAGTGATCGATACAGTCTAAGAAGTTTGGATTTTGAGTTCATTTATCAACTAGGTCCCATCAGATATCCAGACATATTTTAAGACACGTATTACTCAATTCGGGAGATGGTTTTCTCCGCGAACTTGAGATTAAGAGAGACATAGAAAGAAACATCATGGCGGATCCACTCACTTAGGCTATTTCTCGAACACATTAGTTTCGCAAACAGGCATTGTGAAACTGATTAGTAGAGGAGTTGGATGCTCGGAATCACACGAGCTGTAAGTACTCGACATCGCAATAATTAGCCTTAAGTGCAAGTGGGAGATTGTTGGATATAGTGCCCTCTAAGTCAATTATTGGATCGCAGGTACGTGATTGCAATGATTGAGGGAGGACCTATACCGATAAAACAGTCTTACTCGAGATGATAGTATGCTATCTGGTTTGTCTTTATCATCATGATAGAGCCCATAGGATTCTTGTTTGACTACCAGCAGTATGATGGCGATCATATATGTGGGATCTGGGGTCTATAAGCACATCCTTAAAGCTTCCCTAGTCGTGGGAGTTTCGAGACAGGGCATCGATACTCCAGAGTAGACTAATGTATACAGTCGAGACCCCGACGAGGGGCGGTGGCCGGTCTCACAAGCCACTGGTGTCAGTTGGATCACCTATGATGTATACAGGTGCTCATTGGGTTATGAGTACACCGGACAGGACTCGCCGGGAACATGCTAGTTGGTATTATACATATCGTCAGATAGCAGTTCCCTGGTGACATGTGTACAGGTTAGTTCATTGACCTGAAGTCGTCATTTGTCTCGTATGAGTTCCCACTGTGCTTTAATTTATACCCTACCATGGGTCAAAGGAGTCGTGCAAACAGGTATATTTTGGGTACAGTCCCGAGCCACATTGGAGGCAAGTGAGCGGATCTTCGAGGATTCGTCTCTCCCGGTATTGGGGGTGAGATCGTGCTGTGTTTAGGAGAGACATTACACGAAATCCCTGGCCAGGGTAATCGAGATATACTGGTAGGTATACCAGCAGAATCTCAGGGTGTTCTGGGCTGCTCTCTGATACGACTTATATCGCTGTTGGGGGTCTGACGTTTATTGGCCCCCTAGGCCGTATATGCGATACTCATAGACGAATGTTCCGGACTGTACGGTTATTATCACTGTCAGGCTCATTAGGGTTTATAGATGAGTTCGCTCGTCAGCTTCCCTTCCAATCAATACATAGGCAAAACGTTACGTATAGCTTGTATCTCTGACGTGCTAGGGGTTATACCCAGTGCCAGTGTGTTGATGAGTCATTAGAGTCCCCCACCGACACTTTTCCAAGTTCGGGCGAAACGTTGTAGATGCCGTATGGTATTATGGCAAGGTTCGGAAAAAGCACGTGCGCTTTCGCACGTGTTATTTTTCGGGCAGATAATACTGGTAGGCTTTGGTTTAAGCCGGATCCCAGTATTATACAGTGTAGATATAATATCTTTGTCTCAGTTGCATTTATATTCGGTCGTAATACAAATGCGGGTATGTTTATACCGTTACGGGGTTATCCTGAAATTCGTTTCGGGATGATTTTTGGAAGTTGCCAGTTTCCAGTTTTCTATCAGCTGTATTTTGACATTCGGTTAAATGCGGATTTATCTTTTCTTGGGATTTGTGTGGAAACTTCTAGAAGAGGTGACTAGGATGGTGACTAGGATAGTGAGGTGGCTTTATCATTAATGGTTCATTAATGATAAAGCATGACTAGGTTAATTGTGATAGGTTTGCTTTTAATGCTAGTTGATGATTCATTCTTTCTTTAATGACTTGATAAGGTTGAAAGCTTATGGTCACCACTTGATGCTCCTACCCTCACCTCCCTCCTCTCATATATTTGGCCGGCCACTCATTGTATGGGGGTGTGTGATTTTTTGAATCATTTCAAATTGGCAAAAAGATTATGATACAAGTGTATGGAAATTTCCTAGTTCAATTTCCATTCACCCGATTCCAAATGGCAACCTCTATAACCGTTCGTCCGTGACCTTGGACGTAACGAGACAAAGTATTCTACTCATTCTCTACTTCATCTTGGTCGTCTCTTTTGGTAAACTTGACGATCGAGTTGCCTCGGTTCAGAGGCGGGAGGCCGTTTAAAGATCCATCGACGTGGTGCCACCTGGACGATGAGAACGGAGATCAAGTAAGTTCGGATCAGTTGCAACATAGCGTGGGATGATGGTTGAAGACCGAAGGACTCGGATCATTCGGTATAACAATTCTACCCTCTTTACAATTTGTTAGTTTAGCTTTAATGGACGATCCGGGATAAAGTACGCGATAGCGCCAGTCGTAAAAGTTTTGTTCCGCATATCGGCGTCTGTTAGACGGCCGGGACGCCGCCGCGTACTTACACCACTGCTCTTAGATTACTACCCTACCATGACTCTATTGAGTCGTGCAAACAGGTAGTAATTGGGTGCAGTCCCGAAGCACTTGGAGGCAGTAACGGTTAGACAGGATTCGTCTCTCCCGATATTGGGGTTGATATCGCGCTGTGTTTAGGAGAGCCATTACACAAAGTCTCTGGCCAGGCCAAGCGAGATTTACTGGTAGTGTTTCCAGTAGTTTCTCAAGGCGTTCTGGGCTACACTCCGACACGACTTGTACCGCTATTAGGGGTCTGACGTTTTACCACCCCCTAGGCCCGACATGCGATGCTCTTAGACCAACAGACCGGACTGTACGGAGATTTTTACATTCAGGCTCAGTAGGAGTTCGGATGGGTTCACCTCATCGATCTTCTTATCGACATCTACCTGGGGACCGTTACGTACAGCTAGTACCGCTTGCGGCCTGTGGTTAAACCTACTTCCAGCGTAGTGTCGAGTCTTTAAAGTCCCACACAGAGGGTAGTTCACCTTTGGGCAAAACAGAGTAGAGGTCGTATGGTTTTACGACGCGGGTTCGTTCACATATGCGTACTTATGCGCGTTTGGTGTTCGGGAAGTTGATACTAGTGGGCTTTGGTTTAAACCAGATCCTAGTATTTGTTTTGGGATTGATCTAGTCTCATTGTATTCGTGTTTCTATGGAACACAGATGTGGGTATGTATGTACAGTTGACAGGGGCGGAGAGGGAGACACCTCATTAGGGTTTTGACCATTGACTTGATCAAAACCATAATGAGAAGGAGGAATATGATTAATAGTTTTAATTAAGGATAATTGTATCATGGTTAGAGTTGGGTTGACCATTTGACTTGTTGACTCACATTGACATAGATATTTTCTTTTGTTGAGTATGAGATATTTTTTGAAGCATGCTTAGCATTAATTATGAAATGATAATGGTCAAATCAACTCACCATCACAATTTTCTTAATTATTATTATTATTATCATATATTTCTCATATGAGAGCTTTTTTCTCTCATTCTCTCATTCTCTCATTCTCTTTCTCTCTCATGGTTTTCTCTCCCTCTTCCTCTCTAAAAAAGCTTAAGTGTTTCATGTGTTGAAAATCAAAACTTTGAGACTAAACCACCAAAATACTTCTCTACTCACTCTAGGGTTCTTAGTGTAGCAAGCCAAGCACTCTAATTACTTCATTGTTAAGGTAGAAGCTCAAGGTAGAGGCCTTCGGGTGGATCGTTCTTTGACTTAGAAAAGACAACGATGAGGAGCCATCTACACCACTCCAAGGAGCTAGCAACTAGGAGGACCACAACAAGAAAAGAAGGAGTTCAAGAACTAGGTATAACCATCTAACCTAGTAGTTAAAACTCCGTATTAGTTTGTTAGTTTTCGTTTAGCAAAGATCATTCATGGTTAGTCTGTGTTACCTTTGAGAAAAAATTGATTTTTACCTATTCCGCCTCCCCGTTAAGCACCGGGGTGGGTATCATAGACTTACATATTATCCAAGTGTGTCCATCAACGACATATCAAATCATCACAAAAACCTGAGTGCCCAGTATCGACACTCGAAATTATCATAAAACCCATGTCCAGCATCGATACATAAATCCTCGTATCTCAGACACCGTCTCATCAGATCGGTCCTCATGTCCATCTGTCTCATATCACTCCGGTCGGTATCCTCTGGATATCCGCAGAGTCCACACTATCACCGGTAGGTAGTGTTCCCCTGCCGAGCTTAACGTCTCTCTATATGATCTTCTTGCCCCAGGGTACCGTACCGGGTCCACCATGTACCCGCAGATGGTGCCTCCTCACTCCTCGAATCGGGTAGTATCATAGCTCAGAACCGAGAAATCTCATGGTGGACGTCGAAATATCATATCAAGAGAAACCGCATTTTTAAAACAATCATAAGACTTTAAAAATATATCCACGGTTTTCAAATCCACAATCTTATGAAAACATAATCTCATAACCATGTAACCATGATGTAATATTAAATATAAGCACAGAACAGTACTGTAAGGTATAACCGGTGTTTTCATATAAGCATGTCGTGTAACTAGGTAAGAAAGTGCAATATCTAAACTAGCATATGCGGTAATGAGTATTAAACAAATAACTGTAATTCTACAGATTAAGGAAACAATACAGCAATATAACAGTTTCTAATGTGTACGTGGCATGACAATTACCGATGATGAGTGTGTGAGCCGGCGAGTATGTGTACGTGCAACATGTGAATCATCGGTAATGGTGCATATGTCCTAACAGACGAATTCATATAGAGATAAGTACAAGAAACCTAATATGTATGTCGTAATGAAAATGGTACGAGCATCTGCGGAAATAAGATAACATAGCATGAACAGTATAAAATACGTAACTGCATATGAACCATACAGTTATAGCTTAAAATAATACGAATCGTTATTTTTGAAAATAGGGGAAACAGTGTTTTTGAGAAAAAGATACCATTTGAAAATCCGTAGCGTCCCTTAAGGTTGTCATTTAAAAGTGCATAACGATTTGTTAGTTTTGAAAATATGTATGGTTCTAAATATATCCTAATATCTGCTTAAGTGATTTAAAACAACATGTTTCCGAGTCAATACATTCATAAGTCGGCGATCCATCCTCATAGTATCACGTACGGTATAATCCATCATCGGTATCATCAAATTAAAAGTATGGATTTATCGTCCTATACATCATCTCACGTATGGTATAATCCCTCGTACGATATCATCAATCATAAGTACGGATCCATGGTCATGTACATCATATCATCTCATCTAGTCGCATATCGTCATATGTCATTTCACCTCATTTCACCCCACGAATATATATATCGCCTAATCTTCATATAATATCATATCGACTTGTGTCATCATAATATCTCATATCCTCATTTCATGATGTTGTATCGAACTTTTCCTCAAACTTGTATATGTGTGTGTGTGTGTGAAGAAGCACAAATACCTTTGGCTAAAGGCATAAGAAAGATTAGACCAAGGATAATTCTCTCCACGAGTATACTTACGGTTACTTAGTATCCTAGATCCCTATTAGCTAGGTAAACATATATAGTATTTTTATATACCTAGTACCCTAGTACTACAGTTGCGGGGGTATTATACGCTATCCACCCGACTTCCCCGTAGATATACATCTACTCACCTACTATTCTTGCTCTAGCCAAAGTCGATGAACGTCTTGTTCTCCTTCGTCGTCCCGGAAGTCCACGCTAAGGTACCTACAAATCATTGTATATCGTAATGAAATCAAAATCAAATCCGAAAACCGATACGGTAAGCGAAACGTACATAGGTTAGAACCTATGACGCATGTAAGAACAACCAAACAACTCCCGACGTTGGTGTACAAATATCAAATGACCGAGTCAAAACTCAAATATCAAAACCCAAGTTTTCAAAAGTAGCAAGAAAAACCTGATACTTAGTAAAACACTCACAGATTTTACCTAAGATGAAATTAGGATATTCTGCATTTTGTGTAACGACTCTAAAATCTTTGTACGGAAATTTTTTTGTTAATATTTAAGAAATGAGTTTTACAGCCTGAGTTCGAATTATAAATCATTTTTGTTAAATAACAACAAGAAAAAACTTGTAGTTCACTGGTAAAGCCTTGCACTGCTGTAATGTAGCCACTTTGTTCGATTCCCATCAGACACAATATTTTTTCTGAATTTTTCTTTTATCTTTTTGAAAGTCCAAAAGATTGCACGTGCAATACACGGTGTAATGAAAAGTCAGAAAAATCAAACATGTGGAAGATGAAGTAAACTCTAATTTTATCTGATGACAAGAATCTCAAAGCCAGATGCCGCTAATCGACCGGCCAAAAGCCACATCTAGCCAGCGAGGACGGTTGATCTGAGCCCAATGAGCCCCGGGTTTTGCACACACAACCCTTTACCCACCCCTAACTCCCCTGCACTGTTTGATTTTCCTACAATCAAACAGAGACCCTTTATTTCACAATTAAACCAAATTTTAATACTTTTTAATCCATCATTTTAATTCCAAAACCCTAATTCTCCACTATAAATACCATCCCCTACCTTGACTCAGCACCATTCTAAAAATTATAGCAAAATTCTCTCAAAAAGTTTCTAAGTACAAGTGGAGTAAAGTGGAGTTAGCAAGCAAGCAACTTCCAGCAAAGATCGAAGCAATTTACGGCGCTCCCGCGACGCTACAAAATGCACCCCCTTTTCTTCAACCCTTCTTTAGACTCTCTAAACCGTAATTCCCTCTCAATCCTCTTCCTTTTTCATTACTTTTCACTTTAAATCCAATATCGATAAAAGTGGAGTTATACCGATATCTTCTTTTATAAACCCTATAACACTTTTTCCTTTTATCATTTGGGTCAAACAACTTTTCCACAATACATGTAACCTTAAACCCTAATATTTAGAATCAAATTTCATCAAAATTTTCATGTGAAATAACAATAGTAGCACTTTTCATTAAAATAGCTTGAACTTATTAAACACCTCTTTTAGTATTTGTTAAAACAATACCTTTAGGAAAACTTTATGGGATAACGACCTACCCCACACGCATACTTGGATCCATAACACGATGTCTCTTATATATGGATATTTGTTACAAAGATAATATTACGATAAAATACCACATAACTTTAAAAAAACCGGATTTCTTTTAAATCGATATTTTTTATCTTTTGCTATTATGCATCTACAACCCTCTTTAGGAGACCCGTTAATGGATGGTATGGATTATCGCATATCTTTGGGCTAGTAGAATGAGATACAGACCTCCTCACGGAGCATCGGTCTCGAAAGGATTTAAATACGGTTTTTAAGAAATACGAATTTTCTAAATAAAATAAAATTATTTTTAAAATTAAAATTATATAAAATTATTAATACATTTTTCAAAATATAATAAAACTATATTTTTCAAAAATGAAAATATTAACAAATGTCAATAAAATACCTTCAAGATACCAAAAAGGCAAGTTTTACAGTAAGATACCATGAACTTTCCAAGCTAAGTAATTACGACTAATAATACCCCAAATACTTAAAATCCATGCTCATGACAACCCCAAATAATACTAATCACCATCGAGGTTTTATTTTTAAACTATAATAAAATATTTTTCATAAAACCCCCTCGAGTTATATAAAAACAATATTAAGGACTTTAGTAAATATAGGTTTAAGCGGGATCAATTCTCTTGAGCCTTAGAGAGCCGGAGAAAGTGAGTGCTTGCATTTTTATGGTAGATAACTTAACGGGGTTATCAACGGTAATTGTCTTGGAAAAGGACATAAATCATGTCGTTCATGTGCAGCAGTTACCGATGACTGCCGAACCTAATTCAAGATTTAAACCAGTTTACAAGTGTCTAACTCAGTCTAAGACTCACTCAAACATGAATCCAATTCAAACCTGACTCCAAAATCAAACTTGAATACTTGAATATGAACTTGAATACTCGAATCCAAACATTAATATCAAACATGTATAACTTGATTTGACTTGACCAAACTATGGTTATAAGTTGACTTGACTACTTGATTACATCTTGAACATGAATACTTGAACAACTTGTATCCATGGTTTCGGCAAGTTTGATAATCATAATCTATACAATACATTATGCGGGGATAAAGGGGTAGATTGGTACGGAACGTATCATGGCACAAGAGGTCACTTAAAAGACATCTACATGAATTCTCGTGCCGTTGTCCCGTGGGTTATGATGGGGCCTTATACTATATGTTACCATAGTCCACATGGTAAGATGGACTCCTCTCGTATACACGAATACCTTCTGTATCAAGCTACAAACAACCACGTTATAATAACCATCACATATCGGTAATCAATAGTACACAACTTACATGTTCATTCACATTATTTGTTATATTCTCTTTCTTCTTTTGGGACATACCGAGCGCTAGTTCGCTGATGACATTCCTGACTATTTCTTTCTTTGGAATGTTTGTCAGGAGGACCGGACTCTAAGGAGATCGAGTCTAGCCAGGAGGACTTGGACCAGCTTGTGGCCCAGACTGAATTCTAGTTCCTTGTACTTACTTTCATTTTGTATGCCACTATTTAGGCACTGCTAAAAATAATTGTATCTTTTCTTTTCAAACATTTGTATGTAAATATGAATGTAAATAAATTTGCTGTTATTTTATATCACTTGTTATTCTTGTACATTTTTATATATTGCTTAATTACGCTTAACGTATTTATTTCTTAGTAAATACGCTGTGGCCTGCCACGTCACCGTTTCTGTCTACCGGGAAGCGGGACATGACAATTGGATAAGCCTAGATATCAGATGATTGAGCTATGGACCAAGAAACAAACCCTAAATCCATGACTAAGCCGCAAATTGCGGCCATAAGGATTATTTTGGCGGCCAAAAGGGGATGTTTACCGCCGAAAACAGAGATGAAACCGCGTAGGTCGTCTTGCCAGAGTTTGGGGGCAGATGCTATTTTGTTTTATCTGTCTACCTCTCCGAAAATGCCAAGTTGATTTATGGCGCCTGTTCCCCTCCGAATGGAGCGGCGGAGACGTGATGTACGTCTAGGCCTGGGATTCAGGGAAGATGTTATTTGGTTTTATCCGTCTACCTCTCCGAAGATGCCAAGTTGATTTATGGCACCGTGTATCGGAGGTTTAGACGGATGCGGCCGATGTAGCAGACTTCGTCAGATTCCCCCTCGCTAGAGGGGTTTTTGATTGTGGGGACGCTCTTCCCTGCAGGTGCAAGCCCTTGCAGTTAATTACACTACCGCATCGCGGTAGCCACTTTCTCCTTCTCCAGAATTTCACTTCGTGTCGTGTGTGTTTGTTTTGTTTATGGTTGCCCGTGGATTGTATACGGAGACTAAGTAATGCCGTCGTCCGTAGGACGTGGATTAGTCCAAATCCGTATTTACTTAGATTTGGGTTTGGTGTTTTTAGTTTAAGGATACGTTAGCCGTATTGAGGCTAAGATCAACTTAAACGTTCGTTAAGGATACGTCAGTCTGATTTGAGACTAAGATCAACTTAACGGGATCGTCTAGATCCATTTAATATATGGCCGTCGGGACTCGTCGCCTCTCTGACGTCGTTGAAGGATTACAACGATAGGTGTCAGAGGAGTTCAGAGATGTACCCTTGAACCAAAGTCGATTTGGAGTTTTATAGTCCATTTGAATGTTTAAGGATACGTTAGCCGTGTTTGGGGCTAAGATCAACTTAAATGGGACCGTTTAGATCCGGCAAAAGAGGATTTAGGGGCTCTATTGTTCCAGTTTAGGGACGTGGTGGTCCATGTTCTACTTTAGGGACATGGTGGTCCATCGCCAGTTTAGGGACGTGGTGGTCCATCATTAGTTTAAGGACGTTTCGGTCCAACGTTCCCATTTTGGGACGAGTATTAGTTTAAGGACGTTTCGGTCCATCATTAGTTTAAGGACGTTTCGGTCCACGAGTTTAAGGACCCCGCAGTCTGTATTGATGTGTGGTCGTCGGGACCCGTCACCTCTCTGACGTCGTTGAAGGATTACAACGATAGGTGTCAGAGGAGTTTGGAGATGTACCCTCGAACCGGAGGTAAATTGATTTAGGAGAGCAATTTTGCTCAGTCAATTTAATTTGAGGACTTACGGCCATGATTGGGCTAAGTCCAGTTGAAAAATGTTCAACACTTTTATTTGTTTTTGGCCTATTAGGCCTGTGCTAGGGCTTGGCCCAGCATTAATCTTGGTCTCTGTTGGATCTTTATTTGGGCTCTGCCCCTTTTAAAATAATGCATTGCATTATTTATTATTTTTTTTGGGCTCTGCCTATTTATAAATGATGCAGAGCATCAATTTTGTTTGGGCTCTGCCCTTTTTATTGCATTACAATTTAATTTGGCCTACTAGGCCTTTCTGATTTGGGCCTGCCCCTTTAGTAAAAGAAATGCATTGCATTTGTCAGGCGCTTTGCGCCAATCAGAGAGCGCAAGCGCTTGTGGTATTGACACGTGTCACGCAAGCGCAGTGCACTACGCCAATGCGCTGCGCTTGCGCTGCTGACACATGGCGTGCTCCGGTGGGTTGCGCTAATTTCAGAGAGCAAAGCTCTATCTTAAAAGCGCACAGCGCAAATGAGTCAGATGCTGACACGTGGCGCTCTTTAGTGGCTTGTGCCAACCCAGGAGCGCAACAGTGCTGTTTTGCAAGTGCAAAGCACTATTAATTTGAGAATCTTTTAGAACCAATGGTTCAAGAAAAAGTACAAAGCACTGTTTGTTTTCTTTGATCTAATTAGAATAAAAGATAACAAGTATTTCTTGTTTTTTTTCTTGATCTCAGAGAACCAATGGTTCATAAGTGCAAAGCACTATTATTATTTGTTTTTTATTGGAGATCATTGATCTTGTTCTTAGATCAATGATCTATTAGAAGAAATTCTTCTATCTTAAAGGTTTTTACTTTTTCTTCTTTTGAAATTTCTTCAGAGTTCTCTCTGTTTGAAGTTCTTGATTTCTCACAAATGTTGATCCTTTTGATTTGGGGTCTAGGGGCATTTATATAGTGCCCATAAATTTGTTAAAGAGATCTTTCTCTGAGTGATTTGGGGAATATTCCCCACCGTTGGATCTTTGATCCAAGGGCTTCTGTTTTACAGAAGAAAATCTTCTTGTTTTAACAAGAACAGAAAGATTTCTTTGAAATTTTAATTCTGTTTGGCGCAAATGCATCAGCGTTTGACACGTGTCGCGCAGCGCAACTGCGCTTGCACAACTACGCTGACACGTGTCGCGCAGCGCACAGCGCAACGCAACTGCGCTTGCGCATCTGCGCTGACACGTGTCGCGCAGCGCCTGCGCAACTGAAGCGTTGCTTCCTTTAATTTTGTTTTAAATAGAGTTTTGCTCTGATTGGGCGCACTGCCTTGGGCGCTGCGCTGACGTATCAGCGCCTGACACGTGGCGCGTTGCGTCCAGGATTTGAAGCGTTGCTTCAAAATTTGAATTTTGAATTTCAACAGAGCTTTACTCTGATTGGGGAAAACAAATGCCCCCCTCACCGTTGCGCTCACGTGGCGCGCACGTGAGTGCAGCGGTGGCAAGCTCCTGACCGTTGGATCAACGGGTAAACTGAAGGGGCGCAAGCGCCTTATAATTAGGACCTCTGGCCCTTAGAAAATCTTCACCCTTTTTCAAGATTTTGATTTTTCAGAGCTTTGCTCTTGTTTAAGAACTTCAGAGCTTTGCTCGTTTCCAAAGTTAGAAAACTTTTAAGTAAAATTAATTTAAATCAAATTAACTTAAATCAATATTAACCAAAAGAGCTTTGCTCTAATAGATCTTTTGATCTAAAGAAATCCCTTTGGGGTTTCATAAACAGAGCTTTGCTCTCAAAGATCTTTTTATCTAAAGAAATCCCCTTGGGGTTTCATAAACAGAGCTTTGCTCTCAAAGATCTTTTGATCTAAAGAAATCCCCATTGGGGTTTCATAAACAGAGGTTTGCTCTCAAAAACTTATAGATCTACAGAGATCTTGTTCATAGGTTCTAACCCATGAACAGAGCTTTGCTCTTGGATCAAATGTAGATCTTTAAGATATGAAAAATGAAGAACTTGTTATAAGTTTTCATGGATTTTTCAAGATTCCAAAAATTTTAATTCTTTTAAGTGTTAAAATTTTTTTGATGGATCTTTCCATTATTACCACAGAGCTATGCTCTTTTAAGGAATCCTATTCCCCTGAGACCAGAGTTTGACAAGTGTCACTCTGTGACAGAGCTTTGCTCTGAAAGAGGAGATTTTCTCCTTATTTCTAGGGATTTCCCATTGATGAGAATATTCTCTTGGGGATCTTTTCATTAATTGGCAGCCTTACCCAATGATGGGGCTGTCTTATTAAATGAGGCACTTTCATCCAGATTTTGTGGGTCCCCATTTGGTCCCCTACCCATTACACTGCATTGTGGTGTGATTAATTTTAATTTAATTAATTTTTAAATTCATTTAATTAAAAGTTTTTTAAACGCCATGCGTTGGAATTACAGCACTAACGGCCATTTTTTGTTCCCTTGCAGTGACCATGTCTCTCGATACCTCATTCCCGTTCGCCCACTCGGAGGAAGGGTTTCCTGAAGCGCCCTTGGACCGCGAAGTTCTAGCCATGCTTAAGGAACACGACCCGGAATATAAGAGTCTCCACCTTTAGGGGTCGTGGTATAATCAGATTATCGTAGGTCGACAGAGCTTCACGTGCGCCATACCGTCAGAACCGATTACGGTGATTCATTATGCCACCCCACCCTCGGTGCAATATGCCGTGGAGATAGTTGATTGGACCTCGAAGGGCTTTCTTCATCCCGCCATAGATGCGATTCCGGTTCAGCGTCCTATGGTTTTGGATATCCTAGGACGCCGCATCTGTCAAGGCGAGGCACGACCTTGGGGGCGATCATATAACATCGGTCTGATCCCCCGCCACCCGATCGGCTATCTGCCGTGGGCCCGGTATATCCTGTCGACGAAGAAGTCGCAGTTGATAAGGTTAGGATTGTACACTACGGTTTACGTCTCTCTCTTCCAGTATTCCATGCTCTCCACCTGGTGGTTCAAGATTTTCTTGGAGCAGTGGAACATTCCTACCCACACTTTCCTCGCCATGGATCGGGAAGTGTCAATTTCTCTGGAGGAGTTCACGGAGGTATCCGGTTTACCGGTTATAGGGGAACACTATGAGGAGTTGCTCCCGACAGACGAGTATGTCTTCGGTGCTAAGCCGGTGGTAAGGGGGCTCACACCGGAGAATGCTGTTCAACACCAATTCCCAAGCTTGATTAAAGTGTTGAACATCTATGAGGCCCTTTTCATCGAACATGGGAGTCGCGAGGTTACCTTTGAGGATTTCATCTCTCGGTTCCTTCGCCCAAGCGTCCTCTCATCAGAAGCTGCCAAGTTTGCTACCCTGGATGACCCTTTCGGTCTAGGTTTGGATAACCTGCCGGCGAAGGAAATAGACCAAAAAGGTTTTTTCCTTCCGGACTTCTCGACCATGTCTTTTGCAGAAATTGCAGCCCCTGGGATGGACGAGGAGGCCTTTTTCTTAGGATTTCTTGGGTTGTGGCTGTGTTGGTTTGCGATTCCAATGAACTCTCGCCATATTCGGCCTTCTGTCTTTTACCCAGCCCACCGGATGACCATCGGGGTAAAAGTGGCCATTGGGATCGCCGGCTTGGCACACCTATATCATGGCCTCAGTCGAGCAGCGGATGCTAATGAGCCTGGGGTACTGCACGTGGTCTTTCCGATGCACTACTTTGTATCATGGCTCGAGCTACACACGGCGGGTGTCTTCGGCATGCACAAAAGGCCCTCGTTCTTCGACAAGTGCGGTTTCCCTCGCATTATACAGCTGATCGGCGCATCAATTGTGACCCCATCACCACGAAACGCCAGGGGTTTACTCCTTCGCCCTCACACCGTTGGAGCCGGGATGTACTTCATTGACAAGGTATTGACTATTGGAAAGGCGTCCACCATTGTGGTGCGACCATTACAAGACTCCTTTAAGGATTGAGCCTCAGTTTTGACAGCCCGAGAGACCCTCCACTTATATTCTATTAGACTGGGCTTCCTAGTCTTCAGGCAGAACGGTGCGGCGATTTTCATGAGATATAACCCGCATCGTTTCGCCCAACAACTGGGCTACGATCAAGGGGTACCCTTGGAAGCTTTCCTACTGGAACCTGCTGCCACTGAAGAAGGGATGGAGAACGCGCTGCATCATTTCATGCGCCTGAATACGGGTTCTCACTTTTTTGTTAGTGCGCCGGCTTACGCTCCACGACTCCTCAATGTATATAAAGAATGGTACAGTTATTCGACGGGAGCCGTCATAAAGGAGGAAAGGCGATTGTTGGTCGACCGTAAGGGTATGCCTCCAGGTAGCGATCGCAACGCTCCTTTGGTGCCAAGGACCCCGGTAGTTCCCCCTTTGAAAGATGCTAGAGCCGGGCCACCGCGTGCGCAGAGTCCCCCACGCGGATTGCCGCTCCCTGATATTGCGGATGCACAACCAGCACCCTGTGCTCCAGTGGAGACAGTGGTTTTAGCCTCGCTAGAGTCTGGCGTGGGTGCGGACATCGGGACCCGCCGCCCCAAAGTAGCTGCCAAGCGTAAGTCGATCCCGGGGCACCCAGGGTTGGTGGGCAGAAGAAGAAAAGAAGTCGCTCTTTGCCACTGACGTCGCGTTCGGTCAGGAACCCCATGCTCCCTATGCTGAGGGCCTGAGTGAATACGTGACTAACGAGGGATTAGTCATGCCGGATGACACGGATTTGGAGGCTGCCCTCGAAGCTTCGGAGTGGTTGGCGAGGCGTGACGCATGGCTGGCTAAGCTTGCGGCATCAGGTAATCACTAGTCGCATTTTCTATTGCATCATATCTTTATTATTGCCTTTGATTAACATTTTTCCTTCTTTTCTTCCAATAGGCATCACAACTGAAGAAGCCATCGCCGCTTCCCTCAAGACCTTCCAAGAGGAGGAACGCCTTAGAGCGTCTTTAGGCCTTAGTAAGTTTAAATTCATCAAGTTTTCATTTTCCTTGTGTTATGGTCGATCTAACCTCTTCCTTTTTATCGCAGGAACCTCAATGTCGTTCCCGCCAAGTGACGCGGATATTCTGCCAGCTGCCGATGTTCTTGCTTCCTCAGAGCTACCGCGGGAGGTCCGTCTTGAAGAGCCGATGATAGATGCCTTAAAGGCTCTGGAGGCATCTCTAAACGAGGACGACGAAACCTTAATTAGGGAAGCGTCGAAGAGGTCTATCGCGACTGCCCGGGAGGAAAGGAAGCGGTTGAGGCGCGAAGCAAAGGCACGCAGGGCTGCCTTGGCCATTGGAGCGGGCCCAAGCACCGTGCCTCGTGCCGATACTCCATCAGAAGAGCCCCTGGTCGCCTTGTCTACGGCTCATAGACAGGCGGTGCGTGCCAATAGGGAGGCTAATGATAAGTCCACCTCAGGTAATATTTCTTTCAGAATTTTGTTGTAAGAATTATAAAGCTGCTGGTTCTTATATATTCTATCCTGCAGGGCCAACTCCGACCGAGGGGGAGGAGGAGACCGTCGAACCCAAGGAAACAGAGGAGGAGGCACTGGCCGAACCTGAGCCGATGGTGGGCAACGTCGCTGGGGCTGCGGAGCCTGAGATGGAGGCTGAGGGATCTGCAGCTGAGAAGTTCATTGATGCCAAGCCTGAAGTGGCGGCAGATGAAATGATAGTTATAACTGAGCCCAGGGTAGTGGCGGACGAGGCGCTTAAGGCCGGCGACCTCGTGGTGACGGCGGATGAGCCGATGGAGACCGCGGAGCCCGAAGAAGTAGCGGGTGAGATGGGCACGACTCTTGGGGAAGAGTCAGCCGCTCTCTCTCAAGAGTCCGACAATGCTCCGATCATTGCCCTCCCCGCCTACGATCTTCCACCTTCTCCTGGCCTGCGAGCACGACGACGACCCCCATTGAGTCGGGTGATGAGGCCACGGGCGGTGACCTCATGTCGATGGAGGAGGGAGTCGCCTCCGTTTCAGCCGGCAGCTCATCAGGTAAATCCCAAGTTGCTGTCTTTCTTTAACTTGCAATCCTTTCTGACAAGTTCACCTTTGTTCGTAACGCAGGTGCAGCTAACGCCGATGCCCCACTGCTCGAGGGAGCGCCTTCAACGACTGCCTTGGCGGCGGTCACCTCTCAACCCTCTCTCATACCATCAAACATGTTGGAAGGTATGGGTTTGCAACTTATTAATCTTATCTTTCAGACGTATAATTTGTGTACTAAATCGTACTGTTATGTCTTTTCAGGAGTGCTCTTTGACCATCTTTATCAAGTGTTGCTCCCACACTTCTCTTTCCCATCTGAATTCGCTTCTTCCCCTGGTAGCGCTGGTAAGTATGGTTTCCATTGATATCTTTCTTTTTCATTGATGGAATTACTTCTAACTTTTTTTGTCTCGACTGCAGTGCTACAAATCGAAGGAGGGGATGAAAGATCGGTTGCGCTACCGACCCTTCCGGCCTTGCCACCTGCCTCAGCTGGTATAGCGACTATCACATTGATAACTCCCCCTTTTTTTGAACTGTTATCTGATCATATCTTGTTTCTATTCAATTGTTGTTCCTGTCTCGGTACCCTTCGAGCCTCGCATCATAATGCCGGCAGGTCCTTTCCTGATACGTCCATCCTCGAAAGGCGCCGCGAACAGTTTGCGTATGCTTAGCGACTACATCGAGGAGCTCGACGTTGAGACTCCTACGTCTGCGGCGGATTTCTCCATGGAGGTTAATCCGATGCTGGTGATACTCCTGAATTTCTATGACGAGGGCATCATCGCATCTTGGGTTAACCATTGTAGGGAGATCGAGGCTCGCCTTCATCAGCTGGAGTTGATACGTCCCGTCCCCGAGACTTTAGCCGCGAGCAATGAGAGAGCAGAATGGATCGAGGAAAGCGCTTCTTACGTCCACCACTTGGAACAAGAAGCAGCTTTGAGGCTAAGGGAATGGCAAGAGACCTCGAGCGAGACGGCTCGTCTGCGTGCTGAGGTTGAGGCGAATGCTGCCCAAGTGAAGGCTATCTTTGAGGGTCTCCTAGAGCGCATCTTTCATGGACTAAACGTGAAGAGAAAGCTTGATGTCGCCGAGCGTGACACCCCAGGCCGCGAAGCTGCTCATCAGGCCGTCAGGGAGCAGCTTGCATCTGTCTTGCAGCAAAGGGCTCAGGTGGAGGCAGAACTGGCGGTGGTGGCAGATCAAGAAAAGACGTGGAAGGAAGTGCACAAACAATTAACAGAGCTATGCAAGGCGCTTCCTCCCTAATAATTCCCCTTGTATCTAGATACTTGTAAAAATTTTCTTTTTTTAAAATAATATGTATCCATTCTTTATTCTTTTGTACGCTTCACCTTGTACTTGATTACATCCAATAAAGATACACATTTTTCTTTGCAATGTCTTGTACTATTTTCTTTGCTTTTTCCTTTCTCTTATTATCAGCATGCTGTCTTGATAAACACATTTGACCGATAATAGAGTAATCATCTAGATTTCCTCAAGAAAGAGCGATGGCTTAGGCCGCAGGTTCAGATCTGCCGCCTAAGACTTCTCAACTCTATGAGCCGTGAGGGTCTCATAGAGACTTTTCTCCCTACGGATCGAGAGGATCTCGTAGGTGTATTTTCTCCTTCGGAATCGTGAGGATTCCTAAGCACGTTTTCTCTTATAAGTCGTAAGGATCCTATAAGAGAATTTCTCCCTCTTACAAGTCGAGAGGACCCGTAAGCGGTTGTTTCCCTCCTTGTTGAAACTCAACTTTAGATAGTGAGACCCGTGAATAGTATGCAAGAGACTGTTTAAGACCGACTTGCAGGGTCCCATTGTTCAGGAAGCAAGTTTTTTAATCCCTGCTGCCTGAGACTTCATCTTGCAAGTTGAGACGAATCGGGAATTTCCCGCGGAGACACTGGTTTCTCTGCGAACCGACGCGAATCAGGAGGCTCTCATCAAGGACGCTAGTTTCCCTGAATTGAGGTATTTGCCAAGGATTATTTGTTTCCCTGGTGTTGAAACGAATCAAGAATTTCCCGCGGAGACACTGGTTGCTCTGCGAGTCGATGCGAATCAGGAGGTTCTCGTCAAGGACGCTGGTTTCCTCGAGTCGAAGTATTTGCCAAGGATTATTTGTTTCCCTGGTGTTGAAACGAATCAAGAATTTCCTACGGAGACACTGGTTGCTCTGCGAGTCGACGCGAATCAGGATTTTCTTCGTCAAGGACACTTGTTTCCTCGAGTCAAAGTATTTGCCAAGGATTATTTGTTTCCCTGGTGTTGAAACGAATCGAGAATTTCCCACGGAGACACTGGTTGCTCTGTGAGTCGACGTGAATCAGGATTTTCTTCGTCAAGGACACTTGTTTCCTCGAGTCGAAGTATTTGCCAAGGATTATTTGTTTCCATGGTGTTGAAACGAATCGAGAATTTCCCACGGAGACACTGGTTGCTCTGCGAGTCGACGCGAATCAGGATTTTCTTCGTCAAGGACACTTGTTTTCTCGAGTCGAAGTATTTGCCAAGGATTATTTGTTTCCTTGGTGTTGAAACGAATCGAGAATTTCCTACGGAGACACTGGTTGCTCTGCGAGTTGACGCGAATCAGGAGGCTCTCATCAAGGACGCTGGTTTCCCTGAGTTAAGGTATTTGCCAAGGATTATTTGTTTCCCTGGTGTTGAAATGAATCGAGAATTTCCCGCGGAGACACTGGTTTCTCTGCGAGTCGATGCGAATCAGGAGGTTCTCGTCAAGGACGTTGGTTTCCCTGAGTTGAGGTATTTGCCAAGGATTATTTGTTTTTATGGTATTGAAACGAATCGAGAATTTCCCACGGAGACACTGGTTGCTCTGCGAGTTGACGCGAATCGGGATATTCTTCGTCAAGGACACTTGTTTCCTCGAGTCGAAGTATTTGCCGAAGATACTGGCTCTTTCGGGGTTAGGATGAACCGTCGAGATTTGGCTTCTTTTTCTGGCGGAGCCTGTTGGGAAAGTAAGGTTCCTTCTTTGTTTGCGCCCTTGGATTGTTTACAGGGATCGATGTGATCTCAACTGTAGGGCAAAAGTTTTATCATCATTTTTTTGTTTTATTTCTGCGATGCTCTATCATTTCAGCTTTTATATCGCGAAGGTCGCGATTGCCCAATCATTTCGGCTATTTTTCGCTGTGCCCAATCATTTCGTCTGTTTATTTTATTTTTACTCGCTGCTTTTTATTGCGAGTTGCCCCATCATTTCGGCTATTTTGCATGCATACATTTTTACTTACTGCTTTTTATTGCAAGTTGTCCCATCATTTCGGCTATTTCATATGCATGTGCGGCCGGCTGGCTTTTCGCCGTAAACCTGAAATTAAACACCGATTTCGACATCAGCACCGCTACAACTGGGATATTGCCAGGAGCGAATCATCATCTGCCTCTGTCGATGTCGAACAAGGGTGGCTTAGCGAGCAGGGTTAAGGTTCTGTCGACTAAGGCTTTTGACTTCATGAGCCGTAAGGGTCTCACAAAGGTATTTCTCCCTACAAGTTGTGAGGATCTTGTAGGTGTATTTTCTTCTTAGGAATCGTGAGGATTCCTAAGTGTTTGTTCCTCTGTAAGTCGTAAGGATCCTACAAGAGGATTTTCTCCTTGTAAGTCGAGAGGACTTATAAGGGTTGTTAGTCATGCGTACATATCCCCAGTCTCGGATGGGACTTGGTTAGGGAAATGTTTATTCGCGCCCGTGGATTGTATACAAGGGCCAGTATTGAGCCACTTGTAGGGCAATATCGGAAGTTGTGGGGGTTGCTTAAGCACAGGTTCAGGTCTCTGTAACCTAAGACTTTCAAATCTTATGAGCCGTGAGGGTCTCATAAGAGAGTTCTCCTTACGAGTCGTGAGGATCTCGCAAGTGTATTTTCTCCTTAGGATTCGTGGGGATCCCTAAGTGTGTTGCTTTCTTGTGAGTCGTAAGGATCTCACGCGGGTGGTTTCTCCTTACAAGGTCGAGAGGACTCTATAAGTGTCTTTTAACGAGGTTGCGCCCTTTCAGGTTTTCACAAACACTCGCCGGTAGTCCTGCTGTTTTTACTCACGGAGCCCTTTCGGGTTTTCATCCGTGCCCATTTTGCTTATGGACATACCGTTTTTTTATTCTTTTTATTTTCTTCTCTCTTTTTTTTACGAGGTCGCGTCCTTTCGGGTTTTCACGAACACTTGCCGGTAGCCCTGCTGTTTTTACTCACGGAGCCCTTTCGGATTTTCATTCGTGCCCATTTTGCTTATGGACATACCGTTTTTTATTCTTGTTATTTTCTTCTCTCTCTTTTTTTTACGAGGTCGCGCCCTTTCGGTTTTTCACGAACACTCGCCGGTAGCCCTGCTGTTTTTACTCACGGAGCCCTTTCGGGTTTTCATCCGTGCCCTTTTTTGCTTGTGGACATACCGTTTTTATTTATTATATTTTTCTTATTATTTTTTTTATCTCGTCAACCTACGGATGCTGCGATATTAGTTTAAGGACGTTTCGGTCCGCTATTAGTTTAAGGACGTTTCGGTCCGTCATTGAGAAGGCTGGCTACTGCTTATAAAGCTTGAGCTTAGGAAGATAGCGAGCGGACATAGTCGTCGTCATCTGCCGTTGACCTAGGCTGTAGCTCATTAAGCGTAGTATTTCTTTAGGAATCTACCGTTTATTGGCCTGAAAGGCCTTTCACCGTGCATATCCATGAGTAGATAGGCTCTACCCTGATAGACTTTGTCTATGATGTATGGGCCTTCATAGTTTGGCTCGAATTTTCCTCGGTTGGCGCGATTGGGGATCATAGGCCTTTTGACCACTAGCACAAGTTCGCCTTGGCGGAATGTCCTCGGTCGGGTCAATCTTCCATATGAGCGCGTCATCTTTGCTTTATAAGCTTCCAGATTTTGTTGCGCTATGAGCTGTGTTTCATCAAGGGCATCAAGCTCCTCAAGGAGAAGGTGAGCATTTTCTTCGTTCGTCAACTCGTAGTGGACTGCCACACGTAGAGAGGGTAGCTCTATCTCGAGGGGGAGTACTTCTTCCGTACCGAATACCAACGCGTATGGCGTTGTGTTCGTGGCCGTCTTGAACGTAGTTCGATACACCTAAAGAGCCTCTTGCAGTCTCTCGTGCCAGTCTTTCTTATTTCGGGACACCGTCTTTTTCATGATCTTCGTCAGGGTCTTGTTGAAGGCCTCGGCTAAACCATTAGCTCGCGGATTATAAACCGAAGAATACCTCCAGTCTATATTGTGTTGTTGCGCGAAGCGACTGATCTTGTGGCTCCTGTAGGCAGGCCCGTTATCGGAGATGATCCGTCGCGGAGTCCCAAACCGGTATATGACGTGCGTCTTGAAGAAATGGAGGATATTCTCCATCTTCACTTCCCTCAACGGTACTGCTTCTGCCCATTTGGAGAAGTAATCATTCGTTGCCAGGATGAAACGATGTCCCCTGGACGATGCTGGTTCGATGGGGCCGACTATGTCAGTTCCCTACATCTCGAATGGCCAGCTAGCCACCGTTGGATGTAATGGATTTGGATGTTGGTGGATGAAGTCCCCATGGATTTGGCATGAGTGGTGTTGCTTCGCATATTCGAGGCAATCTGAATCATCGTGGGCCAGTAGTAGCCCATTCGTTTAATCTTCAACTTCATCTTTGGGCCTGCTTGGTGAGAACCATAGATTCCGTCATGGACTTCCTGAACGACTCTTTCTGCTTCGTCAGGTCCTAAGCATCTCAGCCACAGAGAATCAAACGACCTCTTGTACAGAGTATCATTGACGAAAGCAAGAGACAGAGCTCGTTTCATAAGCTGATGTCTTGTGGATGCATCTTCGGGCATTCGATGGGACTTAAAGTAGTCTATGAAGACTTCCCTCCAGTCCTCAGCCTTTTCTCGTTCTTTTATTTGTAAGGTCGTCTGCTCAGTCGCTCCCTTTTCTTCGGATGATTCCGGAGATATTTCTGCTCGGGCGAGCACTCGACGGCTTTGTATCATGATTCTGACGTCATCGAGGTTCTCGTCAGCCAGTTCTTTAGCGAGCTTAGCTAACGCGTCCGCTTTGCTGTTTTCCGTGCGCGGTATGCTTTCCAGAGTATAGGAGGGAATTTGGGTCAACAGTTGTTGCACCTTTACGCCGTACTTCACCAACTCCGGTTTGCACGTTTGGTAGTCGCCGTTTACTTAACTAACGACCAGTTGAGAATCTCTGTATATGAGGAGGTTTTCAATTTCCATGTCAATGGCGATCTCGAGGCCCGCTATCAAAGCTTCGTATTCGGCTTCGTTATTCCTCCTCGGCTCTGTTAGGGAGAAAGCAAAGCGCATTATCCCTCCTTGTGGAGTTACAAAGATGAGTCCTACCCCTGATTTGATTACAGGGGTATTCTGTTTGCGCTTCTTCATGGAGGACGCTCCATCAAAATAGAGTTCCCATCGGGTATCGTTCCCATCGATAGCATCGAACGCATGTTCATCTGGAAGATCGCAATTCAAAGGAGAATCGGCGGGTATCGGATGCTCAGCGAGGAAGTCGGCGATGGCCTGGCCTTTCACTGCCTTGAGAGGTTGATAGGTTATCGAGAACTCCATCAAGAGCAGAGTCCATTTAGCGAGTCGTCCCGTCAATATGGCTTTTGACATTAAATATTTAAGAGGGTCCACCTTCGAGATGAGACGGACTTCGTGCGCCAACGCATAGTGTCTGAGCTTTGTTATCGCAAAAATCAACGCCAAGCAGTGTTTTTCAATGGGGGAATAATTGCTTTCTGCCCCCAGTAAGACTCGACTTAAATAGTATAGTGCTCTTTCTTTCCCTTGGTCGTTCTCTTGCGCCCATAATGCGCCTAAAGAACCTTCGAGGGCGGTCGTATAGAGAATAAGGGGCTTCCCTTTAACCGGAGCAGCTAGCACTGGCGGGTTTTGCAAGTACTGCTTGATTTCGTCCAGCGCGCCCTGGCATTTTTGATCCCAGACGAATGGAGTTCCTTTCTTCATCAGGTGGCTGTAAGGACGGCACTTGCCTGAAAGGTTGGCTATAAATCGCCGTATATATGCGAGCTTCCCTTGGAGAGACCGCAACTGTTTGAGAGTTCTCGGCGGAGGCATTTCCATGATCGCTTTGATCTTAGACGGATCTATTTCGATACCTCGGTGTCGGACGATGAATCCCAGGAATTTACCCGATGAAACCTCGAACGCACACTTAAGAGGGTTCATCTTCAAGTTGTATTGTCGAAGGCGTCGAAATACAGTCTTTAGATGTTCGAGATGTTCCTCATATGATTTTCTCTTAACCACGAGATCGTCGATATAGCACTCGACGATTTCATGTATAAGGTCATCGAAGATCTTCGTCATGGCCCTCTGATAGGTGGCACCGGCGTTCTTTAGACCGAAGGGCATCACCTTGTAGCAAAATATTCCCAAAGGAGTCCGGAAAGCGGTGTTCTTCTGGTCTTCGGGATGCATCTTTATCTGATTATACCCTGATGAGCCGTCCATGAAGGAGAAAACCTCATGAGTGGATGTATTGTCTATCATTATTTCGGTGACTGGTACCGGAAAATCATCCTTCGGGCAGGCTTTATTGAGATCCCGAAAGTCCACACATATGCGCACCGTCCCATTTTTCTCTATCACCGGGATGATGTTAGCGATCCATTCAGGATATTGAACCTTCTGGATAAAGCCAGAGTTGATTAACTTCTTGACCTCGGCGTTGATGCTCATCTCAAGCTCGAGCCGCATTCTCCTCGGCGCCTGTTTAACCGGGTTGACGTCCGGGGATATCGCCAATTTGTGCACAGCAATTTCTGGATCTAGTCCTGGCATCTCGGAATAGTTCCATGCGAAGCAATCTTTGTGCTGTACAAGGACGTCTTTTAACGCAGCCACCCTTTCTTCAGATAGCAGCTCACTGACGAACGTCGGCCGTGGGTCACTTGCCGTCCCCAACTCAATTTTCTTGAGGTTGTCTGCAGTGGTATGTATTCCATCCTCCAGTTCTTTCAGAGCTGGTGGAAATTCTGAGATCACCTCATCATTGCTATTTTCGAAGCACCAGGGAAGGTTGTCCATGTTCTTGGGCTATTCTTTCAATATTGTTATCATGTGACAAGTGCGAATTCGCTTCCAATCCCAATGTGGAGTTGGTTCTGTTCTCTTGGCTTTGGGTTCATGCTTTTGTGGCGGTGTTACCCTCCAGTTATCGGACAGAGCGAATTTGCCGAGCTGATACTGATCTTCGACCCAATTCTTAAAGGGGAAGCAGTCTTCGAGAGGGTGCCCTATTACTCGATGGTAAGAGCAATAGTTTGGGTCAGAGACTTCGCCTGCTTGTTCGGGGTTTATGGACTCCGGCAGTGTAAGCATTTGATGTTTTAGAGCAAGATCAAGTATCTTCTTCGTCTTGTCCCGAGGAAATGAGTACGCTCGACCCATTTTCTTCATGAGGGATAGATCAATAATGCTCGACTCCCGTTTGCGTGGCTTCTTAGCCCCGCTTTGTTGCTGTTGAGCGCTTTTTTGGCATTCCGACTTGTTTCTGCCTCTGCGTCGAGCCTTTTTTATAACAGGTTGACAGGGGGCGGCATTTTCGTCTTTCACGGCCTGTTGAAGGAGGTGTTGCGTTTTGGCTTTCTCGTAGATTGCCATTTCACGATTGTGATCATCTCGGACTTTTTGACCAGCTTCCCTTATAAGCATGTCTATTTGTTCTTCAAACGACGGACTGGGCACTTTTGCATCAGGAACTTTTACTGGTTCAGGATTAGTGTCCTCCCGTTGAGCATCTGCTTCTTCATTGAAGTCGTGCACGACGTAACAGTCGCGGAGCAGCTCTCGTTTCTTGGAGCGAATGTATCCGAGCCCGATTGTCTCCATTCTCCCACTAGGCAGCTTGTACTGAGTTCCGGGGACGTTCCAGACCCTGTCATAGAATTTGGCCTTTCTAACGGTCTGTTTGAAAGGTATCCTTTGGCGCTTCAACAGCCTTTTCAAGCCTTCTGTATAATATCTGGGTAGACGGATGGGTTGAAGCCTGTCCAACGTAGGATCCGCCCCGTGCCAGATTTCTTTCTCCACTTTGTTTTCTTCAGAGCGGTAGAATAGAATTGCCTTCTCGCCTTCTTGCCTGGGAGGGATATAGAACGTCTGCAGCTCCTCTACACTGTCGGTATCAAGCGCATCCAGTTCTTTATAATGTTTAAGCGGCACCATGGCGACTTGCAGACTTTGCTCTTCGTCAGCGGAAGCTCGTATTGAAGGTCGAGCAGAGAATACAGCATGGACATCATTCTCCGAATCACTACCAAAGATCAACGTAGGAGCGGATGGTCCCGGCTTAGTGTATTGGGGCGGACCCGAATGAACTATCTCCTCTTCCTCCTCGGTATCACTGCCGAAGACAGGGATGGTAGCGTTAGTTTTGTTCTCCGGCTTGTGACACCTTTCCGTGTCTTCGAAATTCGGCAAGAAGTATTTGGCATCTTCATATTTGCGAACTTCGTTTACGGAAAATTGATTCAGTTCTCCCGTCACGGTATACTCGAGACCATCCCTAAAATATTTCATACACTGATGCTGTGTAGAAGGGATGATGTTGTACTCGTGTAACCATGGTCGGCCGAGCAGAGCATTGTAGCATGTATTGGCATCTATGACGTGGAATTTAATGTCCGTGATGAGCAGCCCAAAGCGTAGCGTCAGTATCACAGATCTAAGAGTCTTTGATGATTGGGAGTCGAACCCGGAGATGGTGATCTTGTCTCAAACGAGGTGTTGGACGCTCATGCAGATTTCCTTCAACACTCGCATGTTAAGGAGATTAACAGATGATCCGTTATCGATCAGGATTTTGCCGATCTTTATATCATGGCAGTATCCTGAGACATAGAGGGGGTGATTGTGTTCGCACGTCCCAAGGAGAAGGTCCTCATCGCCAAAAATGACATCGGCCGTGCGCACTTCCTCCAATTCATCCTTCATCTTTTCTTCAGCCAGGAAAGCTTGGAACTGCTCCGGGTCTTGTAGTGCCTTAATTAACGAATCTCTCGCCTCCTTTGATAGTAAAAGGGCGTCAAGAATGCTGAGCTGCGAGGGTAGCTTCCTCAGATGCGCTAAGACGTTGTAATCCACCTTATTTTTCTTTGGCGGGTCTTTGGCAGTTAGCTCTTTCATGACTTGGTCATCTAAGGCGATGTCCTCAGAGACCTTTTCTTTCCCTTTGTCTCTTTTTTTTGGGGGTCCGAGATTCTTTTCGGGCAACGTGCGATTACGCAGCCGAATATTTTCACAAATCTTCGGCTCTTCTTCTTTTCCTAAAGTGGACTCTTTGAAGAGAGGGCCAAGCTCCAGCTCCTCATCGGAATCGCTCCCGAATGTGAGCACTTGTGATCCTCCGGCGTTAACCATGCTACAATTGCCGGTGGTTCTGTTAAGCCCTTCGGTCGCACTGTTTTGCTCTCGGCGAGTCTTGCGCTTCTCCCGCTTAACATGTTGTTGTTGAGCAACATATCCTTGCCACCATTTATCGAAAGCTTTGCACTCTTCAGTGGGGTGCGAAATCTTCCGATGATACAAGCAATAAGAGGGGTGCATTTCCGCTTCACCAGTAACGCTTCCCTCAGAGGATGGTAGCTTCATACCCATTGACACGGCTTTAGCAAACCTCTTTCTCATCTTGAATTTGATTTTATCCCGCAGTGGGTGTACTTTGCTCCAGCGGGAGTATCCCCATTCTTTCGTCAAGGCGCTGGCGTTTGGCCTTTTCGAATATGACCGCCTCGCGCTCCCAATCAACTTTGCTTTTTAAGAGAGCTTCATTGAGGAACGCGTCAATTACTTCATCCGATGGCTCTAGAATTTTTGGTTCAGGATCTGCCCCCAGCGTTTCAGTACAAGGAGTCTCCTTATCGTCCATGAACGAATAGGAAATCACATGACAGCTCGCCACGTATTCTTCAGATTCATCAGATGAACTTTCTCCCTCATTTTCCTCTTGAAAGACGTGATTGAGGAATTCTTGGAATGTAATGGGAGTCCGTGCCTTTTGGTTGTATTCCTCCAGCGCGTCAATTTGTTTTTGCAATTCCGTGCGCTTGTTACCAGGCTTCACGGGCTTCTTTGATTTCTTTTTCTTCTTCTTTGAAGATTTCGACGGCTGGTTATGAATGCTTGGGCCACCTCCATCAATCTTTTGAGTCGGACGAGGCGTCAACATCTCTTAAATGATCTGCGGCTCCAACAGGTTCTTCCACTTGATTGCTGGGCAAAATTGAAGATCATTTAGCATCCTCTTTGTTTTGGCTGATAATACAACCTCCCAAGGAGCTTCTTCAACGACAGAGCATGTTGCCCCCGGCGTATTCATTCCCTTAGAGGTGTGGGGCTGCGGTGGATTCACCTTCCATTTGTCAGACAATGCGAACTTGCCCTGTCGGTACTGGTCTTCAAGCCAATTTTTGAAGACGTAGCAATCCTCGATCGGATGACCCGGTACTCGATGATAAGGACAGTAGTTGGGCTCATTGACATCACTAGGTTGCGACGGACGTTTTGGATCCGGCAGATTTATGAGTCGGTTGCGTAACGCCAGCTCGAATAACCTTCTCATTTTATCTCGGGGAAACGAGTAAGGACGTCCCATCCTCTCCTAAAGGGCTACGTACGGGCGCATATTATTTTGACGAACGACCGGTTTCGAGTTGTTCGGCTGTTGTTGAGCATTAGCGACAACGATCGCTTTCCCCTTCCCCTTCTCATTTCGGGAGTCCGGCTTTGGAAGAGGGGGTTTATGGCCCATCTGATCCATTTGCGTCAGCTTGTCGATCAGTGCCTGGAAGGTGGTCGGCTTGAAGAACATCATAAATTGCGAGATGGTTGCTTGCAGATCGAGGGTTCCAACAAACATTCCCACTGCAGGAGCTTCTTCTATGCGCTGCTCGCATTTTGACCATAAATTTCACCACCGTATAGCATATTGGACCTATGTTTCGCCCGGCTTCACCCTGGCATTAATCAATGCCGTTATCGGGGTACACTCGCTGGCACTCGCGAAACGTTGGGTAAACAGCAACTCTATCTCTGCAAAGGTCTTGATAGAGTCATTCGGGAGCTCGGAATACCACTCGAACGCTGTATCTGACAAGCTACCAACAAACTGGCGGAGCAACAATTTATCATCATCGCCAGTGTTGCCGCAAAGCGCCCTGAACTGGGCAACATGCTGGTGGGGACTGCCAGTCCCCTTATACACATGGAATTTTGGTATCGTATAACCTGGCGGGTACTTGATCTGGTCGTACCAGCCCGGATACGGTCGCCCCGTTTTTACGACCTGACCCGCTGCTTCAGTCGCTTGATGAACCCGGATCTGCTGAGCTATATATTCGTCCAGGTCGGCTTTGAAGATTGCCTCTTCCTTGGCTGTTGACAGAGCCGGAGGAGGATTCGACATTTCTCCCCTATCATCTTCAAGGATGATCGGGGGATCTTCAGCAGGTGGATCTTGTTGAATCATCATACCCACCATGTCCTGGAACAGGAGGGCCATTTTCTTTATGCTGGCTGCTTGTTCCGCAGCTTCTTTATCCTTCTTCTCTAATATGCGATGAAGGAATTCAGCGTCAGTTTCCTATTCCTGACGTTCATCCGAGGACGTTTCAAGGGTTTCTTTTGGCCCAGTGAGTGCGGCCATTGCGTTCATCATCTCCTGGAGCTTTTGCTGTTGCTCCTGAGCCTTGGTCACCGACCGTGTAAGCGGTCTATGACCCGTGGATGCGCGGCTGTCCTCCTTTCCCGATGCCATGTATACTGTATGAACTATTATACCCCCGGACTTACGGCGTTTAGGTTTGCCGCCTTTGGCATTTGCCATGGGCGTGGGAATTTTCTCCGGCCTCCTTCTTTTGTGGGCCGTTGAAGTGGAGGGGGCCGTTGCAGTGGGCACCCTAGCGATTGTTGTCCTCTGTTGTTTAATGGGACGGTCCTTTTCTTCTTGCACCTTCGCCTTTTTCTGTTGACGAGAGCGATCTGGTTCAATTACGGAGTCTTGAACTCTCCGCCAAACTTTATAAATTTTTGAGGACAGCCGTTGAGAGGACTGCTCTTGCTTCGTTTCCGGAACTCTCTCCGTAGGTGGAGGAGATCTTTTTAGTGTGGCGGTTGGAGAGTTCTTACGTACCCTCTTCAGCAATTCAAAGTTGTTCCCAGTTGGAACAGCTGCATTGACTCCCACCACTGGAGCAGGTGGAGTTAGCCCTGAGGGGGAGTTGCCCCCTGCCTTCCTCACTCGTCGCCAATGGCGACGTCGAGCATGACGAGCCGTTGGGACTGGCTCGGAGATAGAGACAGCTTCTTTTTGCCCCCTGTCTGAATGAGCCGCTGCTGGTGTTAACCTCTTAAAGACTGAGGTTGCCCTTTGAGGGGAGATATCCGTCAAAGACAGATCCTCGTGCAGGGGCCGAAGCAGGAATAGTCAGCCTTGAAAAGACTGACTCTTTGACGGGAGAAGCCGCCTTAACGACTTCCGGAGCAGCGGCTGTTGCCCTCCTTGGAACAGCCGTTTTAGAGTTCATGGGCTTCTTAACGGGCCCCTCAGAGTTCTAATCCAGCCTGGCGAAGACAGAGGCTGTTGGTTTGGTAGTGGACGACCCGTTGACAGGGGTCGTCATAGCAGTGAGCCGGTCGAAGACCAACTTCTTGTTTTCTTCTGGTGCAGGTATTGGCATAGAGAAGCTTGCAGGTGGGATCATGGTCCCGAAAAACAGGCCGGTGGTGGCCTGGGTCACCTGTTCTACCGGCAGAGTGAGGAAGGAGGCCGCTTGAGGCCCATATGTTACACCTCCAGGTGACGTGGAGCGTCCGTTACAGTGGCACTTCGAGCAGTTCGTGCAGTTAGAGGCCATTGATGCTTGAGTTCTGCGCCAGGCAAAAGACCAAATATTAGTAATTTGAAATCCAAAGGAAACAGTTAACAAACCGCGATTGGTTCGCGAAGACGACACAGGAAGTATGGAGTGGAAAGAGGAAAAGGTCCCACCGGGCGTTCCAGAATCTGTTCCCCTCCGAATGACGCGGCGGAGACGCGATGTACGTCTAGGCCTGGGATTCGGGATAGATGCTATTTGGTTTTATCCATCTATCTCTCCGAAGATGCCAAGTTGATTTATGGCACCGTGTATCAGAGGTTTAGACCGATGCGGCCGATGTAGCAGACTTCGTCAGATTCCCCCTCGCTAGAGGGGTTTTGATTGTGGGGACGCTCTTCCCTGCAGGCGCAAGCCCCTGCAGTTAATTACACTACCGCATCGCGGTAGCCACTTTCTCCTTCTCCAGAATTTCACTTCGTGTCGTGTGTGTTTGTTTTGTTTATGGTTGCCCGTGGATTGTATACGGAGACTAAGTAATGCCGTCGCCCGTAGGACGTGGATTAGTCCAAATCCGTATTTACTTAGATTTGGGTTTGGTGTTTTTAGTTTAAGGATACGTTAGCCGTATTGAGGCTAAGATCAACTTAAACATTCGTTAAGGATACGTTAGTCTGATTTAAGACTAAGATCAACTTAACGGGATCGTCTAGATCCATTTAATATATGGCCGTCGGGACTCGTCGCCTCTCTGACGTCGTTGAAGGATTACAACGATAGGTGTCAGAGGATTTCAGAGATGTACCCTTGAACCAAAGTCGATTTGGAGTTTTATAGTCCATTTGAATGTTTAAGGATACGTTAGCCGTGTTTGGGGCTAAGATCAACTTAAATGGGACCGTTTAGATCCGGCAAAAGAGAATTTGGGGGCTCTATTGTTCCAGTTTAGGGACGTATTGGTCCATGTTCCAGTTTAGGGACATGGTGGTCCATCTCCAGTTTAGGGACGTGGTGGTCCATCATTAGTTTAAGGACGTTTCAGTCCAACGTTCCCATTTTGGGACGAGTATTAGTTTAAGGACGTTTCGGTCCATCATTAGTTTAAGGACGTTTCGGTCCACGAGTTTAAGGACCCCGCAGTCCTTATTGATGTGTGGTCGTCGGGACCCGTCACCTCTCTGACGTCGTTGAAGGATTACAACGATAGGTGTCAGAGGAGTTCGGAGATGTACCCTCGAACCGGAGGTAAATTGATTTAGGAGAGCAATTTTGCTCAGTCAATTTAATTTGAGGACTTACGGCCATGATTGGGCTAAGTCCAGTTGAAAAATGTTCAACACTTTTTTTTTTGGGCCTATTAGGCCTGTGCTAGGGCTTGGCCCAGCATTAATCTTGGTCTCTGTTGGACCTTTATTTGGGCTCTGCCCCTTTTAAAATAATGCATTGCATTATTTATTATTTTGTTTGGGCTCTGCCCATTTATAAATGATGCAGAGCATCAATTTTGTGTGGGCTCTGCCCTTTTTATTGCATTGCAATTTAATTTGGCCTACTAAGCCTTTCTGATTTGGGCCTGCCCCTTTAGTAAAAGAAATGCATTGCATTTGTCAGGCGCTTTGCGCCAATCAGAGAGCGCAAGCGCTTGTGGTATTGACACGTGTCATGCAAGCGCAGTGCGTTGCGCCAATGCGCTGCGCTTGCGCTGCTGACACGTGGCGCGCTCCAGTGGGTTGCACCAATTTCAGAGAGCAAAACTCTATCTTAAAAGCGCACAGCGCAAATGAGTCAGATGTTGACACGTGGCGCTCTCTGGTGGCTTGCGCCAACCCGGGAGTGCAACAGTGCAGTTTTGCAAGTGCAAGGCACTATTAATTTGAGAATCTTTTAGAACCAACGGTTCATGAAAAAGTGCAAAGCACTGTTTGTTTTCTTTGATCTAATTAGAATCAAAGAAAAGAAGTATTTCTTGTTTTTTTGCTTGATCTCAGAGAACCAATGGTTCATAAGTGCAAAGCACTATTATTATTTGTTTTTTATTGGAGATCATTGATCTTGTTCTTAGATCAATGATCTATTAGAAGAAATTCTTCTATCTTAAAGGTTTTTACCTTTTCTTCTTTAGAAATTTCTTCAGAGTTCTCTCTGTTTGAAGTTCTTGATTTCTCACAAATGTTGATCCTTTTGATTTAGGGTCTAGGGGCCTTTATATAGTGCCCATAAATTTGTTAAAGAGATCTTTCTCTGAGTGATTTGGGGAATTTTCCCCACCGTTGGATCTTTGATCCAAGGGCTTCTGTTTTACAGAAGAAAATCTTCTTGTTTTAACAAGAACAGAAAGATTTCTTTGAAATTTTAATTCTGTTTGGCGCAAATGCATCAGCGTTTGACACGTGTCAAGCAGCGCACAGCGCAGCGCAACTGCGCTTGCACAATTGCGCTGACACGTGTCGCGCAGCACATAGCGCAGCGCAATTGCGCTGACACGTGTCGCGCAGCGCACGGCGCAGCGCAACTGCGCTTGCGCATCTGCTCTGACACGTGTCGCGTAGCGCACGGCGCAGCGCAACTGCGCTTGCGCAACTGCGCTGACACGTGTCGCACAGCGCACACGTGTCGCGCAGCGCAGCGCCTGCGCAACTGAAGCGTTGCTTCCTTTAATTTTTTTTTAAATAGTGCTTTGCTCTGATTGGGCGTACTGCCTTGGACGCTGCTCTGACATATCAGCGCCTGACACGTGGCGCGTTGTGCCTAGGATTTGAAGCGTTGCTTCAATATTTGAATTTTGAATTTCAACAGAGCTTTGCTCTGATTGGGGAAAACAGCGCCGTGTATCGGAGGTTTAGATAGATGCGGCCGTTGTAGCAGACTTCGTCAGATTCCTCCTCGTTGTGAGGGTTTTTTGATTGTGAGGACGCTTTTCCCTGCAAGCACAAGCCCCTGTAGTTAATTACGTTACCGCATAGCGATAACCACTTTCTCCTGCTCCAGAAGGTCAGTTCGTGTCGTGTGTGTTTTTTTTATTTTTGGTTGCCCGTGGATTGTATACGGAGACTAATTTGGGTTGTTGCCCGTAGGGCGTGGATTAGTTCAAATCCGTATTTTCTTAAATTTGGATTTGGTTTGATTTAAGGATCATTAACCTTGTTTGAGATTAAGACCGACTTAAATATTTGTTAAGGATACGTTAATCCGATATTGGACTAAGATCTACTTAACGAGGGTTCGGGATCATTTTTGATCCAATGAAAAAGCATTTGGGCTCTATCGTTTTAGTTTAAGGACGTTGCGGTCCACAGCTATTTTAAGAACATTACGGTCCATTATGGTATGCTCATGGGTTTAAGAGTGCATCCAAGAGCTGTTGGTTGTTGCGACCCTCCACCTCTCTGACATCATTGAAGAGTTACAACGATATGTATCAGAGGTGTGGAGAGATGTACCCTTGAACCGAACTCCAGATTGAAGGGAGAGATCATAGTGGAACGAACATCATTTTAGATGCCATGTGTCAGGAGATCATTGGCCATCTTTGGCACTAAGATCGATTCGGGGAGACTTGAGTATAGGAGGGATCGGTTAATTGATGGTCAAAAGGTTTTGGCCTCGGGAGACTTGGCTAATTTTGGGCTAAGGTCGACTTCTCACAGTGTTAAACATTAACATTTGCTTGGCGCTCACGTGCTCCCACGTGATACTCTAAAGTAGTGTTAGCACTGAAATTTGGAGGGCTCACATGCGGCACATGAGGCACCTGAAAATTGGGCGTTATGCACTTAGGTCTAAATCCCCATCTGTATATAAGTGTGAAACACTTAGTCCCTGTAGCCATCACGTGCGGGCATGTGAAGTGCTCCAGAGTTGGGCACTGCCTACTTTAGATTTATCTTCCTATTCTATTCTAAGTGCTAAGCATTATTGGGGGTCACGTGAGATCACGTGAGGCGTCCCAAAATGAGAACTTTTTTAATTTATTCCCCTTTCCTTTTTACAAGTGCTGAACACTATTAAGGGCCACGTGGGATCACATGACTCGATCTCAGTCCTTCCTTTTTGGTCCTTAGAGGTGCTCACGTCGGAAAACGTGATCTGTCGTTATTGCGTTGAACGCTAATATGCATGGGGATCTTGATCTTAGTCTTGAGAATTTCAAATCCTTTGTTTTATAAGAATTAAATTCTTATGCAGGGTTAAACCCTAGTTTTATGAGAGGAAATAAATTCCTATGTTTTTGGAAGAATTAAATTCTTCAAACCTAGTTCTTTCCTCTAAGTTTTGGGACTGCATAACAGAATCTCCCCGATGAGAATTAAATTCTCAACTTGTGGGGAGATCTGCTTCTGCAGACATCAACCAGAGGTAGAACTAAGTTTTTTTTTTGGAAGAGTTAAACTCTTGTAAAAGGGGATAAAATGATCTCGAGGTATTTTCCCTCACCTAGGGTTTCTTTTTCTTCAAAAAGAACTCCTCCTCTTCTTTTTTTAAATCTTATGGAGGGGGTTTCTCCTTCTTTCTCTCTTCAGTCTCGAGTCCTTTATATAGTAGAGGCAAGTTTGTTAATTTAGTTAAGGAAATCTCTCATTGAGAGATTTTTTTGATTGATTCGGGAATTTTATCCACCATTGGATCTTTGATCCAGGGACTTCTGTTTTAAAGAAGACATTTTTCTTATTTTTAACAAGATTGGGAAAATATTTTCCCATACATAGCTTATTCTGTAGCTTGGTGATTTTTAATCACCATTGGATCTTTAATCCTATGGTGCTCTGTTTTACAGAGCACAATCTTTCTTATTTAGAAAGATTGGGGAAATATTTTTCCATACGGAGCTTATTCTGTAGCTTGGTGATTTTTAATCACTATTAGATCTTTAATCCAACGGTGCTCCGATTTACAGAACACAATCTTTCTTGTTTAGAAAGATTCAAGGAAATATTTTCCAAAATAGGATTTTGATCTCTCTTATTTAGAATTTAATTCTATCGGCTCAGAAGGCATTAGGAACCCTCACGTGTAGCACGGGACCCATAGTATTAGGCCGGTATGCTTATATGCAGCAGTCCCAGAGAAAAGCATCACGTGTTGGCACGCGAGCTGATGTTCAGGTATATCACGTGTGGCACGTGACCCCCACGAAGTTAGGTCCAACAAAGAGTATTACGTGCTGACATGTGAGATTTTTTGGCCTGTTATTTGTTTTAGGAAGGCGCCTATATACTTTGTATATAGATGCTCACGTGTCTGCACGTGAGACTCGATTTCAGCCTTATTTGTTAGGCGCAATGCCTACAATCTTTGCTCCAAGGCGCATCACGTGTGGGCACGTGATGGTCCATTTGGGGAATTTTTCCCATCGCTTTTTGTTCATTATTTATATTTTTTAAAAGGGAACAAATTCCCCCACAGCGTTGTTCTCACGTGGCTTGCACGTGAGTGCAACGCTGTCACCTTTAGAGCTGTTGGTTTGCCTAGGGGAATGGGGAGGTGGACCACCCTTGTCACGTCTTATAAATGAAAGTGTTTGGTCTTTGGGAAGCCACTGTTCCTTCATCTTCTTCTTTCCTTATTTTCTTTGAGAATTTAGTTCTCTTCTTCAGAGCTTAGTTCTCTACCCATTGCAATTTTCAGAGTTAAACTCTGTCAGAAAAGAAACCCTTTTAGGTAACGATCTTGAATAACAAAGAAACCCTTTTCTTAAAAATTTCCTAGATTTTAAATCCACCATAAGAGCTTTGTTCTCTTCTGAAACCCATTTCTTAGTGATCTAGAGACATGATCTTTGAGTAGTAAACCTCAATGTCTTGGGCATTCCTCTTTTGACCTTTTAAGGATTCATGGCATTTTTATTTTTATTTTCCTCATCATGGAGGTTTCCGGAATTTAATTCCATCGCAGAAAAGGAATTTAATTCCTTACCAAAGAGCTTTGCTCTGAAGATCAAGAGGGCCTCTCAGGAATTTCATTCCCTGGTGTTCTTGAGCATATTTTCATAAGATTTTTCTTACTTGCACAAATTCAAATTTGTTGGGTATTTTAACAGAACTTGTTTTCTATATGAGGATGTCAAGAGTTTTTTTAAACTACCATGTCCGTTTAATGAGAATTTTTTTTATTCTCACAATGTTTGTCCTGTCTCATCATTGGTGAGCCACCATATTGATTTTGTGGGGTCCATTAGTTTTGCAGTCAGTGGTCCCATAGGACAAACTTTCTGTCGTTTCCCTCTATTATTATATATATACACATATATAGGTTTCATTAACGTCTTTTCCTTCCCCTTTTTCAGGAACAATGGCTTTTCTTCCCTACTTTCCTTTTACTCGCTCTGACGCCATTTTTCCGCAATCGCCGTCGGATGAGGAGGCTATGGCAATGATCAGGGCCTATGACAAGGACTGTACTAGTTTGCTCCTATAGGGAGTTTGGTATGGGCACATCATCCGGGGCCGCCGCAGCTTTACTTGTGAGATGCCAACAGAGCCTCTCCGCCCAATATCGCTGATGGAGCGTCCGCAGGCTGCTTATGAGGTGGAGATGGCTAATTGGACTACTACGGGCCGGCTTGAGCCATCGACAATCGGGATACCCAACCAGCCTTTGCAGGCTATAGATATCTTGGGGCGCCGCATTTGTCAAGGTGAAGCCTAACCCTGGGGATAAGTTTATAAGGTAGGGCTCACCCTTCACCACCCAATCGGCTATCTTCCTTGGGCTTGATATGTTCTTTCTGCCCACTGTGCACGGTTGCAGAAGGTTGGGTTATATCATGCAGTGTACGCGTCTCTTTTTCATTACCCGGCTCCTTATGTATGGTGGGTTAAAGCTTTCCCGAACCAATGCAATCTTCCCACCAATACTTTCTTGCTAGGGGATCGTGAGGTCTCGATTTCACTGGAAGAGTTCCATGAAATCTCCGGATTGCCGATCAGGGTAGAGCATTATGAAGAGTTCCTGCCTCCCGATTATTATGTATTCACGACCGTGCCTGCTACGCTTGACGGCTTGACAACTGAAAATGTTGTTCGTCATAAGTACCCAAGTCTAATTAAGACTCTGGGTATTTTTGAGAAGTTGTTCGCGGAATCGGAAGGACAGGGCGTCGCCTTCAAGAGTTTCATCGCTTGTTTTCTCCGTGAAGATTTTTTATCAAAGGAGGTCCCGAAATTTGCAAGCATTACTGACCCTTTTGGGTTTGGGCTGAATAAGCTACCGGCCAAAGAAGAGGACTTGCCGAAGTTTTACATTCCGGCCTCGTCGGTCGTGCCTTTCGATGCAATTGCGGCCCTTGGCATGGACGAAGAGACCTTCTTCATTGGCTTCATCAGTCTTTGGCTTAGTTGATTCGCCATGCCGACGCATAGATGCTTCATGAGAGCTTCCGTCTTCTACCCCGCCCCGAAAGGGCACGGTTGGCCATTGGCATCGCGGGACTGTCGCATCTTTATCATGGATTATGTGTTGCGGCAAACAATTTAACCCAGATAAAGACGTCGTGAATTCCTCCCTCAACTACTTCACGTCGTGGATCAAGATGCATGTATTGGGAGTGTTTGCAGCGCATCGGAGGTTAGATTTCTATAATTCCTACACCTTCCCACAGGTTATGAGGTTGGTGGATGCTTCTGCTCCTGATCCGACCCAGCTAGGAGCCCTCCGTGTGCTGCTTAATCCGTACTCCAAGAGGGCGGGATGGTTTTTAGCGACCGATTCCTCTCTGCTCCTACGGGGCCTATCTAGTAGCTGTTTGATTTGTCGAAAGGTGGAGCATCGTCTTTAAAGCCTAAGGAGATCATGCACTTGTACTCGATTAGGCCGGGCTACTTAGTGTTCTGGCAGAATAACGCGGCCCTTTTTATGCCGTACAATCCGCATCGCTTCACCCAGCAGTTGGTCTATAACTAGGGTGTCCCCTTCGAGGCGTTCTTGGTTGAACTTACTCCCTCTCTGGAAGTCACGCATGACGTCACCCATCACTTTATACGGCTGAACACCGGCTCCCGTTTCGTGATCCCCGAGGCTGACTATATTCCATGGTGTATGGGGTCTTTCACGGGTTGGTATCGACATCGAGTCGGTCCCGTCATCGTTGAGGAGAGGCGGGTACTCTTTGAGTTTCGATCATCGGCTCCGGCCCAAGCCACCGGTATTCCGTTGTGGCCGCGGACAGTGGTTCACCCTCCATTGAGGGATAGCGGCGTGGTTCTTATCCCGAGAGCCGCAGAAACATAATTGGCTCCTCGCACTGCTGGGATGCCAGTGCGCACTAGAGCTCAAGCAAAGGCCTCCGATGAAGCGCTAGTGACAGTACCATCAGTGGCGGTGTCATCTGCAGTGGTATCGCCAAAAGGGGATACCAAAAGAGAGGTTGGCCAACATCGTGCCAAAGCGCCGAGGGGAAGGAAGCGGTCCTCTTCCAGTGTTAGCTCCAGCTCGAAAGGGAGGAAGAAAACAGTTGCTGGCCTGCTTAAACTCTTGTTGGAATATGAGCCTATTGTTCAGGACGGACCCATCTCCACGCAAGAGCCGGATGATGGTCTTATTTACCCCGGCTCATCCGCTGAGGAAGCCGCATAATTAGCTGAAGTTTTAAGGCGCTCGCAGGATGAGACTGAAAATGTGCGCATCCCGAAAAATCCCTACCCCCCGGTTATCTTCTACGAAGATCCCCCTTCACTACGGAGAGTACATATGGGTCCTTTGCGAAGGGAAGTTGAAAGAGCCTTCAAGCAGCCCATCTCGGCTGCTTCTGAAGATGAGCTGGCACTGAAGACCGGTAGGCATGAATCTGCATTTGAAGCCTGGCGAGCACATTTTCTCAGGAAGGAATGACGGCTTGAAAAAGGCGTACTAGAAGCATCCTGGCGCATCGGTATGTGTGCTTTCCATATTTTTCTTTTGGCAAATAATTTGTTTCGCTTTTTATATCTCCTTATCTTTGAGAAAACTTCGCATGGACTTCAGAAACGGAAGAGGATCTGTGCCCAGGTCGTGCCATGACCGCAGATTCTATAGATGTCTCACATGACGCACCAGTAGGTGCAAAAGAGATTACTACGGCCGCCGTTCCCGTTGCAGAGCCTCCGGTGGTGTCTCTTGTTCCTTCGGTGTCCATTCCTCGAGCGGAGGTGACCTATTGGCCACAGACCATATGGATGTCTCTAGCGACGCACCAAAAGGTGTAGAAGAGATTGCCGAAGCTGTTAGTTCTATTTTGGAGCTCCCGGTGACGACCTCTGTCTCTTCAGCGTCTATACTTTCCACAGAGGCGACCTTACCGGTCATAGACCCAATGGATTTTTCTGGTGGCGTCTTGAAGATTGTAGGAAGGACTGCGAAGGCCACTGTTCCCTCTTTGGAGCCTGAAGTGGCGGTTGTTGCTCCACCACCGGAAGATGCTACACCAGCAAATGTCCCCGGTGATGTGCCTGAGGGCATGAAGGAGGCTGCCGAAGCTGCTATACCTCCAGTTCAAGGTGAGTGTAGCATCGAAGGTAATCTCTTACATTTTATTTTAATGATCCCCTCGTTATCTGAACTCTTCTTTCTTTCAGAACTGCGGGAATTGGCGGCTTCTATAGTGGACCTATCTCCCAGGAAGCCCTTCCAGCGCTTACTTAATATGGGTGCCCTACGGGCGATATCTCCGCAAAGCATCGTCCTTTCCTCCGAGCAAGGTCGGTGTTCTTTGACCTCTTTGCTTTATTATCACTTTTTTACAACGATGCTGATATGCCCTCTGCAATTCTGGAAGCTGGTGACGAAGTGGAGATCCTTGATGGGCCTGGGGATCTTTCAAACCCCCCTTGCATGACTGTTGGTAAGTAAAAATTACCCTTGGAATTGTTTTGTTTATTCTATGTTTGCCAGTCACGCTGACTATTCATAAATTTTGACAGCTTTGCCATCTCTGGCTCTGTTAGATTCTCGAATTTCTATGCCACCGGGCCCATATGCCCGACGTGCGTCTGAAAGGATGGCGAGACAAAGCATTCACTCCTTGTCAGCCTTTATTGAAGATCTTCATGCTGGTAGTTCTGTTACGGCCGAAGAATTTGTTGCCAAAGCCAATACTTCTTTGCCCTTCCTTGCCACTTATCATGACGAAATATTAGTGCATGTTTGGGTCGAGTATTGTCGCCGAGTAGAGGCTTGCTTACATAATCTTTAGTGCATACGCCTTCCTTCCAAGCTCCTGACTGCAAAGGTGAGCCTGCGGGGGTGGATTGAGCGGTACGCCGCTAATCTACAGTCTTGCGAGAAGAGGCTCAACCGGAAATTTTCGGAGAGGGAGCTAGTTTCAAATGCTTTGGGGGAACTCCAAGCTCAACTCATTACTAAGACCACCCGTGCATACGAAATTTGGCGGGTGCTTCAAGAAGCTATCATAGAGGTGGTAGCTCTTGATAAAGCCGTTATCTTTACCCGCGAGAAGGTTGAAACTCATAAAGTTTCTAAAAAGGAGCTTAAGAGTCGGTTCGCTTCGTATCAGACTCAACAGTCTCAGGCGGAGACCCGTCTTGTAGCAATAACAAAGCTTGAAGCTGAGGCCCAGCGGAAGAACGATGAACTGACGACCTTATTGCACCATCCGCCGGCTTGAAGATTTTTTTTATATTCTCCTTTTTCTGTATTTACTCCTGAATGAGAGTATCTTGTATTCATTTTGATTTTTTTATGAAGTGTACCTTGTATTCATTTGGATTCATGAATAAAAGACATATTTTATTTCATACTGGCGTGTCCCTTTAGCAAATGCGTCTTGTAGATAGTCTACCTTGAACTTCTTGCAGGGCTGCGATGGCTTAGAAGCCAGGTTCAAATCTGCCGCCCAAGACTTTTCAACTTTATGAGCCGTGAGGGTCTCATAAAGAATTCTCTCCCTACGAGTCGAGAGGATCCGGTAGGTGTATTTTCTCCTTAGGACTCGTGAGGAATCCTAAGTGTGTGTTTTCTCTTGAGAGTCGTAAGGATCTCACAAGAGAATTTTCCCCTTAAAATTCGAAAGGACTCGTAAGTGATTGTTTCACTCCTTGTCGATATTCGACTTTGGAAAGTGTGGCCTGTGAAAGTATGCGATAGTCCATCTTGGACCGACTTGCAAGGCCTCAGTGCTTAGGAAACAGGTCCTTATCCCCATTGCCTAAGGCTTTTCCCTAAAAGTCGAGACGAATCGAGCAGTTCTGGCAAGGACACTAATTTCCTCACGAGTCGAGACGAATCGAGAAGTTCTCGCAAGGGTGTCCTAACGTCACAGTTAACTCATGCTAATAGAATTCGGTTAGGGTCTGTGGTACTAGGGTTTTTTACCCATCGCACCGTTGCGTTGGCCGATATATTCCCCGATATGCAATCTTGCTGTTCGGGTAGCCCCGCGACTTGTTGGATATATGTTTGCCCTAGAGGCCTTTATTTGATAGTGGATGTATGTATATATATATATATATATATATATATATATATATATATTCAGAGGACTTTCTTGCTCGACATGATAGTATGCTATCTGGTTACTCTTTATCTGACATGTTCACTTGATCATACTTTTATTCATTTGTACATGTTGATAAAGCACTCAGGATATTTGCTTGACTACTTTGATTGCGATGCAGATCAAACTAGTGGGACTTATGTAGTTTATAAGCATATCCTGAAATGTCCCTAGTCGTTGGTGTATCGAGACGGGGCATCGATATTCCAGAGTAGCCTAGCGTATATAATACTGGACCCATAAGATGGGCGGTGGATGATCCCACATCCATTGGTGTTTGACACCGAGATTGTATACGGGTGCTCAGTGGAGACTGGGTACACTGGACGGACTCGCTGAGAACTCCTATATGGTATTATATCTATCGTCGGATAGCGGTTCTCAGGTGACACTGGTACAGGTTAGTCTGTAGACCCGAGATCGTCATAAAGTCTTATGTGTTCTCCTACTGTGCTTTGATTTCCACCTTACCACGGCTCTACTGAGTCATGCAAACAGGTGGCTTTTGGATACAGTCCCGAGACATGTGGAGGCAATGAGCGATAGGAAGGGTTTCGTCTCTCCCGGTATTGGGGGTTGATATTGCGCTGTGCTCGATTGGCTATATCAGGAAGTCCCTGGCCAGGGCTGATGAGATTTATTGATAAGTGTTATCGGTAGTTTCTCGAACTGTTATAGGCCATATATCGGCATAACTTATTGAGTTATTGGGGTCAACGATGCCATCCCTAGACTCGATATGCAGCATATCTGACGGAGAGACCGGACTGTACGGTAAGTGTTACCGGTTAGCTCGATAGGAGTTTTGACAGGTTCGCTTGTTTTTCTTCTGCTCGCTCAATACCCGGGTGGCCGTTACGTTTAGCTGACCGCTTACGGCTTATGGGTGTTTGATATGATCATCGTCTACTGCCGGCGTATTGACGAGTCTTAGAGTCCCACAAAGGGGTTACCTAACTCAGGCGAAAAGATGCGGGGTGCATATGGTGATATGCGCGGATGCCTAATTAAATGCGTGTATGAGATACCGCATTATAATATGGCGTTGTCTTTTGGTCGGGTCGTATGTGATATGACCGGTATATTAAATCAATTGTTGATTTAATATTAATGACCATTAGTCTTTTCACTTATAATTTTTTCTTTATTGTATGCATGAATGTATATATGTACATATATTGATATGAATGCACACATGCATGCATGCATGTGTCATGGTGATGATACATTGGAATTGGCTATGCAAGACTCACAAGGTTTGGATATTTATTTATTTTGATTATTGATTAAAGAATTAATTAGGATTATATCATGGTTGCTTTGTTTCTACACACTTCCATTGTTGACCTTGACTTGGACCATGGTTTGATTACTACACTTAAAACATGGTTTAGTCTCTACACTTAACCATGATTTAACCCCTACACTTATTCTTTAACCAAATAACAAAATATCTAGATATTTTCTAACCTTGGTTATGAGTGAGTGTGACCCTCTCTCATATATTCATTTTCATTTTATTATTTGGCATAAGAATTATCTTAAGCTTACTTAGCCTCTTCCTTCTTCTTCTTCCTCAAACCTTACTATCTTTTCATAAGTGAGTGAAGGAGATAAAAAGAAAAGATTTTTAAGTGATATCCAAACCCACATCACCAATCTACACTAGTTTAGCCTACTAGTTTAGGTTGTTTTGCATCACTTCTACTTGTTCTAGTGAAGCAAGGAGCTTGAGCCAAGGTACTCCGCGGCGGATCATCGTGGACAAAGAAGGACTCAAGCGGACCCGTCCAAATACCGAGTTGAACCAAGGAGTCTAGCAAGGAGGTCTACAAAGGTTGTATTCACTTTCACTTAGTGTTAGACTCTTGTTTTAGTATGGGATACTATGTTGTTACTCTAAACTTCTAGTTTGATTCTAGATTAAGATTACTTAGCACCCAATTTCTTTTTTGTAGCATGTGTGTTGCTAGCAAACCCTACTCAAGGTGCTAAGGAATCCCAACATGGTATCAGAGCCAAGCTAGGACATTAGAGTAACCTAGACGACATTAAAATACTTCGAATGAACATCGATTGCCCGAAAAAAACCATTCTCTGGAAATTTTTCAAAATGTTGGAATTTTTCATATTCAAAATATTAAGAAAATCATGCAGGTAATTCTATAGACCCTCTAGAAGAACGACACCCTAACTCAATTAAATGACCGCGGGACCGCGGCAGAAACCTGGTTTTGGCGGCGGTTCCGCGGTGCCGTTTGTGAGGCTTGGGTCGGCCCTTCTACGGTTGGTCCATAGGTACTGTGGCATGCTTCTGGGTAATTTTAATACTTCTCAGGTGTTGAGCTTCTCTGTGGATTTTTGGGTCATTGATCGATCGATCAAATGGTTTAACATCGCCTAGTTTATTTGCATGTATTGACATGAGATGTTATATGTTGCTGTGAAATGAAGTATAGGATCGTTGTGATGAATGGTCGGGAGTTTTATATGAGATGAGAGTTTTATTTTCATTCATGTAAAATTCATTTGTATGTAATATTCTTTTATTGGGGCACATCCGGGTTGAGGATGATGTTTCCTTCGATGTATATTATTTACTTTTCCGTATTAGGATTGACCCAAGGTGGGGAGCACAAGTGGCCGGGTTCTAGAGTCCAGTGGGAGACCATCTCGAGGAGTCGAGACCGGGTCTCCTAACTCTAGAATTGATAGGGTCGCTTGCCGCTCTCGTAGGGGTCTAGGGTGTGAGATTGGCTATTCATCACAACCGTGGAACCCGTATTTTCTATCGTTGGCTAAATACAAAATACGGAATTCCAAGTATATCCTATATTTTCATATATGTGCTTCTGCTGTTTATATTCTGTGATATGATCGCTTGATATATCTGAGACGAATGCAATATTATATATGAGATATATAGCAGTCGTTGCTTATGTTTTGCACCCGCGCTAGTCCCGTCCCGGTATGCCGTTAGTTAAGTAAGCTAACGGTGCATAACGGAACATTGTGGAGAATGCGGATGGCATAAGTGTACGTTGTATTTTCGTTTCTTTTCTATGTTTGACTTAAGGACTTAAATGATGGGACTACTTTAATATGATTAATGTAAGGAAAAATAAACCTAAAAAGATGTTGTAGAATCGAATTTAAAAACCACTCGGCTTTTTGTGAAAAAACTACATTTCAAAATTGCGGAGAATAAGACACTCCTTTTGAAAACTGTTTGATTCTACAACGATATCAAGTTCAAAGCGTTAAAGGTTTTCTTAAAAACCATCAGCAACCCTCCGTCATTTTAGAAAGTAGAGTACTTAGTATTCGTGCTATATTTGTTAACCTTAACCAAGGCGTAGTGTACAGTAGCTAAGTGATGTCTTCCTACACAGCATATGATGTGATTAATTAGGACATGCATGTGACTTTGTTGACCTTAGCCAAGGGTCATGTGAATGGGTCTAATTAATCAAGAAATGACGGGTTGATCTTTATTAGTGCTTGTGATTTGTTGACCATAGTCAAGGTCATGAGTGCTAGGGGTAAAAACTATATCGGCAGTTTCAAGAGTTGAAATTTGCAATGAGATTGCATACCTTCCGTATGATGGTTGGATCCCGATCCTATTGTGAGCAAGAGTTGCTCCCAGGAGAGTTTTGCACTTTACAATTAGCTAACCCATTAGGTGTCTAGAAATGTGTTAACAAGGCTACGCCTCTGGGAAAATGAGGTTTACTTTAATTAGATCCGTGCGAAAGCACGGGGAACCTCCCTCAAGTACCGACACTGGTCTGGCTGAACGGTTAGCGAAGTTGTAGAATGTAATTAATCCTGGCTAGTTTTCCTTTTAAGGTTTGAAGGGAAATTTGATAAAAGCAGTTGGAGATATCGATTAGATAAGATAATAACCAATCTAATCTTTGCAAGAGCTTTCAGTGAGTGTGTTCTTTTCTCTCTCTTAATGGCAGATACCAATGACATGACTCAAGCTTCTACTAGATAAAAATAAACTAAATGGGACCAATTAGAAAGACTGGTTGAGGAACATTAACATTGCCTTGACTTATGATAAGGTATCATATGTCCTCACGGCTCCAGCCCCGCCCGTCCCAGGTCCTAAATCTTCAATTGCGGATAGGGAAGTCCGCAAGACATGGGACACTGATTGTGCCACAGCCAAATGCCTCATGCTTGTATTGATGGATAACACACATCAAAAGTAGCACGAGAAGATAGATGTTCAATCCATCTTTCTCCATGCAAAAGAGTTGTATGGGGAGAAATCTCATGTCCTACGATACGAAGCGTCTAGAAAGCTGTTTCAGATGCGGATAGCTCCTGGCACACCAGTAGGTGACCATGTTCTGAAGATGATAGCTCTTATAGAAGAGCTTGAGGATCTCAGATGGACAATGGAGAACGAACAATATATTGATATTATTCTACAGTCTCTCCCCCCAGCTTTTGCTCAGTTTGTAGTTAACTTCAACATGCACAATATGAAGAAGTCACTACCTGAACTTCTCAATATGTTGAGAAGTGCAGAGAGCACGCTCAAGTCAATGAAGACTCCTGCTTTGATTGCTGGGCCATCTTCCTCCTCTCGCCCGAAGGCCAAGCCCAAAGGAAAGATGAAGAAGAAACCCACCAAACCTAGAGGTGGAATTAAAAAGGCTAAGGGGAAAGACAAGTCTATGGCTTGGGAATCGGGAAAAGGGGAATGTTTTCACTACCACAAATCGGGACACTGGAAGCGCAACTGTTACCTGGATCTTAAAAAGAAGAAGCATGGTGATGCTTCCGCTTCAGGTGTGTTTGTGATAGAAAACTGTTTTTCTATAAACTTTTCTTCCTGGGTATTAGATACCGGTTCAGGTTCTCAAATTTGCAATTCCATGCAGGGGCTGAGAAATAGCAAAGTTTTGAAGACATGTGACTATACTCTCCGGGTTGGAAATGGTTCTAATGTACATGCAGTTTCAGTAGGAGAGAATCACCTGGGGTTGCCGTCAGGGTGTATATTGGTTTTGAACCCGTGTTATTATGTACCTAGTATACTTTGTAATATAATATCCGTTTCTTGGTTAGACAATGAAAGATATAACTTTGTATTGCAGAACAATGTTATGAACATTAACCTGAATCAAATGTTGGTTTGGTATGGTACACTTAATAACGGGATATACGTCCTAAATCAACTCACAGTTTTCAGCATACAACACACTAATAAAAGAAAATTTTCAGAAATAAATGAAGCTTTTCTTTGGCACTGTAGACTTGGTTATATTAACCAAACAAGACTAAACAAGCTACATAAAGATGGATATTTAAAATCCTTTGAATATAAATCTAATGCGACTTGCCAGTCTTGTATCAAGGGTAAAATGACCAAAACTCCGTTTACAGGAAACGGAGAAAGAGCTACTGAGCTCTTAGGCCTCATACATAGTGATGTATGCGGGCCAATGTCTACATAGGCTAGAGGCGGTTTTTCTTACTTCATAACTTTTACTGATGATTTCTCAAGGTTCGGTCATGTGTTTTTACTAAAGCATAAGTCTGAAGCTTTTAAGAAATTCACTGAGTACAAACTTGAAGTAGAAAAACAAACTGGATTGAGTATCAAGATGCTTCGATCGGATCGAGGTGGGGAGTATCTCAGTACAGAATTTGCAGACTTTCTAAAAGAGAATGGGATTCTCTCTCAGTTCACACCTCCTTATACACCACAGCACAACGGTATGTCAGAGCGAAAGAATCGGACCATATTAGATATGGTTCGTTCCATGATGAGTGATGCTGAGTTACCTGTCTCATTTTGGGAGCATGCATTGGAGACTGCAGCGTTTCTATTGAACAGAGTTCCAACCAATACCGTGTCTACCACGCCATATAAGATATGGCATTAGAAGAGACCATCTCTTAAACGAGTTAAGATTTGGGGTTGTCCGGCCTATATCAAAAAGAAAAATCCGGACAAACTCGAGATACGGTCAGTCATGTGTAATTTTGTAGGGTATCCAAAGAATTCTTATGGATGTCTATTCTACCACAAGGAGAAACAAAAGGTGTTTGTTTCTCAGCATGCCATATTTGTAGAAAAAGAATTTTTTTTACAAATGATACAGATGGTAGTGTGGTTGATCTAGAAGAAGTTCACTACTACAAATAAGGGTTGCCCCTACGGATTTATCCGTAGGGGCAACCCACTGCCCCTACGGAGATATGCATAGGGGCGAAAAAATACCCCGTAGGTGCAAAGGCCGCAGGTGCAAGTTGAAGCCTTGAACTTGCCCCTACGGGCAAATTCGTGCCCCTACGGATTTCTGTGTAGGTCCTGTTGCCCCTACGGAGTAGGCCGTAGGGAAAAAAAATTTATATTATTTACGGTTTTTTTTAATATATTAAATATACCTACGGACATAACCGTAGGGCCATGTACTACCCCCTACGGATATCAAAGTAGGTACCTATCCGTAGGGGCAAAATATCAGGATTTCTGATATTTTGCCCCTACGGATAACTCCGTAGGGACAAGACCGTGGCCCCTACGGATATGTCCGTAGGGGCACTCCCAACCCCCTGGTACTGAAATCAGGGGGGAAATATCAGTTACTGCTGATATTATGCCCCTACGGATATAGTCGTAGGGGCAACATGTGTACCTACGGATTAATCCGTAGGTACATATTATCTGTATTTTTTTTAAAAAAAGGGCTGCCTGATTTTTTCTCGCACTGTGCACAATAATATATACATCAATCAAATATAAAATTAATCATCACACAACATTTATCGCAATATTCATAATCACATCTCACGCATATATATAATATACAAAAGAAACCCAAAAACTGAATATGATATAAATATAAACCAATATCAATATCGTTTCAAAATGTAGTACAATGTGTATGATATAAATGAATACATGTTTCAAAAAATAAGAACCAAAAAGCTACCCTAGTTCGGTCCAGTTCCACCTCTGAATAACGATAGAATAACGCGCGCCTGCTCCTCGGTCAATAAACTCTGCAATTCGGCGCGAGCGGGAGTCTGAGCGGCCTGTGGAGCTGGCGATGTGGTCTGCGCAGCCGCCGTTGAGGTAGTCACTTGCGGAGCCGCGGCTGCGGGAGTCTGAGCGGGCGGTGGAGCTATAGGAGCTGTCTGCGGAACCGCAGCCGATGTAGTGGCTTGCGGAGCCGCAGCCGAAGGAGATGCATGTGGAGGCTCGGCCGATGTACCCTGTCGCGTCTGGACCTAACGTGTGTAATAAGCGTGTAAGAACTGTGTATTATTCGAATTTGTATCATTATTAAGTTATTTCGAAACCCCGTTTGGATATCTAGTTTGTTGTTTATTTTAATTACATCTGTATGTATGATTAATCAAACTTAAGTCTAAAACCAAATAAGCTCAAGCTACGTACTAATTATGGATATGTTGATATCTATATAATATGACATGATATTTTACTATAAAGTAGTATACATACCAGCATCTCCTTCAACTCCTGAACGGTGGCCCTCAAGCTCTCCAGTTCCTGATGGACACCTCGGTCACTGGAGACGGAGGAAGTAACCGCCGGGGTGGAGTCCAACCTCATATGGGCCCTGCTAGGGCTTAGTCCCCGGCCTCTCTCCCAAAATCCGTGGTGCCCTCCGTGTACGGCGTCCAGAACTGGGGTCAGCAGCCTCGGATCGCTCTGTCCGGTAAAATCGATCCCCGAGGCCTGGGCCTGCTCAACCACCCGCTCCTACACCCACATTAAGCAGTAAAGTATAAGTATAGAATTTAAACTTGAACCTTCCAAAACTAAAATTTCAAATTTGGGTAGAAAAAATATTAACACTTACGCAGTACTCCTGGGTAGCGACGTCGAGATATCGAAGCTCGCCCGTGGCGGGATCTGTCGAGGTGCCATGGACGGCAAGATATGCGGACAGCACGCTCGGTGTACCACCTGACGCCACGGTCCGAGATATCTGCAATATTAGAAAGTAACTCTTAATATTAGAAATATTAGAAAATAACTCTTAATATTGCAGAATATCATAAATGTCGGTCTATTGTAATTTACCGATAACTCCATGGCTCGAGTAATGTTCCTCGAGCCACCTGTGTAAGTGGGGCGACCCCTCTTCGCCGACTTCCTGTTCTCTGTATTCTGAGCTGACTGTTTCTGCACAACGCATTAACATTTAGTTTTCTAATTAAGGAACACAAAGAAATAAATTATATCATAAATAATGAATTACATTTAAAATACATACCTGTTTGCGTTGGGAGTCGAAATAAGAGCACAATAGAGGCCATGTCTCTACATCGACTCTCGCAAACGCCGGAGTAGATAGGAGGGCCGCTCTCTCTGCCTCGGGGCTCGCCATCCACAGGGAGTAGCAGTCGGCCTTCAGCTCATTCCTGTTGTATCGGACCTTGGCCTGCATGTTCTTCATCAGGCCATTGTACAGAGCATGAAGGTCGAGCACCCTCCCCGGGTGATCAGGGTCGGCTACAGGCTGAAAATCGTAATCCAACTGAAAATACAAAAAAAACATTGTTATTAGATTGCAAGTGTTAATAATAAATATATTGGATAGATCAAATGAAAATATATATTAATACATACCCGAGCCTGATCAAAGAAGAGGGCGAATGAGCGCTGGTGCTGCTCGCCCCACTCAACGTGAAGTGGATAGTTCTTCATGAGCCGGCTCTCGTTCCCCATATACCGGACGAACCTCTCGGCATGAGGACCGGTATAGCGATAGTCAAGGGTAAAAAAAGGGGGAATGCTGCCTCCCCCCTAGCTCTGTCAGGCCTCAGCCTATGGGACTGATTTGGGCCTTGAGTCCCCCTCTGGGGATGGGGAGGCCCTACGTCTGCACGAAATATCAAGACAATCAATAATAAGACAAAGTTGTATTAAGAAATCAAGGTTAAACGAAAATTCAAGTGTGATATATATACCTCCGGTGACTATCGCACGAGCCTGGGCCCGGGCAGGAGCACGAGCGGTACGATAGTTCCTCCGGTGAGGAACAACCGGGGTCCCGGATGCGGACGCATCCCCTCCAACTAGAAAATAAATATCGACGCTAAATTTCCATGAAGTTCATATTTATTCTATAGAGCATATGTAAACTGAATAAATATTTTAAATTTATTCATACTAATCTACAGATGATGCGGAGGGTATGGTAGCGGCAGGAGTGGCCCCTGCGGAAGATGTGGACACACCACCTATAATTAGACAATTAAAAATAGATTATATAAGTAATTGCAAAAAGAATGTGTAGATCAATAATATAACGTTCTAAATCAATATGCATGCACTATAGGATATATAAACATACCCGCAGGTGCGGTGGTGTCACCACCTACAGCTAGACAATAATAAAAATTGCTAAGTAAGAGCAAAAGGAATGTGTGTATTTATGATATAGCATTCTAAATCAATATACATGCACTATATGATATATAAACATATCTCGAGGAGCAGGAGTGGCCTCTGTCCCAGATGTGGACGCATCACCAACAACTAGACAATCAAACATTGACATAAATAGGCATGAATATCTGTAATATTACATTCAAAATGGATATGCGTGCAGTATACCTGGAGATGTGGCAAAATCCACATGGAAGGAGGCATCCGAAGGGGTCTCCGATCTAGGTGCAAGACCGGCCCTCTGAAGCTCCCTACGGAGCTCTCCAGGCGGCAAAACCACTCTGCCTCTGCCTCTGCCTCTGCCGCGGCTGGAGCTCCTGCCGCCCCTCGCTGCTCCCGACATCGTCATCAAATCTAGATAAACGGTTCGTGGATGCATTAGACAATCATTAAAAGTATTGACTATATATGTATAGAGCGTAAAATGTGAAGTAATAATATAACATTACTGATAACCTTTTTCGTTTCGTGGGCGCATTATACATATCTACTTGGATTTCATCGTCGATGTCATTTCCAACCCACGTAACTTCATGATCGATCGAAGACAACCCGTCTTTCGCAACAGACGGTCGGAGCACTTTAAGCCTTCTCTCTTCTTCGTCCTTATCGCTGTCCTCGTATTCTGGGACATCGTAGACATCTCTGGGTTTCCATCGGCATACAACACTCCACCCCGGATGCTTCAAACACTGTGAGTAGTATACTTGGAACGATTGGTTCGGAAAGATAAACGGATCGTCCTGACCGTAAAATCGAAGTGTGTTCATACTGGTCAATCCATATTCATCTTTCCAAGTCCCAAAACTGCTTCTCCACCTGTCCGTATCGGTTCGCGGATCGTACCAAGTACACTGGAATATATAAAAGGGTTCTGATCGTCCGGAATAGTGGATGCCGAGTATACAATTTAAGTACCCATAGTAAATCACACCATCCGATCCTACCGTCTCAATCCCACTATTCTGAGTGGCTCTAGATGTTTCTATGTCCTTAACTTCGAATTTGTATCCAAGGACACCAACTCCTTTGTAATATGCAACCTCCATACTAGGAAATTGAGCTAAACATCTTGAATCACTCTCAAATGATGCAGACAAGTTCGGATCGTGGATCTAACAAAACAAATTTTATGACAAATACATAACGATACAAGTTTAGATTAAAACTGATAGCAATAAAATGTTATTCGAATAACTTACATGATCTGTGGCCCAATCACAAAAATTATCCTGATGGTATTTTTCCAAACGTTCTTCGTTCCAATCAGGATGCCCCTCACGTACCTCGTTAAAATGAATTCCGTTTTCGACAAATAATTGTGACATTAATATTATATCATTTCATACACACACAAACGCAGATATAACAATTAATCCAAAAGAACTTACTCTCTAATTTATTCAAGACATGCGCAATTAAGTAAGATAAACCGGTATATCTTGTTGATAAACATAGTGTCTACCCTCTTATACTTGGCTTTACCATATGGCTCGTCTTGAATTCTTCGTGGTCGGTTAAGCCTTGTCTCAATGTTCTCGTCCAGATAGCGGGAAGAAAATATGGTTGCTTCATCGAGAAGATAACCTTGCATGATAGAACCCTCTGGTCGATTTTTATTGCGTATATACTTCTTAAGAGTGTAGAGGTACCTAATGAGAATATGTTGAATAAATAAATACGGGCATACAGGACAACAATAAATTTATAAATTGCCCGAAATGAAAAATTACACGTACCTCTCGACGGGATACATCCATCGATATTGTACCGGTCCGGCTAACTTCGTCTCAGTTGCAAGATGAACCGTCAAGTGTATTATGATATCGAAGAATGACGGTGGGAAAATACGCTCAAACTTGCAAAGTATCAACGCAATAGAATTTTCTAGTTTATCCAGCGTCGCAACCTCCAGTGTTTTAGCACACAACTCCCTGAAAAAACAACATAGGTCGTTGATTACTAGACCAACCGAGTCTGGGAGAGAAGTCCTGAGGGCTAATGGAAGAAGGTGCTCTACGATAACATGGTGATCATGACTTTTCAGATCATCGATCTTGCCCTTCACAATTTTTATTTTCGTGCTGAATGATCCTGAGAAACCTGTGGGGACTTTCAAATCATGCAACACCTGCAGGAATCTTTTCTTCTCCGGTTGTGACATATGATAAGCGGTATTGGGAAGTACAAACTTGCCCGGTTTACCCGCTACCGGTCTAGGGTGCAATTCACTTCTTATTCCCCACTCTTGTAGATCCATCCGAGCATTCATGTTGTCTTTCGATTTCCCGTCTTTACAATGAAGCAAGTTAAGTATGTGCTCTGATACTCCCTTCTCTATATGCATGACGTCCAGACAATGACGCACTGAATTTGTAGACCAGTACGGAAGCTCGAAGAAAATGCTTAACTTGTTCCAATATTGTGGTTTGACCTGTTTTGTCGGATCCATCCCGAAGGTCACGTTATTGTAACCATCCCATTTAGCAGTCACGTCTTCTCCGGATAATGGTGATGGAGGTCCAAGAAGCTCCTGATGACCATCAAAGTGAACCGTATCTAACCTATAGGGGTGGTCTGGAGGCAGGAAACGTCGATGGCCGCAATAACTAACCTTCCTGCTAAAATTCAAAAATTTTGATGTTGTGTGTTCATGGCAATGAGGACATGCTTTGTGACCATGTATGGACCAACCTGATAGCATTCCATACGCAGGAAAGTCATTAATTGTCCACATTAAAGCCGCACGCAGTATGAAGGTTGTATTTGTGTTTGAATCATATGTCTCTACACCATCAATGAACAAAGATTTCAACTCCCCGATCAGAGGTCGGAGATAGACGTCGATATTGTTCCCCGGTGAGTTTAGTCCGTCGATAAGAAGAGGCATCATAAAGTATGATTGGTCCATAGCCAACCAAGACGACAGATTATAAATTATCATTACAACGGGCCATGTGCTGTGACTTCCAACCATATAGTTGAATGGGCAGAAGCCATTAGTAGCCAGTCCGAGCCGGATATTGCGAGGATCGCTACTGAATATTGCGTGCCTCCTATCGAAATCCTTCCATGCCGGTGAATCTCTTGGATGGCTCATTTTTCCATTTTCGCTTGGAGGAGCACGGTGATGCCAAATCATTGCCTCGGCTGTTTTCTTGCATCTGAATAGCCTCTGTAGCCTCTGTGTTATGGGAAAGTATCGTGCTATCTTCACAGGTATATCAGGCTTCTTATCAGAATCTTTCGGCTTATACCTGGCCTCTCCGCATGTTGGACACTCTTTCAAATCTGAATTCTCTTTCCGGTACAACACGCAATTTTTAGGACATGCTTGAATCTTCTTGCGCTTTAGACCCAAATCAGACATCATCTTCTGGGCTTCGTACCAGCTGTTGGGCACATTATTTCCCGGAGGCATAGAATCTTTCAAGAACGAAAGAAGCATTGTGAATGACTTGTTGCTCCATCCATTTAGGCACTTAATCTGGAAAAGTTGGACGAACCATGAGAGGGTGGAATACTTCGCATTCTCATAAATTGGTTTCCTAGCATCATTCATGAAATTTTCATATTTATCCGCACGCGGTCCTTGACCGAAAGGAATGTCATCTTCGTACGAATAGATTCACCTACGGCAGGCTCTTCCATATCCTCCATTTCCTCTAATGGAAATAAATTTCCGTCTCTTGCCGCATTACCGAATTCTTCTTCTTCTCCTGCCGCATTATCGTGTTCTCCTTCTTCTTCTGCCGCAGTACTGCATTCTTCTCCTTCCCCGTGATATTTCCAAGTTGTATAAAGTCTAGTAAACCCATGTTTTACAATACGAAGCTCTGCCAATTCTACCTTCTGCCAGTACTTATTGCCACATCTATCGCACGGATAGAGAATCTTCTCTATTATGATCTTATTATGTGCGCGTGCAAATTCAAGGAAAGCAGCAACTCCTGCGACAAACTTAGGTTGTATACGTTGTTTCCAATCCACATACATCCAGTCCTTAACTCTGACATACTCATGGACCATGTTAGACTGTATACTATATAAATTGTAGGTTATGCTGACTATATTGAGAAATATAAGAACGGGATAGTTACTGACAAAGGAGAAAATCCGTGTATATGCTTTGTGTGTGCGTTTGTCGTTGAAAAGAATAAATTATCATACGTATGTTAACCGATAGACAGGGACTAAGTGGCGCTTTTAGTTTCATATATGAGTATCGATGGGAATATGAAGGTTTCATATTATCATATATCGGTTTTAACTTGAACATCTCGAATCGCTCTCTAATTATGCGTTTGTTGTGTATTTTTGTTGTATGTGTGTGTTCCGGCTCTCGGGGGTAGGCTTCTATCCCATTAAGAATGTATAGAGCGAACGCCCATCACTTGTGCTTTCAACCGTTTCGAGTAAATTTCGGCAGCACCTCCCCGCTGTTCTCCGAGTACACTGTAATAGAATAGATAATCATTTCAAAGCTGTGAAACAACGTTGAAACGAACATCTAATCTATCTTTGTACACGAAGAACCAGCGGAAAGGTACCGATGAAATATCTCAAAACGGATGAAAACACAAGTGAATGAAGGCGTTTGCTTTATACATTCTTAACTTGTCCACACGGGACAAATCTATGGGTTACCATACGATTGAATTTTCTCGTCGCGTAGACTATACGACGGTTGTTAGTATCGAGCTATACTGTCCGATATTTAACAACCTTCATATAGTTCTAGGTCACGACGAGCATCGCACGTATGTTAACCGATAGATGGGGACTAAGTGGCGCTTTTAGTTTTATATATGAGTATCGATGAGAATATGAAGGTTTCATATTATCATTTAGTATCGGTTTTAACTTGAACATCTCGAATCGCTCTCTAATTATGTGTTTGTTGTGTATTCTTGTTGTATGTGTGTGTTCCGGCTGTCGGGGGTAGGCTTCTATCCCATTAAGAATGTATAGAGCGAACGCCCATCACTTGTGCTTTCAACCGTTTCGAGTAAATTTCGGCAGCACCTCCCTGCTGTTCTCCGAGTACGCTGTAATAGAATAGATAATCATTTCAAAGCTGTGAAACAACGTTAAATGAACATCTAATCTATCTTTGTATACGGAGAACCAGCGGAAAGGTACCGACGAAATATCTCGAAACGAATGAAAATACAAGTGAATGAAGGCGTTTGCTTTATACATTCTTAACTTGTCCACACGGGACAAATCTATGGGTTACCATACGATTGAATTTTCTCGTCGCGTAGATTATACGACGGTTGTTAGTATCGAGCTATATCGTCCGATATTTAACAACCTTCGTATAGTTCTATGTTACGACGAGCATCGCACGTATGTTAACCGATAGACGGGGACTAAGTGGCGCTTTTAGTTTCATATATGAGTATCGATGGGAATATGAAGGTTTCATATTATCATCGTGTATCATATATTGGTTTTAACCTGAACAGCTCGAATCGCTCTCTAATTATGCGTTTGTTGTGCATTCGTGTTGTATGTAACATGATTTTAAACCATTGAGATCAAGATTTGAGAAATTTTATAAGTAGCCGTTAACATGATAACAATCATCTCTTCTTATCGGTCCATATCTGAATTCTAAAGGGCAATATATTTGCTATTAAAAGATCATGTTCAACTCTAAAGCAAGGGAAAAACAGAGGAATATAGATTTATTAAAGTCAAGCCATAAAGCTAATCACATATTTACAACATTGCAAATACATTAACGGAAAACATAGTTATGATGCTTCAAAAGAATCAATTATCAAGGATGAAGAGAGCTTGTAATAAAGCAATCAAATTTAGCTTTTGCATTAAAATGGTTTATGATAAAACTTTTGAGAACCTTTAAGAAAGTTATGGTACTGTGAGGTTCCACAACCTATCATAACCAATCGCAAATTTTCATGGTTCTTTACTGGTATAAGACTTGTACTTCTATGAGGCGGAGTAAATAAATTTGTCGAGAGCTCGTGATGTATGTGTAATGATAGAATCCAACAAAAAATATTTTCATGTACTAATAATAGCATCCCAATTGCAACTTTTTTATTCAATAAGATAACACATTTGCAAGAGTGCATCATTTACATTATGTTTTACTCCCTCCAGGGCCACCAAAATATACAGTATCTATAGGATGGCTATTGTCAATGGAGTAACAGTCGGGTCTAACTTGGCCAATTTGAAAAATCATTATCTCGTTGTTTATATAGATTACCGCTATTGTTTGTAAATCGTATATTGCTTATATATGCTAAGCCTCCCGCTGCAAAACGGCCGCTCTCCATTGGCGCACTCAGTTCACCATTGTTAAAGCTCACTACTCCAATATTGATACGGGTTAATCTCTTGAAGAGAGTTTTTGGCCAATATCCTTAACCCTAACCGATCCCTACCCCAGCCCCAGCCCCAGCCCAACCGAGACCCAGCCCCAGCCCCAACCCAGCCCCAACCCCAACCCCAACCCCAACCAAACCCTAGCCCCAGCCCTAGACCCAGCCCTCAGCCCCAGCCCAGCCCCAACCCCAACCCCAACCAAACCCCAGCCCCAGCCCCAGCCTAGCCCCAGCCCCATCCCCAGCCCCAACCCCAACCGAACCCCACAACCTAACCCTAACCCTAACCCTAACCGAACCCGACCGATGCCGACGCCGACGTCGATGACCTCACCCCTACCCGAACCTGGCCTGAACCCTAGACTACGTCAAAATTAAAAATTATTTAAGAATTACTTACAAGCGTGCGCGCGGTGGAGGAGACGGTAGAAATTGGTGGTCGCCGACGATCGTCGAAGGTGGCGACGAGGCGCGGGAAGTCGACAAAGGTGTGGGGAAGACCGACGAAGCTGGCGCAGGCTCGCGAGCGCGGTGGCGACGGAAGGTGGGAACAGGCGACGGGATCGCGGGAGGTCGAGAGAGAAATTTGGGAACGAGATGAATATAATTTTTCTGTGCTTTTTTTTATTAATAACCTATGTAGATACCCCTACGGAATAACCGTAGGTACCCGGCTTGCGGCTCCGTAGGGCCAAAGGGAAAATTAGAACGTGAAGCACCGTAGGGACAACGATATAGCCCTACGGATAAATCCGTAGGGACAAGAAATATTTGCCCCTACGGATTTCTGGGTCCGTAGGGGCAACCCCGTATTGTAGTAGTGGTTCTAGAAACATAAATTACAAATGACGACTTGGTTGAACCGGCTGTTGCAACAGAGACAAATGAACCTCAACCACTCCGTAGATCTGGTAGGACTTCTCGCCCACCAGAGAGGTACTACGGTTTTCTCATTGATGGTGATAGAGAAGATTGCATTATGGAGGATGATGATCCTACCAGTTTTCAGCAAGCTATCACGAGTGGAGACTCTGTGAAGTGGCTGGATGCCATGAGATCTGAAATGGAGTCTATGTACACCAACAAAGTATGGACTTTGGACATTGTACCCCCTGGGGTAAAACCCGTGGGGTGCAAATGGATCTTTAAAAGAAAGATTGGTGTAGATGGGCAAGTGGATACCTATAAGGCAAGACTTGTGGCGAAAGGGTTTCGTCAAAGACCAGGTCTGGACTATGACGAAACCTTTTCTCCCATAGCCATGCTTAAATCCATTCGGATCCTATTTGCTATTGTTGCTCACTACGACTATGAAATCTGGCAGATGGACGTTAAAACTGCATTTCTAAATGGTGATTTAGAAGAATGCGTTTATATGGATCAGCCAGAGGGTTTCGTTGACAGTGGAAGCAGCGGGAAAGCATGTAGATTGCTCAAATCCATTTATGGATTAAAGAAGGCATCACGGAGTTGGAACATCTGTTTTGATGATGTTATCAAAGAGTTTGATTTCATCAAAAATCCAGATGAACCTTGTGTTTATAAGAAGGTTGTAGAGAGAGCTATCACATTTCTCGTATTGTACATGGATGACATTCTTATGATGGGAAATGATATTCCTATGCTGCAATCGGTCAAACCATTCTTATCACAAAGGTTCTCCATGAAGGACCTGGGTGATACCACGTAAATATTGGGCATTCGGATTTATAGGGATAGATCCAAAATGTTATTGGGATTGTTCCAAACCAGGTACATCAATACCATCCTAAAGAGGTTTAGTATGGAAGACTCCAAACGGGGTGTCTTACCAGCTTGCCATGGAATCACTCTCTCCAAGGACTTTTGCCTAAAGACCGATGAAGAGAGAGCTCGCATGAGCATTATATACCGTATGCTTCAGCCGTAGGATCTGTAATGTATGCGATGTTGTGTACACGCTCTAATGTAGCTTATGCAATATGTGTAATAAGCAGGTATCAGTCCAACCCAGGGAAGAATCACTGGATAGCTATAAAGAACATTCTTAAGTACTTGCGGAGGACTAAAGAATTGTTCTTGGTGTATGGTAACGGAGATCTCCAAATGGAGGCCTTTACCGATTCGAGCTTCCAGAGTGATAAGGACGACAGCAAATCTATCTCTGGGTTTGTATTTACCCTCAATGGAGGGGCAGTGAGTTGGAAGCGTTCCAAACAGGACACAGTTGCAGACTCTATGATGGAAGCTGAGTACATTGCTTCAAATGATGCCGCAAAGGAAGCATTCTAGATGAGGAAGTTCGTCTCGGAGCTAGGAGTAGTTCCAACCATTATTGATCCAATACCATTGTATTGTGATAATAATGGGGCTATGGCATTAGCCAAGGAGCCCAAGTCCCATCAGCGGTCCAGACACATCCTGAGGCGATATCAATTGATCCGGGAGATAGTTGATCGCCGCGAGATCGAGATTCAGAGAGTAGATACAAAGAATAACAACGCGGATCTACTCACCAAGGCCCTCCCTCAGCCACAACATGAGAGACTTTTTAAGATGTTGGGTATGGGATACGCCAATAACTGGCCTTAGTGCAAGTGGGAGATTGTTGGATATATGTATGCCCTAGAGGCCATTATTTGATAGTGGATGTGTGTATATACATATACATACATATATATATATATATATATATATATATATATATATATATTCAGAGGACTTTCTTGCTCGACATGATAGTATGCGATCTGGTTACTCTTTATCTGACATGTTTACTTGATCATGCTTTTATTCATTTGTACATATTGATAAAGCCCTCAGGATATTTGCTTGACTATTGTGATTGCGATGCAGATCATACTGGTGGGACATATGTAGTTTATAAGCATATCCTGAAATTTCCCTAGTCGTTGGTGTATCGAGACGGGGCATCGATATTCCAGAGTAGACTAGCATATATAATACTAGACTCATGAGATGGGCGGCGGATGATCCCACATCCATTAGTGTTTGACACCGAGATTGTATACGGGTGTTCAATGGAGACTGGGAATACTGGACAGACTCGCTGAGAACTCCTATATGGTATTATATCTACCATCGGATAGCAGTTCTCAGGTGACACAGGTATAGGTTAGTCTGTAGATCCGAGATCGTCATAGAGTCTCATGTGTTCTCCCACTGTGCTTTGATTTCCACCTTACCACGGCTCTACTGAGTCGTGCAAACAGATGGTTTTTGGGTACAGTCCCGAGACATGTGGAGGCAATGAGCGATAGAAGGGGTTTCATCTCTCCCGGTATTGGGGGTTGATGTTGCACTGTGCTCGATTGGCTATATCAGCAAGTCCCTGGCCAGGGCTGATGAGATTTACTGATAAGTGTTATCGGTAGTTTCTCGAACTATTATAGGCCATACATCGGCATAACTTATTGAGTTATTAGGGTCGACGATGCCATCCCTAGACTCGATATGCAGCATATCTGACGGAGAGACCGGACTGTATGGTAAGTGTTACTGGTTGGCTCGACAGGAGTTTTGACAGGTTCACTTGTTTTTCTTCTGCTCGCTCAATACCTGGGTGGCAGTTACGTTTAACTGACTGCTTGCAGCTTGTGGGTGTTTGATATGATCATCGCCTACTGCCGGCGTGTTGACGAGTCTTAGAGTCCCACAAATGGGTTACCTAACTCAGCGAAAAAATGTGGGGTGCATATGGTGATATGAGCGGATGCCTAATTAAATGCGTGTATGAGATACCGTATTATAATTTGGTGTTGTCTTTTGGTCGGGTCGTATGTGATATGACCGGTATATTAAATCAATTGTTGATTTAATATTAATGACCATTAGTCTTTTCACTTATAATTTTTCTTTATTGTATGCATGAATGTATGTATGTACATATGTTGATATGAATGTGCACATGCATGCATGCATGTGTCATGGTGATGATACATTGGAATTGGCTATGCAAGACTCACAAGGTTTGGATATTTATTTATTTTGATTATTGATTAAAGAATTAATTAGGATTATATCATGGTTGCTTTATTTCTACACACTTCCATTGTTGACTTTGACTTAACCATGGTTTGATTACTACACTTAAACCATGGTTTAGTCTCTACACTTAACCATGATTTAACCCCTACACTTATTCTTTAACCAAATAACAAAATATCTAGATATTTTCTAACATTGGTTATGAGTGAGTGTGACCCTTTCTCATATATTCATTTTCATTTTATTATTTAGCATAAGAATTATCTTAAGCTTGCTTAGCCTCTTCCTTCTTCTTCTTCCTCAAACCTTACTACCTCTTCATAAGTGAGTGAAGGAGATAAAAAGAAAAGATTTTTAAGTGAGATCCAAACCCACATCACCAATCTACACTAGTATAGCCCACTAGTTTAGGTTATTTTGCATCACTTCTACTTGTTCTAGTGAAGCAAGGAGCTTGAGCCAGGGTACATCATCATGGATAAAGAAAGGCTCAAGCTGACCCGTCCAAACACCGAGTTGAACCAAGGAGTCTAGCAAGGAGGTCTACAAAGGTTGTATTCACTTTCACTTAATGTTAGACTCTTGTTTTAGTATGAGTCACTATGTTGTTACTCTAAACTTCTAGTTTGATCCTAGATTAAGATTACTTATCACCCAAAATTTTATTTGTAGCATGTGTGTTGCTAGCAAACCCTAATCAAGGTGCTAAGGAATCCCTACATGACTGTCGTGTCTCTGATCCTTTCGGGGGCTGGACAAGACGTCTTCAAGTAATTTTCCAGGTAATATTACCGTCGAAAGAGCAAGCGTTAGGGATATTCCATATCACTTTTTACTTGAGATTAGGCTCAGTTTGGGAGTCCCGATGAGTCATAACCACTCCGCGCTGGAGTGGCATGGTCTCCGATAGTCTTTTAGGTCTCATTTGAGTTGCCGTCAAGTCCCTGAAGTTAAGAATATTCCTTTGCGTCGTTTTTTGACATCACGTCTGCAATATTGCGACGGATGTCGAGGTTGTCTTTGGGTTGTATATGAACCGTCGAGATTTAGAACTAGGGGACTTTGCCATGGCTCCGTTTGTTGATGTTATGTCTGTATCCTGCTGGAGGTAGAAAAAACGTTGTTGTTGATCTTTAGGCTGTGGATGCCGCCGTCGAGACTTGGAACTATGGACTCTGCCATGGCTCCGAGCTAGTCTCTAGGTTGTCCGTGAACCATCGAGATTTGGAACTAGGGGACTTTTCCATGGCTCCGTTTGCTGACGTCGTATCTGCTTCTTGCTGGAGTGAGGAAGAACGCCGTTGTTGATTTCTAGACTATAGATGTAGCCATCGAGATTTGGCTTCCCTTTGACGAAGCCTGGTGGGATAATGTGGTTCCCTTTTCGTTTGTGCCCATGGATTGTATACAGGGGTCAATGTGATCTCACCTGCAGGGCAAAAATTTCATTTCATTTTTATTTCTTTCCGCGATGCTCTATCATTTCAGGTTTTTATATCGCGAAAGTCACGATTGCCCAATCATTTCGGTTATTTTTCTTTTTCTTTACTCGCCGCTTTTTATTGCGAGTTGCCTAAACATTTCGGCTATTTTTATGTGCATATATTTTACTTGCTGATTTTTGTTGCAATTTTCCCTATCATTTCGGCTATTTCATATGCATTTTTTGCTCGCTGATTTTCATTGTGAGTATGGAACTCGATATCTGATACCAATCTCGGCATCAGCATCGCTACGACTGGAACATTGCCAGGAGCGAATCATCATTTGCCGTGAAAGGACTTGGAATTCGATTCCGATTTAGGCATCAGTATCACTACAACTGGGATATTGCCATGTGCGAATCATCATTTGCCTTTGCTGATTTGAACAAAGGTGGCTTAGCAAACAGGGTTAGGATCCTGCCGACTAAGGCTTTTGACTTCATGAGCCGTAAGGGTCTCATAAAGGTGTTTCTCCCTACGAGTCATGAGGATCTCATAGGTGTGTTTTCCCCTTAGGAGTTATGAGGATTCCTAAGTGTGTGTTCTCTTATAAGTCATAAGGATCTTACAAGAGTGTTTTCTCCTTATAAGTGAAGGGGACTTACAAGTTTCGTTCACCATATGAGGACATTCCTCGTCGTTGATGGGACTTGGTGGGGGAAACGTTTATTTGTGCCCGTGGATTGTATACAAGGGTCAATATTGTACCGCTTGTAGGGTAATCTGGGGAATGTGATGGCTTAAGAACAGGTTCAGATCCCTGTAACTTAAGGCTTTCGAATCTTACGAGCCGTGAGGGTCTCGCAGGGGGAATTCTCCTCACGAGTTGTGAGGATCTCGTAAGTGTAATTTCTCCTTAGGAATCATGGGGATCCCTAAGTGTGTTGCTCCCTTATGAGTCGTAAGGATTTCAAGCAGGTGCTTTCTCCTCACAAGGTCGAAAGGACATCGCAAGTGTGCATGAATTTTTTTACGAGTCTGCGCCCTTTCGGGTTTTCACGAACTCGCCGGTAGTCCTACTGTTTTTACTCACAGAGCCCTTTCGGGTTTTCATCCGTACCCATTTTGCTTTTGGACGTACCTTTTTTACGGTGGGGCTTCGCCAACCGGGGTAGCTGCGGAGCCAGAGGGACTTAAGTTGCAATCCTCGCTACTAGGACTTGTGGACCTGGATTCCACTATCTCCAAGTTTTTGAGGCGGCGTATTTAGTTTAGGGACATCACGGTCCATCGTTAGCTTAAGGACATCTCGGTCTATCGTTAGTTTAAAGACATCTCGGTCCATAGCTAGTTTAAGGACGTTGCAGTCCATAGCTAGTTTAAAGACGTTGCGGTCCATTGTATTTCGAGGAGAGATTTCGTTGGATACTACTTATAGAGTTTGGACTCAGGGAGATAGCGAGCGGACACGAGCATCTTTCTCCATCACTAACCCGAGCCGTGAGTTGTCAAGCGTAGTATTTCTTAAGGAACCAGCCGTTTTTTAGCCGGAAGGGTCTTTCACCTTGTATATCCATGAGCAAATAGGCCCCACCTTAGTAAACCTTGTCTATGATATACGTGCCCTCATAGTTCGACTCGAATTTCCCCCGTTTGGCAGGGTTGGGGATCATAAGTGATTTTACGGCTAGCATGAGTTCGCCTTGGCGAAATGTTCATGGCCTAGTCAATCTTTCGTATGAGCGCGTCATCCTTGCTTTGTAAGCCTCTAGGTTTTGCTGTGCTATGAGACGAGTTTCATCAAGGGCGTCTAGTTCCTCAAGACTAAGATGGGCATTCTCTTCATCCGTTAGTTCATATCGAACCGCCACTCGTACAGAGGGTGGCTTTATCTCCAAGGGAAGTACCGCTTCCGTGCCGAACACTAACGCAAATGGCGTTGTGTTCGTGGCCGTCTTGAACGTAGTCCGATAGGCCTAGGAGCCTCATGAAATCTCTCGTTCCAGTCCTTTTTATTTCTGGACACCGTTTTCTTTATGATCTTTGTCAAGGTCTTGTTGAAAGCCTCAGCTAGACCGTTAGCTCAAGGATTATAGACCGAAGAGTATCTCCAATCTATTTTATGATGCTGTGCGAAGCGGCTGATCTTATGGCTTCTGTAGGCCGGCCCATTATCCGAGATTATCCGTCGCGGAGTGTCGAACCGGTAGATGACATGTTTCTTGAAGAAATGGAGGATGTTCTCCGTCTTCACCTCTCTTAGCGGTACTGCTTCTGTCCACTCGGAGAAGTAATCGGTCGTTGCCAATATGAACCGATGTCCCTTGGATGATGCTGGTTCGATGGGTCCGATTATATCGGTTCCCTACATTTCGAACGGCCAGCTAGCCAATGTTGGGCGTAGCAGATTCGTATGCTGGTGGATGAAATCCCTGTGAATTTGGCATGAGTGACACCGCTTCGCATATTCAAGGCAGTCTCGAATCATCATGGGCCAATAGTAACCCATTCTTTTGATCTTCAGCTTCATCTTTGGCCAAGCTTGATGGGAACCGCAGAATCCGTCATGAGATTCTTGAATGACTCTTCTTGCTTCTTCTGTCCCAGGCATCTCAGCCATAGACAATCGAACGATCTCTTATAAAGAGTACCATTGACGAAGGTGAAAGACAGGGCTCGCTTCATGAGCTGATGTCTTGACGACACGTCTTCGGGCGTTCGATGGGATTTGAAGTAGTCTATAAAGACTTCTCTCCAATCCTTCACCTTTTCTTTATCCTGTAATTGGAAGGCCTCTTGTTCATTTGCTTCCTCTCCTTTAGACGTCTTCGGAGATATTTCTGCTGGCGCGAGAATCCAGCGGCTTTGCACAATAATCCTTACGTCATCGAAGTTTTCATCGGCCAGTTCTTTAGCGAGCTTGGCTAACGCATCTGCCTTGCTATTTTCCGCACGCGGTATGCTTTCCAAGGTGTAGGAAGAGATTTGCGTCAACAGTTGCCGCACTTTTTCACCATACCTGATCAGTTCGAGTTTGCATATCTGGTAGTCGCTATTTACTTGGCTAACGACCAGTTGGGAGTCTCCATATATGAAGTGGTTTTCGATGCCCATGTCGACAGAAATCTCAAGACCTGCTATCAAAGCTCATACTAGGCCTCATTGTTTGTTCTCGGCTCTATTAAAGAAAGGGCAAAATGCATTATCCCTTCTTGTGGAGTCATAAAGATAAGGCCTACCCCGACATTAATCATAGGGATATTTTGCTTTCGCTTCTTCATAGACGATGCTCCATCGAAGTAGAGTTCCCATCGGGTATCACTCCCTTCTTTCTCCCCATCGATTGCGTCAAACGCATGTTCGTCCGGCAACTCGTAGTTCAAGGGAGATTCGGCAGGTATCGGATGTTCAGCGAGAAAGTCGGCGATGGCCTGGCCTTTTATTGCCTTGATCAGTCGATATATTATCGATAATTCCATCAAGATGAGGTCCCATTTGGCAAGCCTTCCTGTTAGCATGACTCTTGATATCATATACTTGAGAGGATCCATCTTTGATATGAGATGGACCTCATGCGCCAATGCATAATGTCGAAACTTCGTTACTACGAAGATCAGTGCCAAGCATTGTTTTTCGATGGGGGAATAGTTGTTTTCTGCCCCCAGAAGAACTCAACTCAAATAGTAGAGAGCTCTCTCCTTTCCCTGGTCGTTCTCCTGTGCCCATAGCGCGCCTAAAGAACCTTCAAGGGCTGTTGTCACACCCCGCTTCCTAGTATACAGGCAGAGGACGTGACGAGGCCGCTACGTATTTACTCTGAAGTAAATACGCTAAGCGTATCTAAGAAATATAAAAGGAATATACACAAGAAACAAAAATGTAATGAACAACAACTTTATTTATTAACATTCTTTTGTACAATGCATGGAAAAGTAAATACATCTGAATGAAAGCAATGCCTAAAGAGTGGCATAACAGAAATGTAAAGTACTGAAATGAAATAGGTACAAGTGGCTACAGCTCTGGGTCTTCGGTGTACTGCTCAAGGACCTGCTCCGAAAGCTCCTGAATAGTCTCGTGCTCCAGTGCGTCCGATCCACCTGACAACATTCCAAAGAAGAAAGAGAAGGAATGTCGTCAGCGAACAATCGCTCGGTAAGTCCCAAAGATAAGGGAGAAGTAGAAAATACAGAGAGTAAGAGAGAGTGTGTAGCTTTTAAAGTTGTATTATATTGTTATATTGTTGTATTCATTAACGTTGTTGTTTGTAGCTTGGTACAGAAGGATGCCAGTGTATATAAGAGAAGTCTATATATGCCAGAGAATAATGCAAATAGAAGTACAAGGCTCCATCGATAATACCACGGAACAATGGCATGGATGTAATTATGTCATATGGTTGTTGTCTCGTGCCACTTCTAACACCTTCCGTACCAATCTACCCCTTAAACCCCGCGATGCCTTAGTTGTTTGTATTGTATTGTAAGTTGTATTGTCTTGTTTGTATAGATTGTATAATTGGATGACTTACCGAAACCATGATATCAGTAAATGGATGTAACTGGAGAATCATGGATGTAACTGGAGAATCATGTGAATGGAAGTATATCCATGGTTCGGTTCAGTCAATACGGATTGAATATATTGAATATATGGATTCATGTTGAATTGTAATACTGTAGATTGTACTTGAATCATATTCAAGTTAGATTATTTAATGAGACTCAGTCTGATTCAGAACAATTAGAAAAGAAATTGAAGTCCTGATTGTTTTGATGTTATCGGTAACCGCTGCACATGGGCGGCAGGATTTGTGTCTTTTTCAAAGACGATTACCGTATTGATAACACTGTTTGTTAAGTTTTCTACCTTAGATAGGCAAGCACCCATATCTACGGCTCCCTGAGGCTCAATAGACCGGTCATGCTTAAACCTATATTTACTGGGGTCCTTAGGCTAATTTATAGAACTTGAGGGGGTTTTATGTAAAAATAATTTTGTATAATTTTCAAAATACACCCGAAGTATTTAATTATCGTCTTTTTAATTATCATAGATGTAGATTTTATATTTGTGATATTTCTAGTGAAAATAACCTAATTTCATAATATAGGGTATTTAATTGTAATATTGCACTTGTATGGAATTCATGGTATTTTAATGTAAGGTGATTCTTGTGATTTTAGAAAGCCTGGAATATTTATATCATATCAAAAATAGGTATTTTGATAATACATATATATATATATATATTTTATATAAAATAATTTTAATTTATTATTTTCTAGAAATCTCATTTTCTTAAGATATTTATATTTTAAATCTCTCAAAACCGAATGCTCCTTGCGAATGTCTGCATCTCGCACTACTAAGCCTAGGGATGTACGATAATCCATACCATCCCAGTCAGGTTCCCTAAAATGGGTTGTACCCGCGCTTTGCAAAGATTGTAAAAATACGTAATCTTGTAGAAAACGGTTTTAATAGTAAATGGTATTTATGTGTAAAGTTTCGTTTTTCTGTATTCTATATTCCTGAAAAGTATTGTGCTATGTTGCATATGAGTGTTTTGAGGAGGTAGGTCATTACCTCATGATCTAATTAAAGGTATAGCAAGATTAATGATGTTTTAAAGTAGAAAGTAAACTACATGGTATTTTAGTGAAATAGAGCGGTAAAAGTTACAAAATGAAATATATTATCATGAAACTTGTTCAAGATGTTTGTTAATGATTAATAGTCAACATGTAAGGGTTTGTTATGATTGTATTTAAGAAAAAGTTGAATTTTTAGGAAGAACCGAATCGGAAATCGGATTAACTCCAATTTCGTCGGGTTTTAGAAATATGTGTTTTTAGAAAAGAATAGAGAAGAGGGAGGTGGGACTTACGGGTTAAAAAGAAAGAGGGAAGATAGAGGTAGAGAGGGGAATCACCGGTGCATCGATTCGTCGCCGGAAACTCCTCGTATCGCCGTCGGAAATTCGTCGGCGCTTCGCCCTTCGCTAACTCCACTTGTTCACAAAATTTCTACAGAGTTTTCTTGAGAGTTTGGACAGAATTTTGAGTGAGGGGTGTGTGTTTAGGGGTGGTATTTATAGGGTAAATCTAAGGTTAGGGTAGGTGAAAGGGTGAATTGAAACTGTAATAAAAATTGTATTAAAAATATGTTAATGGGGGTTTTAAAGAGGCTCTGTTACAGATCCAAGAATTTAAACTATACAGGAGTGATGGGGAGCTCAAGTGGCAAAAGTTTCATGTTGGGAGAATCCGAGTCGGCGCGGAATCGGCCGTCCCCGCCGGCCCGATCCGGCCGAGTCGGGCCGGGGTCGTCGCCGTGGGTCCATCGTCGGTTGGTCTACTCTCTGGGATATTTTTTTTTTGCATGTGTACTGCGGTTTTTACGAGTTATGCACGTATAGACTCTTGGACTTCTAAAAAAATTTAAAAGAAAACAAGATTAAAAATAATGTGGGGGATGGGATTTGAACTCTGGTGCTTTGGTTCAGCAGTGCAAGGTCTTACCAATGAGTCACAAGCTCCTTCTTACTATTAAAAAGAAAAAACAAACTTATATCTTGTGCTCAGGCAAAAATACCCCTTTATGTAATTTTGGAAAAAATGGTACAGAAAATTTAGGGTTGTTACATTCTACCCTCCTTATAAAAATTTGGTCCTCGAAATTTGTAGAAGAAAATGTAACAGATTCATGGAATGTTTGGTGACTGAAGTACTGATAGTGTATGAAAAATAACAAAGTAATACAAAGGATTTTAAAACGTGAAAGAGACTTACTAGTGTTACCTTGGTTAACTGTCTCGGTTTCTACGGCTGCTAAGGTGTAAGCCTATCGCCGTGGCACATTCCTCCTAGCTGGAGGCACATTCTGTCCTTGGGGCATGTTTCTCTGCCCTCGAGGCATGTTCCTCATTGCCTAATGGAATTGGCGATTTGGCTGTACAGGAGGTCCGCATGGAAGTGGTGCTGGGAGTGCAGGACGAGTTGCAGGAGCTTGGATAGCTGGCTGCTGCGGGTAATTGGTGTGTGTGTGAGCTGAGTTGCGTCTATAAGGACAGTTTCCAATACCGTGATTGGATGCGCCATAAACAAAGCATAGGCCTTTTGTGCGCCTACAGTCCTTCCACAAGTGTCCTTCCCTCTTGCAATAAAAGCAAAAATCGGGACTTAGCTGGTTATCTGTTACTTCCGGTCTTCTGAGTTTAACAGCTGGCCTTGAAGAGGCACCTCCTGCCATTTGAGTGGCAGGATGCTTAACTCCTGCAGACTAAGATCTGCCCCTCGCCTTTACCACTGCCTCATAACGACGGGTAGCTTTCAGAGCCGATTCATGAGTCGGAAAATCTCCTGTGGCCAGTGCAGCCTAGATTTCCGAATCTAAACCTTGTTGAAATTGACGGGCTATCATCCCATCCGTTGGGATCAGTTGTGCCGTAAATCAACTGAGCATGGTGAACTCAGCGTCATACTCATCTACTGACTTGGTCCACATCGAACCTTATTGCAGATGGATGAACTGCTGTTCCATGTCGAACCTGGAAGTCTCAGGGAAGTACTTAGCATCGAATATGTCGCGGAAAGTCTTCCATTCGATAGGTTGTTCAAGACGGCTTTCATCCACCTTCCACCAATTCCGTGCATTGTCCGTGAGCTGCAGTTTCGCAACACGGACCCAAGCTATATCTGGCACTTGTGCCGCTGCCAGATCATCTTCGATACTTTGAGCCCATTTCTCAGCTTCCAGTGGGCTTTCCTTTCCTGAGAACTGTTTAGGAGTGCAAAGCCCTGAATTGCTTCACCCCAGGTGCTTCTGCCTCGGAACGGTTCATTAAAAGAGCAGTCTGATGCTGCTGTCCCTCTAGGAGGCTGCGGATCGCCTCAAGCAGAACCGTATGCTCGTTGAGCGGAGCAAAGACGAAAGGTGTGATTGGTAGTGGAGGTGGAGTGTTGTTGAAGTTGGTGCTGGTGTTGTTTGGAGAATCCAAAACCTTGAAAGAAAATTTAGGTTAGGACAGATTCAAAATATATGAAATGATAAGATTCAAGGAACATGAATTGTAAAGAATGTTTTAGTTGCCGGTTCTTGTGTTATATTGCTTAGGTTGTTAACGCAGAACAGAACTGCATGATAGTATTCCATACAGCTCTGACCTGCATGGGCCACCAACAAAATCTGTCACGTCCCACTTCCCGGTATACGGGAAGGGGGTCGTGACGAGACCACTACGCATTTAATATGAAGTAAATACGCTAAGCATATTTAAGCAATATAAAAGGAATATACACAGGAGACAAAAATGTAATGAACATCAAGTTTATTTATTAACATTCTTTTGTACAATGCACGGAAAAGTAAATACATCTGAATGAAAGCAATGCCTAAACAGTGTCATAACAGAAATGGAAAGTACTGAAATGAAATAGGTACAAGTGGCTACAGCTCTGGGTCTTCGGTGTACTGCTCAAGGACCTGCTCTGAATGCTCCTGAATGGTCTCGTGCTCTAGTGCATCCGATCCACCTGACAACATTCCAAAGAAGAAAGAGAAGGAATGTCGTCAGCGAACAATCTCTCTGTATGTCCCAAAGACAAAGGAGAAGTAGAAAATACAGAGATTAAGAGAAGAGTGTAGCTTTTAAAGTTGTATTATATTGTTATATTGTTATATTCATTAACGTTGTTGTTTGTAGCTTGGTACAGAAGGATGCCAGTGTATATGAGAGGAGTCTATATATGCCAGAGACTAATGTAAATGGAAGTGAGGCTCCGTCGATAATACCAAGGAAAAACGGCATGGATGTAATTACGTCTTATGGTTGCTGTCTCGTGCCACTTCTAACACCTTCCGTACCAATCTACCCCTTAAACCCCGCGATGTCTTGGTTGTTTGTATTGTATTGCAAGTTGTATTGTCTTGTTTGTATAAATTGTATAATTGGATGACTTGCCAAAACTATGATATCAATAAATGGATGTAACTGGAGAATCATGTATGTAACTGGATAATCATGTGAATGGAAGTATATCCATGGTTCGGTTCAGTCAATACGAGTTGAATATATTGAATATATGGATTCATGTTGAATTGTAATATTGTAAATTGTACTTGAATCATATTCAAGTCAGATTATTTAATGAGACTCAGTCTGAGTCAGAACAATTAGAAAAGAAATTGAAGTCCTGATTGTTTTGATCTTATCGGTAACCGCTGCACATGGGCGGCAGGATTTGTGTCTTTTTCAAAGACGATTACCGTATTGATAACACCGTTTGTTAAGTTGTCTACCTTAGATAGGCAAGCACCCATATCTCCGTCTCCCTGAGGCTCAAGAGACCGGTCCTGCTTAAACCTATATTTACTAGGGTCCTTAGGATAATTTATAGAACTTGAGGGGGTTTTATGTAAAAATAATTTTGTATAATTTTCAAAATACACCCAAAGTTTTTAATTATCGTCTTTAGAATTATCATAGATGTAGATTTTATATTTCTGATATTTCTAGTGAAAATAACCTAATTTCATAATATAGGGTATTTAATTGTAATATTGCACTTGTATGGAATTCATGGTATTTTAATGTAAGGTGATTCTTTTGATTTTAGAAAGATTGGAATATTTATATCATATCAAAAATAGGTATTTTGATAATACATACATACATATATATATATATATATATATATATTTTATATATAAAATAATTTTAATTTATTATTTTCTAGAGATCTCATTTTCTTAAGATTTTTGTATTTTAAATCTCTCGAGACCGAATGCTCCTTACGGAGGTCTGCATCTCGCACTACTAAGCCCAGGGATGTGTGATAATCTGCACCATCCCAGTCGGATTCCCCAAAATGGGTTGTACCGGTGCTTTGCAAAGATTGTAAAAATACGTAATCTTGTAGAAAACGGTTTTAATAGTAAATGGTATTTATGTGTAAAGTTTCGTTTTTTCGTATTCCATGTTCCTGAAAGGTATTGTGCTATGTTGCATATGAGTGTTGTGAGGAGGTAGGTCATTACCTCGTGATCTAATTAAAGGTATAGCAAGATTAATGATGTTTTAAAGTAGAAAGTAAACTACATGGTATTTTAGTGAAAAAGAGCAGTAAAAGTTACAAAATGAAATATATTGTCATGAAACTTGTTCAACATGTTTGTTAATGGTTAATAGTCAACATGTAAGGGTTTGTTATGATTGTATTTAAGAAAAATTTGAATTTTTAGGAAGAACCAAATCGGAAATCGGATTAACTCCAATTCCATCGGGTTTTAGAAATACATGATTTTAGAACAGAATAGAGAAGAGGAAGGTGGGATTTACAGGTTAACAAGAAAGAGGGAAGATAGAGGTAGAGAGTGGAATCACCGGTGAGTCATTTCGTCACCGGAAACTCCTCGTATCGCCGTCGGAAATTCGTCGGCGCTTTGCCCTTCGCTAACTCCACTTGTACACAAAATTTCTATAGAGTTTTCTTGAGAGTTTAGACTGAATTGTGAGTGATGGGGTTGTGTTTAGGGGTGGAATTTATAGGGTAAAGCTAGGGTTAGGATAGGTGAAAGGGTCAATTGAAAATGTAATAAAAATTGTATTAAAAATAGGTTAATGGGGGTTTTAAAGAGGCTCTGTTACAGATCCAAGAATTTAAACTATACAGGAGTGTTGGGCAGCTCAAGAGGCAAAAGTTTCATGTTAGGAGAATCGGAATCGGGGCGGAATCGGCCGGCGGCGCCGGCCGATTCCGCCCATCCGCCGGCCCGATCCGGCCGAATCGGACCGGGGTCGGTCGCCGTGGGTCCGCCGTCGGTTGGTCTACTCCCTGGGATATTTTGTTTTATATGTGTAGTGGGATTTTTATGAGTTATGCACGTGTAGACCCTTGGACTTCTAAAAAAATTTAAAATAAAACAATATTAAAAATAATGTGGGAGATGAGATTTGAACTCTGGTGTTTTGGTTCAGCAGTGTAAGGTCTTACCAATAAGCCACAAGCTCCTTCTTGCTATTAAAAAGCAAAATAAACTTATATTTTGTGCTCAGGCAAAAATACCCCTTTATGTAATTTTAGAAAAAATTGTACAGAAAGTTGTACAGAAAGTTTAGGGTTGTTACAGCTGTTGTGTACAGGATGAGAGGTTTTCCCTTGACCGGAGCGGTCAGTACTGGCGGGTTCTGCAGATATTGTTTGATTTCGTCCAACGCACTTTGTCATTTACGATCCTAAACGAATGGGGTCCCCTTCTTTATTAGATGGCTGTAGAGGCGGAATATGCCAGAGAGGTTAGCTATCAACCGTCGGATATACGCAAGCTTTCCTTAGAGAGACCGCGGTCTTTTAAGAATTCTTGGCGTGGGAATTTCCATAATCGCCTTAATATTTGATGAGACTATTTCGATGCCTCGGTGTCGTACAATGAATCCTAGGAATTTGCCTGAAGAGACTCCGAACGCGCATTTCAAAGGGTTCATCTTCAGATTAAATTTCCGAAGACATTGAAACACTATGTTTAGATGCTCCGAATGTTCCTCGTATGACTTGCTTTTCACCACTAGGTCGTTGATGTAGCATTCAACAATCTCGTGGATGAGTTCGTCGAAGATCTTCATCATGGTCCTTTGGTAAGTAGCGCCAGCGTTCTTCAGACCGAAGGGCATCACTTTATAGCAGGATATGCCCAGCAGGGTCTGGAAAGCAGTGTGCTTTTGGTCTTCAGGATGCATCTTGATTTGGTTGTACCCTGAGGATCCATCCATGAAGGAGAAGACTTCATGTGTGGATGTGTTATTGATCATCAGCTCGGTAACAGGCACTGGGAGGTCATCTTTCGGACAAGCTTTATTGAGATCCCGAAAATCTACGCAGATGCGTACTGTCCCATTTTTCTTCATTACCGGAACAATATTGGCGATCCAGCTAAGGTATTGTACTTCCTGGATAAAGCCAAAGTCAATTAGCTTTTTGACTTCGGCATTAATACTCATCTCAAGCTCGAGCCACATTCTTCTTAGCGCCTGTTTGACTGGCTTGACGTCCGGCGATATCGCCAGTTTATGCACAGCTATCTCTGGATCTAATCCCGGCATCTCGGAATAGTTCCATGCGTAACAGTCTTTATACTACATAAGCACATCCTTTAACATGGCCACCTATTTCTCAGACAGCAACTCACTGACGAACGTTGGCCTTGGGTCGTTTGCCATCCCCAAGTCGATTTTTCTCAGGTTGTCTGCTGTGGTGTGTATCCCATCTTCCAGATCTTTTGGCGCCAGTGGAAATTCTGAGATCACCTCGTTCTCATCTTCATTTGCGAAGCACTGGGAGAGATTGTCCACGTTCTCATGCTCTCCTTCCTTTCAGAATGTTATCATATGGCAGGTACGAGCTCGTTTCCAAGTTCGATGCCGATCTAGACTTTCCCTCGCAGTGTAGGTTGCTCTCGGCTCATGCTTTCGTGGTGGGGCTACCCTCCAACTGTCGAATAGAGCAAACCTGCCTTGCCGATACCGATCTTTAACCCAGTCTTTGAAGGTGAAGCAGTCTTCAAGAGGATGTCCCACTACTCGGTGGTAGGAGCAATAATCCGGGTGATGGACCTCGTTTGTCTGTTCGGAGTATCGAGACTCCGAGAGCGTCATCATTTGATGCTTCATGACTCTTGTCTTGAGGGAAAGAGTACTCCCGACCCATCTTCTTCATAAAAGATGGGTTCCAGCTGACTTTTTCTCGCTCGCGCGGCTTCATGGATCCGCTTCGCTGTTTTTGAATGCCGTCCCTATTCTTCATCTTACTTTTACTTCTACGTCGAGCTTTTTTCTTGCCACAAGAGCGCAAAGCGGGCTAGGGGTGAAGGGCATCGTCGTTTTCTCCTTCCGTAGCGTGCTGAATGATACGCTGCGTTCTAGCTTTCTCGTAAATGGCCATCTCGCGGCTATGGTCATCCCGAACCTTTTGACCTGCTTTTTTTATCAACTTGTCAATCTGTTCTTCGAATGACAGGCTTGGTATTCTCACGGCGGGATCTCGCTCTGGTTCGACATCAACGCCATCTGGAAACGCATTCGTTTCTCCACCGGAATTATTTATGACATGGCAGCCATGGAATCGCTCCATTTTATTGGACTGAACGTATCCAAGGCCAGTCGTATCCATTCTCCCGTTGGTCATCTTCCGCTGAGTCCCAGGAACATCCCAAATCTTGTTATAGAACTGGGCTTGTCGAGTAGTCTGTTTGAAGGGTATGCCTTGGCGTCTCAATAGCCTTTTCAGTCTCTCTGCGTAGTATCTGGGCAGACGGATTGGTTGAAGCCTGTCGAGCTCAGGTTCGGCACCATACCATATTTCTTTCTCCACTTTAGTCTCCGTGGATTGGTAGAAAATGATCGTCTTCTCACCTCTTTGCTTAGGAGGGACGTAGAAGGTCTGCAGCTCTTGTACGTTGTACGTATTGAGTGCATCAAGTTCTTTGTAATGCCGCCGCGGAACCATGGTAATTTTTAAACTCTGGTCAGCTCCAACAAAGGTCTGCATTGACGGGCGGACGGAGAACACTGTGTTGGCCTCGTCTTCAGAGTCACCGCCAAAGACTAGAATAGGAGTAGATGGTCCTGGCCTGTTGCCTTGGGGTTGTCCCAAGTAGACCATCTCTTCGTCCTCCTCGTACCGCTCCAAAAGATCGGGAGAGTGGCGATGGCTTTTTTGTTTATTCTCCGATTTGCGACATCTTTCCATGTCTTCAAAGTCTGGTAAGAAGTACTTGGTGTCTTCATATTTGAGGACTTCATTTATGGAGAATGGGTTCAGCTCCCCTGTAACGTGTACTCGAGGCCATCCTTGAAGTACTTCATACACTGATGTTGTGTAGAAGGGATGATTTTGTACTCATATAACCAAGGCCTGCCGAGCAAAGCGTTGTAGCAAGTCTTGGCGTCAATAACATGGAACTTGATGTCAGTGACGAGCAGCCCGAAGCGTAATGTCAGTATTACAGACCCGAGCGTTTGTGATGATTGGGAATCAAAACCGGAGATGGTAATTTTATCTCGAGCCAGGTGCTACACGTTCATGCAAATCTTCTTCAACACCCTTACATTGAGAAGGTTGACGGAGGACCCGTTATCGACCAGGATCTTCCCTATCTTGATATCATGACAATACCCGGTTACATACAGCGGACGGTTGTGCTCGCACGTTCCGAGAACGAGGTCTTCATCGCTGAAGGTGATATCAGCCATGTGGACTTCTTCAAGGTCGTCCTTTATCTTTTCTTCCTCCAGGAAGGCTTGAAACTGGTCGGGCTCTTGCAACGCCTTGATCAGGGAATCTTGTGCCTCTTTAGACAGGAAAAGGGCATCCAAGATACTCAATTGTGAGGGTATCTTTCTCAGATGTGCCAGGACATTGTAATCCATCTTGTTCTTTTTGAGCAGGTCCTTGGCTGCGAGCTCTTCGACGACTCTATCATCGAGGGAAATCTCCCAAGGGACTTTTTCCTTCCCTATGTCCCTTTTACCCGAACCTTTGTTTGAAGGTCCGAGATTCTTTTCAGGCAACGTACGGTTACGCAGCTGAATGTTCTCACAGCTCTTCATCTCCTCTTCTTTTTCAGAGGTGGATTCCTTGAAGAGAGGGCCAAGGGCTATTTCTTCGTCAGAATTGCTCCCGAAGGTAAGAACTTAAGGTTTTGCTCTTGTCGGGATGGCATCAACCATATGATAGTTACCGGCTGTTCCTTCACGCTCGTTTGTCGCACTTCTCTGTTCCCGACGGGCTTTGCGCTTTATTTGCTTAAATTTTTGTCGATGGGCAACGTATCCCTGCCACCACTTCTTGAAGGCATTACAATTTTCGGTAGGGTGCGTGACCTTCCGATAGTATAAGCAATAGTTCGGATGTACATCCGGTTCGTCGAGGCACTTACTCTTGGAAGTATTTTTTTTGAAAGGTGGCAGCCTCATTCCTATTGATAAAGTTTTGGCAAACTGCTTCCTTATCTTGATTCTGCTCTTGCTGGTGGCAAGGGCACTTTGATCCGGTTGAGGTACTTTATGGCTTCTCATTACCGGAGCTTCTTCGGCCTGATACCCACGCTTGACCTTTTCATAAATGGTCATTTCACGTTCTTGATCAGCATTGCTCTTTTGAAGAACTTCGTTCAGCAGCTTGTCAATGAGGTCATCTGTTCATATCAGATTTTTTCATTTTTATACCTCCCATTCTTAATCACATTACATATAAGTAGGTACTTTTGATCCATGTCTGCTAAATAGTTGCAGGTTACAGGTTTTCAGCTCTTTACAATGTAATTCATGAAAAGTCGCAACAAATGTGAGACTACGACCAACAAACAAAGAAATACGGGATTCCGCACACTATCCGTATAATGCCGCCTACCAGTTCAAGGAACAAATGGAAAATCATTGGGCATTTCAATACACAAAACACCAAGACAGCACAAGATCCAAGACTTCAACGTGGAGCTCAAGGCAAGAGTCCATATCATTCTGCACTGTGGGAAATCTGGAAGGTGATTGAAGACATTCTGAGAAACCAAGTAAATAAAACAGAAAATGAAAGCAACATGGAGAAACCCTGAAGAGATGGCCCCATGATTCCACTAAACGGCCGCAGAACCGCGGCCAAGCAGGCACTTCTGCCGCAGAACCGTAGCCGTGTTATGCACGTGTCGGTGGCAGTGTCGATGCTTTGACTCGGCTCTATTGGGGTAGTTTTGTAAATTAGTGATTGGATCAGAATGTAAACCTAGGATTTCTTATCTATAAATAGGAAAGCTCAAAGCCAAATTGTTATGCCTCTTTTTATTTTTTAGATCTAGAATTTTAATTTTGTTCTTTATCTTTATCAATTCAAAAATTATAGAGATCGTTGAGATTTTATCAATAAAAAGTAAGTTCTTTTATTTTTCTCGCATTCTTCTTATCGTATTTTATTATGTGCAATTATTATTTTTTAATCTAGTTGCAAAATTTAATCTGCATTTTTCTTATCTCGAATTTTATTTTTATCTTTTTAATAGGTGAGTAATTCCTCACTTGTTAGGGCAGGAAATGGAAGGTTTGAGAGAAGAAAATCTCTCTCACTCCTTTCTTTGCCCAACACCTTAAAATACGGACTACACTTAATTCAACCATAATCCACTCACTACAGTACCTTATCCTACATGATAGCGGTGATTCCCTAGTTAGACCGGTTGTGGTTGAATTAATTGGAAGTTAGGGCTAAAAGACAAGAACGGACGGACAAGGACCAAAAGAAAGAAACTAAGCATGGAAAGCCTAGTTTAGACTTGTAAGTTTCTTCCTAGTCGTCCTAATCCCCGTAGTTGCCGATTACCTTAACACTGATATTCATAACTAAGGTATTGAAAGAAGTACGAATTTCCTAAACTCAAATTACCCTAATCCTAACCCTAGCAAGTATTTTATCATCATTTATCTCATCCGTAGATCTTAAAACAAACCACCATTTTTTAGACTTAACTCGTTAAAATATAAAGAAAAGGATTCCATCGGATCGACCCGTACTCAACCGGCTAGCTACCAAGCGAAACTGTCTTGATTGCGGTAATTAAAATTTGAGCACGCATAGAAATACGTTGACAATCAAATGGCGCCATTGCCGGGGAGACGGTAGTTTCTTCCTTTGTGTAATTTCGGGTTAATTAAAAATATAAAAAATTGAAAAATTAAAAATATATAAAAAATCATCTTGTTATTTTTGATTGGTTTTTATGCAAATTGTGCAGGAAAGGAAGAAGGACTGGTTCAGATCTAGAGCAACTCAGTGAACAAATCCAGAAACAGGGGATCTAAACAGAAAGAGGAGAACCAACTCAGCACAGGGAAAAATTCAGAAGATCTAAATCAACTGTTCAGCCGCGGAACCACGGCATAATCAAGGCTTTGACCGCGGAGCCGCGGTCAACTGGTGACGTCAGCAGTTGAATTTCTCTGTAAGTATCTCTTTTCTCCTCTCATCTCCACTGAACTCTACTGAAATAATTTTTCCTGCAGGATTCATTGCACAGCAACCTCTTCTCCCTCTCCAATAAACTGATTTTTGTGCAGGATTCTTTGCGCCACAGCCAAAAGAAATTTTTTGAAAGTGTTTTAGATTTTTTGTTGTTACTGCTTTGCATAACTAATACGGACTTTTAAGGGGCTATAACACCAACTCAGATTGGGTGGGGATTTCATCACCCTTCCTAAGACCCCCAAAATTACTAAAAGCATATGCATCACCCTTAAGTTTAATTAAAAAAATATCTAGACTCAGCCAACTAAGGACTGTCGTGCTCATTAGGACAGAGGAGGGTTGTGGGCATTCAATCGTTTATCTTGACTTTATAGTGCCTAGGCTAGACAAGTGAGAAAGGTAATTTTAAAAGGCCCGTCTCATGGTGATTCATGAGCGGAACCCTCCTTTCTTCATTTGTGCTTACCTGGCCACAATTGGCAGTGAAGAGACGATTTGAGGGTTATCTCACAACTTATCACTTTGGAACAGTTACGAGCAGTCTAGTGGACCTAGAAGACTCTAGCTCTAGGTGTGTTGTGCATATCGTGATTGTGATTATGAAAAGTTTAGTCTCATAATTCCGTATTCTTTCAGACAAACAATTTTCAAAACTCCAAAAACAAACATTTTTTTAAACACATATATATATATATATATATAAATTCACCACTTCCCTCCCTTCCTACATTTTAACTCTTCCAACATGGGTACCCCACCTCGCAAAACTCTGGCCGAACTTTGGTACCCACAACCAGACATAACTTCCAGTTCTTGCTTTGGCCGAACATCGAACGATCCATCCATGCCAAAAATTTCTTTGAAAGATCGGATAGACGCGTCTAGGACAACCAATTGGACTCCGCAATCCACCTTGTATCAACCATTTCAACCTTCACCACCTTCTTACGTTGATACCCCTTTTGAGAGTCCAGTTGTAACCCCAAAACCTGTCTCTTGCTGAACGTATTGAGCAATCTCGAAACCGATCTTTCACTCCTTTCACCACTGCGAATTCTTTGGATCAAAAATTCCATTCACCTTCTTATCCAAATGTTGATCCTACTCCGGTCCAACCATTCAATTCCTATCAGTTCCACCTGACTTTTGCACCTGCCCTAGACATTGCTACTACACAGCCATTTGAGAGTTTCCAGTATCCAAACAACTTTGAATATTTTACTGAAACCTCTTCACAACCCATGTCTAGTCTAGAACAGTCGTTGGAAGACATTAGGGTAGCGTCATGCTAACAGATGATGGATTTGAATGCATCCATGGCCGCCTCATACAACCTAGTGATCCGGTAGCTAGTTTCCAACTAGCTCCAAATTTTCTAATGTATGATGAGGCGGTTGGACAGATTAAGAATTTGAGTGGAGAGAGTGAGCTGTGCACCCTTCCAAATCAAACCTACCCATCCCCAATTGAATCCCACAACTCCGATTTTGAATGTCTATCAAGTATCCCAAATGATTCACCAGTTGAAGATAGAACGTTTAATGAGTTGTGCGACTTTGTAGTGTTTAATTTACCTGAATATGAAGGGTCCCTTTCGAGTGAAACCATCACCAATCCTTTTGATCTCTACACCTCCACTCTAGAACCTAAATTGATTAGTATCCATGCTTTTGATGAGGTGTCTGAAAAAATTGATTTTCACTTGATTGAGGAAATTGATGCTGGGAATATTTTGGATGATGAACCCATAGATTTAGATGAGTTTCTCTCTCCAATTCATCATCCCAAGTCATTAACTGTTTTTCCCGTACTTCATATGCGTCTGGATAAATGCATGGATGAGATAACTTTTGAGGGGAATTTTGAGGATAGTATTGAGGATGAACCAGTTTTGCTTGATGAGTCGGATTTTCCAATTCATCATGTCCCTTCCACTGACTGTGTACACCCTCCTGAGCCTTTACCGATACCCTTCCTCGATCACTTCCCTCCATCGTTCCTACCTTGCAAGAAACCGTATCACTTTCATTTCCAATGTCTGGTTTACCAAGTTCGGCGTACCCATATTTTCTCACGAATCTTGAGGGATTTGACCCAATTTCTCGCCATATTGATAGATTAGTACAATCTATCTTTTCACATCGATCATTACGGATGGTACTAATTTATTCAAATCATTTCCACCCTCAAGTTCGTTTTCTACTTCTTTTTCCCTTCCACCATTCTTCTTCTCATATACTGAGACCGCATTCCATTTCTATCCCAATACGGTCTCGCGTACTCTCCATTGCTTTCCTCGCCATATTCTTTCACCAACCGCCGTTTTATAACGATAAATTTTTTGAATGGTTGGTACTCACTTTTGGCCTGTGTAAGGCCTTGTATAGATTGATCTTGTTCTCTTTTCCCCCCTAATCCTGAACTTCACCGCTTAAACAGTGGAAACACTATTTCAAATAAGTTTGGGGGTATGTATATACCATTATATAAAAATAAAAAATAAAAAATAAAAATATAAAAAAATATTTTTTCAAATTTTCGAGGGGTATTTTTGTAAATATTCAGTTCTATTAATTAAAAATAATAATAATACAATTTTTCCTTTACAAACTAAATTCCTCTTTTTAAGGGGGCTTTTGTACAAATAACCAATACCCCTATAAATACAGCCTCAACCCTTCTTTCTGAAACTCCCGAGCCCTAACTTTTCCCTAACAAAAACCCTAGCCACCGCTTCTGAAAGTGTAGAGAGATATCTCCAGGCAGCCGCGCAACCGTCGCCGAAGTCCTTCCATTGCCGCGCTTCCGCCGCCGCTTGGTGTCATTGCCCTCTGAAATCTTCATAGGAGGTTTGCAACTCTCTGATCTTCTCTGTAAAGTTCATATTTTTTCATTTACTCTTTGTAATGGCACCTACACTGCAATATGAAAGAGATTTTTCCCAAATGTTTGCACACACTGTTTATGGTAGTTACTTCGGTGATGAGATCCGAAGGCACGGATGGAACTTTTTACTATTTAACCATCCGAATGCCTTCGCGCTTCCGGATCTTGTCACCCGTTTTTATGAATGCATGGAGGAGGGTTGTCTTGCACAACACGGGTACATTATATTAATGTGGGGGATAGGGAAATAATAATTGCTAGGGATTTCATCCATGAAGTCACCTTAATACCTAGACTCTCCATTCACGATCAACCCCTCCGATTTGAGGACTACCTATCCTTGATGGGAAACGACTGCTTTAGGGAGCCACGAAAAGGCATCCAGGCCCGAACGCTTTTTGTGAACGTCTTAACTGTGTGCCGTTGGGCATAAAATAATATTTTTGGAAGTTCGTACAACACAACTTTTTTCACACCATCCCTACATATAGTGCACGCACTAATGACTCGAAACCCTAATTATGATATGTACACTGTATTGCTTCACTCAATTGGCGCGGGCAAGAGGGCTGCCAACTATCCATGCCCTATGTTGGTGACACAACTGTGTCGCTATTTCCTCCCTATGGAGGAGTTTGAATTTTATATGCATGGTGGGATTGCCATTAGACCCCTTCTTGAGGGTGTCTCCATGTCATACACACGATTACATGATCTATGGTTGCGCACCGAGCCGGTCAAGGACGTGCCCGCAAAGACACCCATCTCGAGCTCAACCGCGAGCGATGAAAAGCTTACCCCCGCTGCGCAAGCGCACTTGCTTAGAAGAACACATAGGGGGTGGAAAGAATGATGGGGATGATGACACGATTTGATCAGTGTATAACGAGCCTGGAACAGGGCATGAGCACCCTGTTGGCTAGAGAAGAGCGTTCCCGATTACAATCGAGGGGACGGAGGGTGAGACTAGTGAGGCTGCGTCTAGTAGACACTGCAGGGAGCAGCGAGGACACTGCTTTCGATAAGTTTGGGGGTGGAGCTTGATTGTAAATAGTTATCTTTGCATTGCATCCACATTTTTACTTTTTGTACATATTTGTTTTTCTTTGCATCTTTAAATCCGCATTGCATCTAAATATATATATATATATATATATATATATAAACATAAAAATATAAATATAAAAAAAACATTGAAATTTTTTAAAACAAATAATATATATATATATATATATATATATATATATATATATATATAAATTTTCAATATTGGTCATATTTGACTCAAGTTTAACATGAGGGTTAACTGGTTAGGAAAAACTAGATCCTAAACTTAGTAAATTAAAAACCCTAAAAATAACATTTCTTAAAGTTTAATCGTAGAAAATATATGTCCTTGCAGTTTATTTAGAAATAAGCTAATTTTGAGTTCAGTTCTTAGGCTAAATCAAAATAAGGGAAGAGTATTGAAATCTTTATTTGAAATGTAAGTCTGAAAATTAAATTCTCTACCTTAAGTCTAAATTCTGAAAATATATACCCTACTACACGCACTTACACACGGCTTGAAACTTGGGATAGTAGAGAATACCTTGACATGCTCTTGTCTAAAGCCTTAGTATGAAGGAAAATAAAATAAAAAATATAAGTGGTGAAGAAAGAAAAAAAAATGAACACTGCTTTTGTAATTACTTAAGGTAGCATAAATAAAAAATATAACGAGGGTGCTTTATCACCTAGTGCCTTAGACCAACTGGTTTGGGAGTCACTGCTAAGCCTTAGGTATTACAAGACGAGAAATTACGCTTAAATACGGAAGCACATTTTTTAATCGGTCGTTTAGTACATCAAGCAGTATTAACGGTCGCATGAAGAATATGTGAGCAATTTCATCACCAACTAAATAGTACTTTGATCGATGGACAAGAGTATGATAGCTTGAATTGAATTTCCAAGTGTAGGGATAACAAAATTACACACATGTAGGGGTATATGATTGGGGTTTGGATGAGAGATAGGAATGAAAGATAGGGCTTATATCTTCAGTAAAGATGATAAAAATTCCTGAGTTGAGATTGCACCTTAGAAGGAAAATTCAAAAGATGCTGAAAGGTTTATAAATTTGCAAAACATATATGATCTTAAGTTAAATCAAAAGGGAGTGTGAAAAATACGGGTTAATGATTTCTAAGTTGAAAATTATAGAATTTCTTACTAGAATATCTGAATTGAAGAATTAGAGTGAATGGCCAAATTGATCGGATTTTATGGGTAGTATCCGCTGAAAACCCTCAGGAGACAACACTCCTCCTACTAAGGACACCTAGAGATTTAACGGCTTGTTGCACGAGCTCAGTGCAATCGCGTTCTCTGCGAAAGTGAGGTTTGGACTTTTTGAGAATAAAATTGGCTTTGCTCGGGATGAGCAAAAGATAAATTTGGGGGTATTTGTTCATATCAGATTTTTGCATTTTTATACCGCCCATTTTAATCAAATTGCATATAAGTATGTACTTTTGATCTATGTCTGCTAAATACTTGCAGGTTACACGTTCTCAACTCTTTACAGTGAATTCTTGAAAAGTCGCAACAAATGTGGGACTACGACCAACAAACAGAGAAATACGGGTTTCCGCACACTATCCGTATAATGCCGCATACCACCCATTTTAATCAAATTGCATATAAGTAGGTACTTTTGATCCATGTCTGCTAAATACTTGCAGGTTACACGTTCTCAGCTCTTTACAGTGAAATTCATGAAAAGTCGCAACAAATGTGGGACTACGACCAACAAACAGAGAAATACGAGTTTCCGCACACTATCCGTATAATGCCGCCTACCAGTTCAAGGAACAAATGAAAAATCATTAGGCATTTCAGTGCACAAAACACAAAGGCAGCACAAGATCCAAGACTTCAACGCGGAGCTCAAGGCAAGAGTCCATATCATTCTACACCGTGGGAAATCTGGAAGGAGATTGAAGAGATTCTGAGAAACCAAGTGAATAAAACAGTAGATGAAAGAAATATGGAGAAACCCTGAAGAGATGGCCCCATGACTCCACCAAACGGCCGCGGAACCACGGCCAAACAGGCACTTCTGCCGAGGAACCACGGCCGTGTAATGCACGTGTCAGTGGCAGTGTCGGTGCTTTGACTCGGCTCTCTTGGGGTAGTTTTGTAAATTAGTGATTGGATCAGAATGTAAACCTAGGGTTTCTTATCTATAAATAAAAGAGCTCAAAGACAAATTGTTATGCCACTTTATATTTTTTACATCTAGAACTTTAATTTTGTTCTTTATCTTTATCAATTCAAAAATTGTAGAGATCGTTGAGAGGTTATCAATAAAAAGTAAGTTCTTTTATTTTTCTCGCATTCTTCTTATCTGCAATTATTATTTGTTAATCTAGTTGTAGAATTTAATCTGCATTTTTCTTATCTCGAATTTTATTTTTATCTTTTTAATGGGTGAGTAATTCCTCACTTGTTAGGGCAGGAGAGGGAAGTTTGAGGGAAGGAAATCTCTCTCACTACTTTATTTGCCCAACACCATAAAATACGGACTCTACTTAATTTAACAATAATCCACTCACTATGGCACGCTATCCTACATGATAGCGATGTTCCCTAGTTAGATCATATGTGGTTGAATTAATTGGAGGTTAGGGCTAAGAGACAAGAACGGACGGACAAGGACCAAAAGGTAGAAACTAAGCATGGAAAGCCTAGCTTAGACTTGTAAGTTTCTTCCTAGCCGTCCTAATCCCCGTTGTTGCTGATTACCTTAACACCGATATTCATAACTAAGGCATTGAAAGAAGTATGAATTTTCTAAACTCAAATTAACCTAATCCTAACCCTAGAAAGTTTTTTATCATCATTTATCTCATTCATAGATCTTCAAACAAACCACCATTTTTTGGACTTAACTCGTTAAAACATAAAGAAAAGGATTCCATCTCCCTGTGGATCGACCCGTACTCAACCGGCTAGCTACTAAGCGAAACCGTCTTGATTGCGGTAATTAAAATTTATGCATGCATAGAAATACCTTGACAATCATCATCCGACGGTTCCATGGGTTTTGGTTCTTGATCTGCCCCTATTTTCTCTACGTCAGGAGCCTCTTTGCCGTTTATCGATGAGTGAGAGATCATATGGCAACTCGCTATGTAATCGTCAGGTTCTTCCGAAGAATCGTCTCCTTCATCGATATCACTATTTCTGTCCTCAAGAACATGTTTGAAGAACTCTTCCAGTGTGACTGGAATCCGTGCCTCTTGGTTATATTCCTCCAATGCATCGATGTATTTCTGCAGACCCGTATGATTGCCATTGAGCTGCACGTGCTTCTTGGCCTTCTTCTTTTTCTTTGAAGACTTCGGAGGCTTGGCCTGGAGGTTTTGTCCATCGTTACCAACTTTTGGCATTAGGTGCAGTTTCAGCATTCCGTCAATAATTTCAGGCTCCAAAGGGCTTTTCCACCTAATCGCCGGACATACTTAAAGATCCTTCAGCATTCTTTTAGTTTTAGCTGAAAAGACCACTTCCCACGGGGATTCTTCTATAAATGAGCATGATGCCCCTGGTGTGTCCATCTTCTTAGGAACGTGCTGCTGCGGCGGGTTCACCTTCCAGTTTTCGGACAGTGCGAACTTGCCCTACTGGTACTGGTCTTCGACCTAGTTTATAGAAACTTAGCAATCTTCGATTGGGTAGCTCACTATTCGGTGGTAGGGGCAGTAATTGGGATTGTTGACGTCATCCGATTGCAGTGGGCATCTTGGATCCGGCAGAGTGATGAGCCTGTTGCGCACCGCCAGTTCGAATAATCTCCTCGTTTTATCTCGGAGGAAGGAGTAAGGACGTCTTAACTTCTCTTCGAGGGCTCACGGTCTGTTGTTTTGGCGAGCCATCGTCTTCGGATCACTCGATTGTTGTTGAGCATTGGCGACGAATGTCGCTTTCCCTTTCCTCTTTTCATTCCGGAGATCCATTTTTGAAGAGGACGGCCTATGGCCCATCTGATCCATTTGGGCCATCTTGTCAATCAAGGCTTGGAAGATGGTCGGCTTGAAGAACGTCATAAATTGGGATATAGTTGTTTGAGGGTCGAGGGTCTCCACGAACTTGCCCACAGCAGGAGCTTCTTCTATGCGATGTTCACACTTCGACCATAGGATCCGCTACCGAATTGCGTACTGATCTCAGGTTTCTCCCGGCTTCACCCTAGCATTGATTAATGCCGTGATCGAGGTACACTCGCTAGCGCTTGCGAACCTTTGTGTAAACAATAGCTCCATTTCTACAAATGTCTTGATGGAATCATTCGGAAGCTCCGAATACCATTCAAATGTTGTCTCCGCCAAACTGCCAAAAAATTGGCGAAGCAATAATTTGTCATCGCCCCCGGTGTTACCGCACAAAGCTCTGAATTGAGCAACGTGTTGGCGCGGATTGCCCGTCCCCTTATACACATGGAATTTGGGGATCGTATATCCTAGCGGGTACTTAATTTGGTTGTACCAGCCTGGGTAATGTCGCCCAGTTCTAACGACCTGGCATGTCGCTTCGTTCGCTTGATGAGTTCATATTTGTTGAGCTATGTAGTCATCAAGGGTAGCTTTGGAGATCGTCTCCTCCCTGGCTACTGATAAAGCTGGAGGAGGGTTCGATGTCTCCCCTCTGTCGTCTTCAATAATTATTGGAGGGTCTTCAGCTGGAGAATCCAGTTGGATCATCATCCCAACCATATCTTGGAACAGAAGCGTCATCTGTTTTATATTAGCCTCTTATTCCGCGGCCTCCTTATCTTTCTTTTCAAGCACCCTCCGTAGGAATTCGGTGTTGGTCTCCCGCTCCTAGCGTTGTTCCGACGATGCTTCTGGGCTTTCTTTCTGCCCAGTGAGTGCGGCCATTCTTGTCAACATTTCCTGAAGCTTTTGTTGTTGCTCCTGAGCTTTCGTCACAGACCGTGTAAGTGGTCGATGACTGACGGAAGCACGACTATCCTCTTTTCCGGATGCTATGTAGACGGTATGCACAACCATGCCCCCAGACTTGGGGCGTTTGGGTCCACTGCCTTTGATATTTGCCACCGGTGGTGGGAGATTCTCAGGCCTTCTCTTTTTGTGGGAGACCAAAGTTGAGGGGGCCATTGCAGCAGGCACCCACGTAGATGACACATTCCGTGGTACGACGGAGAGATGGTCCTCTTCTTCCCGAACCTTCGTCTTCTTCAACCGGCAAGAGTAATCTTTGTAAATTATAGAGTCTTGGACTTTCCTCCAGACTCTATGGATTTTGGAGCACAACCACTGAGGAGGCTGTTCCGGTTTCACCTGTATCATGCTTTCAGCAGGCGAAGGAGACTTCTTCAATATGGCGGTTGGAGAGTTTTTGCGCACCCTCCTGAGCAGCTCGAAGTTGTTCCCGGTTGGAACAGCAGCGTTAATTCCCACCATTGGAGCTGGTGGGGTAAGTCCAGAGGGGGAACTGTCCCCAGCCTTCCTTACTCGGCGCCAGTGGAGACGTCGAGCATGTCGTGCAGGTGGGAATGATTCGGTTACGAGAGTGGCTTCGTCATGCCCCCTACTCGGATGGGGTGTTGTTGGTGTCAGCTGTCAAAGATCGACGTCCTCTAAGAGGGAACAATCAATCTTGCAAAGGCTGACTTTTGAATAGGGGGAGTACTTGTAATGACCTCACCCATAGCAGGAGTTGGAATTGCCAGTCTTGCGAAGACCAATCCCTTAGCAGGAGAAGCCCCTTTGATGACTTCGTTTACCGGAGCTGGAATGGCTATCCGCTTCGGGATAACCCATTCGGGTATCGCGGGCCTCTTAACGGGCCCACTTGAGCTTTGGCTTAACTTGTCGAAGACTGAGGCGGCGGACTTGGACGACCCATTGAGAGGGGCTGTGGTAGTTGCAAGCCGATCGAAGACTAACTTCTTTGGGGCTTCCTGTGATGATATTGAAGCATTGAAGCTCATCGGCGGGAGCATAGTCCTGAAGAACAGTCCAGTGGTAGCCTGTGTCACCTGTTCCACTGGCATTGCAAAGATGGAGGCCATTTGGGGCCCATAAGTCACTCCTCTAGCAGGGACAGAGTGGGAGTTATTCTTGCAATTGGTGCAGTTGGAAGATATCGATGTCATCTTCTCTTCTGCATGGAGCAAGACACCAAATCTTAGTACCTCGAATCCAGGGGCAACCATATTAAACCATGATTCGTTCGCGAACACGACACATTAAGTGTGGAGTGGAAAGAGGAAAAAGCCCCACCGGGTGTGCCAGAATCTGTTTACCGCCGAAAACAGAGACGAAACCACGTAGGTCGTCTTGCCTGAGTTTTAGGGCAGATGCTATTTGGTTTTATCTGTCTACCTCTCCGAAAATGCCAAGTTGATTTATGGCGCCGTGTATCGAAGGTTTAGACAGATGTGGCCGTTGTAGCAGACTTCGTCAAATTCCCCCTCGTTGTGAGGGTTTTTGATTGTGGGGACGCTCTTCCCTGCAGGTGCAAGCCCCTGTAGTTAATTACGTTACCGCGTAGCGATAACCACTTTCTCCTGCTCTAGAAGGTCACATCGTGTCGTGTGTGTTTGTTTTATTTTTGGTTGCCCGTGGATTGTATACGGAGAATAATTTGTGTTGTCGCCCATAGGGCATGGATTAGTCCAAATCCGTATTTTCTTAGATTTGGGTTTGGTTTGATTTAAGGATTGTTAACCTTGTTTGAGATTAAGATCGAATTAAATATTTGTTAAGGATATGTTAATCCGATATTGGACTAAGATCTACTTAACGAGGGTTCGGGATCATTTTTGATCCAATGAAAGAGCATTTAGGCTCTATTGTTTTAGTTTAAGGACGTTGTGGTCCACAGCTAGTTTAAGGACATTACGGTTCATTATAGTATGCTCATGGGTTTGAGAGTGCATCCAAGAGCTGTTGGTTGTTGGGACCCTCCACCTCTCTGACATCATTGAAAAGTTACAACGATATGTATCAGAGGTGTGGAGAGATGTACCCTTGAACCGAACTCCAGATTGAAAGGAGAGATCATGGTGGAACGAACATCATTTTAAATTCCATGTGTCAGGAGATCATTGGCCATCTTTGGCATAATCGATTCGGTGAGACCTGAGTATAGGAGGGCTCGGTTGATTGATGGTCAAAAGGTTTTGGCCTCGGGAGACTTGGCTAATTTTGGGCTAAGGTCGACTTCTCACAGTGTTAAACATTAACATTTGATTGCACTTACGTGCTCCCACGTGACGCTCTAAAGTAGTGTTAGCACTGAAATTTGGAGCGCTCACATACGGCACGTGAGGCACCTGAAAATTGGGCGTCAAGCACTTGGGTCTAAATCCCTATCTTTATATAAGTGTGAAACACTTAGTCCCTGTAGCCATCACATGCGGACACGTGAAGTGCTCCAGAGTTGAGCACTGCCTGCTTTGGATTTATCTTCCTATTCTACTCTAAGTGCTAAGCATTATTGGGGATCATGTGGGATCACGTGAGGCGCCCTAAAATGAGAACTTTCTTAATTTATTCCCCCTTCCTTTTTACAAGTGCTGAACACTATTAGGGGTCACGTGACTCGAACTCAGTCCTTCCTTTTTGGTCCTTAGAGGTGCTCACGTGGGAAAACGTAATCTGATGTTATAGCGTTGAACGCTAATATGCATGGGGCTCTTGATCTTAGTCTTGAGAATTTCAAGTCCTTTGTTTTATAAGAATTAAATTCTTATGCAGGGTTAAACCCCAGTTTTATCGGAGGAAATAAATTCCTATGTCTTTGGAAAAATTAAATTCTTCAAACCTAGTTCTTTTCTCTAAGTTTTGGGACTGCATAACAAAATCTCCCTGATGAGAATTAAATTCTCAACTTGTGGGGAGATCTGCTTCTGCAGACCTCAACCAGAGGAAGAACTAAGTTCTTTTTTTTGGAAGAGTTAAACTCTTGTAAAAGGAGATAAAATGATCTTGAGGTGTTTTCCCTCACCTAGGATTTCCTTTTCTTCAAAAAGAACTCCTCTTCTTCTTCTTCTTTAAATCTTATGGAGGGGTTTCTCCTCCTTTCTTTCTTCAGTCTTGAGTCCTTTATATAGTAGAGGCAAGTTTGTTGATTTAGTTAAGAAAATCTCTCATTGAGAGATTTTTTGATTGATTCGGGGATTTTATCCACCGTTGGATCTTTGATTCAGGGACTTCTGTTTTACAGAAGACATTTTTCTTATTTTTAATAAGATTGGGAAAATATTTTCCCATACAGAGCTTATTATGTAGCTTGGTGATTTTTAATCACCATTGGATCTTTAATCCAACGGTGCACTGTTTTACAGAGCACAATCTTTCTTGTTTAGAAAGATTGGGGAAATATTTTCCCATACAGAGCTTATTCTGTTGCTTGGTGATTTTTAATCACCATTGGATCTTTAATCCAACGATTCTCCGATTTACAGAGCACAATCTTTCCTGTTTAGAAAGATTGGGGAAATATTTTCCTATACAGAGCTTATTATGTAGTTTGGTGATTTTTAATCACCATTGGATTTTTAATCCAACGGTGCTCTGTTTAACATAACACAATCTTTCTTGTTTAGAAAGATTCAAGGAAATATTTTCCAAAATAGGGTTTTGATCACTCTTATTTAGAATTTAATTTTATCGGCTCAGAAAGAATTAGGAACTCTCACGTGTGCACGTGACCCATAGCATTAGACCGGTTTGCTTATATGCAGCAGTCCCAGAGAAAAGCATCACGTGTTGGTATGCGAGCTGCAGGTATATCACATGTGGCACGTGACCCCCACGAAGTTAGGTCCAACAAAGAGTATCACGTGTTGACACATGAGATTCTCTGGCCTGTTATTTGTTTTAGGAAGGTGCCTATATACTTTGTATATAGATGCTCACGTGCCTGCATGTGAGACTTAATTTCAGCCTTATTTGTTTGGCGCAATTCCTACAATCTTTGCTCCAAGGTGCATCACGTGTGGACACGTGATGCTCCATTTGGGGAATTTTTCCCATCGCTTTTTGTTCATTATTTATATTTTTTTTAATAAGGGAACAGGGGAAGTTAGGGTCTCGGGCTTTTAGGGTAGCTTCCTACTAGCCTGCACATCCTACTGAGTTTGCAATATATTTTTCAGGGTCCTTGAGTCATTCTAGATTCCATTAGAACACCACAATTCAACAAGAAACCCGATATCGGAAAATTCTAAATTCGTGTTTGAGTCCTCAAAGCTCATTTTAGATAAGGCTACCATCACTACTGGGCCAAAGGACAGTCACTACATCTCCACTAATCTCTACTACAAGTTTCATCCACCAGTCCTCATCCTAGAATTTTCCAAGATCACCAAAACTTAAACTTTTAACTCTAAACTAACACTTGAGTTTAGGAAATTTAAAACTTAAAGGAAGGTGAAGGTTTTACCTTATGGAGCAACTCAAGAAAATTCCTAGATGATCCAAAGTGTTCAAAACTCCAACTTGATCTCACCATGGTGTGTAGAAGGAAGTGAGGATCAACTTTTGTGAAGGAAATATAGGATTTTGAGGTGGTTTTTAGTGGTGGTGCATGGCGCTAGTGAGGGTGGAGGAAGAGGTGATGAAAAAGAATGAGGAGAAGAGAAATGAGAAGATGAAGAAGTAATGTGTGAAGGGTGCCCATGGTTGAAAGAAACCATACTCTCTCTCTCTCTCTCTCTCTCTCTCTCTCTCTCTCCATAAATCATGGTCACATCTATGTCCCCCTCTCATTATTCTTTTTCTTTTGAACAAAAGGGGTCCTATCTGGTGAACAAGAAAAGTGTCGTGGTTCACGTGGCATACTTCATAAATCATGGTCACATCCATGTCCCCCTCTCATTATTTTTTTTCTAACTCGATTCTATGCCCTCGGAACCGCGACTGAACCCTAGAGTTTGCTGTAGTTCCGTGGTGTCATAGGTGAGGCATTGGTTTGGGCCTTCTACGGATGGATCATAGGTACCGTGGCTCGTTTTTGGGTACTTTAACTTTCCTCAAGTGTTGAGCTCATTGGGGTAATTTGTGGGTGCTTGTTGATTCGATTGAAATGTTTAACATTGTCTAGATATCTGTGATGTGATAAAATAATTGGAATCTACACTAATTAGTTTTGTGAAAAGTAATTAGTTGCGTGTAAGTCTAATATTTCGGTCTCGGTAGAATCGGGAATCTTGTTGAATTACTCAGCTTCTTTTGAAAAGGTGTTTTCATGGTTGAGACATAAATATAAGATTTGTATTGTTAGGGATGAAATCCCCAATATGTGATATTCCGGGTTTATGATGTCTAAAGGCAGTGTCGATTTCAATTGTTGTAGTTTTTCACTTTCTTTTCTGGGACTGTAAGTGTAGTATGTGATGTATCGCCAATTTCGTTGCTATACATCAACGACAATTGGGGTACGCATACTTACTTACGTTGATGATATATGATATTATGTGTTGCTGAGATGTGATGTACATGATCGCCGCGAATGAATAGCCGGGGGTTTTATGTGAGATGAGAGTTTTTCTTTTCATTCATGTAAAATTAAATGTATGTAATATTCTTTTATTGGGGCACTTCCAGGTTAAGGATGATGTCACCATTGTTGTATATTATTTACTTTTTCTCATTAGGATAGACCCAAGGAGGGGAGCATAAGTGACCGGGTTCTAGGGTTCGGTGGGAAGCCATCTCGAGGAGTCGAGACCGGGTCTCCTAAACTCTAGAATTGATAGGGTCACTTGCCACTCTCGTAGCGGTCTAGGGGTGTGGGCTTGGCTATTCATCGTGACCGTAGAATCCATATTTTCTATTGTTGGCTAAATACAAAATACGGACCTCCTAGTATATCCTGTACTTTCATATATGTGCTTTTGCTGTGGATATTCTGTAATGTGATTACTTTATATGCTGAGACGAATGATATATTATATATATGATATACAATAATCGTTTCTTATGTTTTGCATCCGCGCCAGTCCCGCCCTGCTATGTCGTTAGTTAAATAACCTAACGGTACATAACGGGACAATGTGGCAAATGCGGATGGCACAAGCATACGTTCTATTTTCATTTCTTTTTCTGTAATGGCTTATGATTTAAATGATGGGACTACATTAATATGATTAATGTAAACAAAAGAAACCTAAAAAGATGTTGTGAAATCAGATTTGAAACCTACTCGGCTTTTTATGAAAAAACAAGATTTCAAAAGGCGGAGATTAAGCCACTCCTTTTAAAACCATTAGATTCTACAGCGATATCAAGTTCGAAGCATTAAAGGTTTTCTTAAAAACTATACGCAACCCTCTGTCATTTTAGGAAGTAGAGTACTTAGTATTTGTGCTACGTATGTTGATTATAGTCAAGGTGTAGTATACGGCAGCTAAGTGATGTCTTCCTACACTATATGATGAGATTAATTAGGACATTCATGTGATTATGTTGATTATAGTCAAGGGTCATATGGGGGGTCTAATTAATCATGAAATGACGGGTAGAACTTGACTAGCACTTATGATATGTTGATCATAGTCAAGGTCATAAGTGCTAGGGGTAAAAACCATATCGGGAGTTTCAAGTGTTGAAATTTGCAATGAGATTGCATACCTTCTATGTGATAGTAGGATCCCGATCCCACTGTGAGCAATACTTGCTCCCGGGAGAATTTTGCACTTTACAATTAGCTAACTCATTAGGTGTCTAGAAAGGTATCAACGGGGCTACACCTCTGGGAAAATGAGGTTTATTTTAATTAGGTCCGTGCGAAAGCACGGGGAACCTCCCTCAGAAGTACCGGCACTGGCCTGGCTGAACGGTTAGCGAAGTTATGGAATGTAATTAATCCTGGCTAATTTTTTCCTTTTAAGGTTTGAAGGAGAATTTGATAAAAGAAGTGGGAGACATCGATTAGATAAGATAATAAACCAATCTAATCTTTGCAAGATCTTTCGCTGAGTGTATTCTTTTCTCTCTCCTAATGGCAAATAACCATGACTAGAATTAAGCTACTATTAGAGAAAAATAAGCTTACCGGACCGAACTATAAAGACTGGTTGAGAAACATTAACATTGCTCTCACATATGATAAAGTATTATATGTCCTCACTGCCACAGCCCCGCCCAAACCAGGCCCTGAATCTTCTATTGCGGATAGGGAGATCCGCAAAACAAGGGACCGTGCCACCGCTAAAATGCCTCGCGCTTGCATCGATGGACAATACACATCAAAAGCAGCACGAGGAGATGGATGTTCAATCCATCTTTCTCAATACAAAGGAGTTGTATGGGGAGCAGTCCCATATCTTACGATATGAAGTATCTCGAAAGCTGTTTCAGATGCAGATGGCTCCTGGAACTTCGGTAGGTGACCACATTTTGAAGATGATAGCTCTTATTGAAGAGCTTGAGCGACTCGGATGGACAATGGACAACGAGCAATATACAGATATTATTCTACAGTCCCTTCCCTCTGCCTTTGCTCCTTCTATAGTGAACTTCAACATGCACAACATGGAGAATTCACTACCCGAACTTCTCAATATGTTGAGAAATGTGGAGAGCACGCTTAAGGCGAAGTCTTCCTCCTTGCTTGTTGGACAATCTTCTTCTTCCTTCCCAAAAGCCAAGGCTAAGGGAAAGAACAAGAAGAAATCCACCAAGCCGAGAGGTAGAATAAAAAAGGCAAAGGGGAAAGACAAATCCAAAGCTGCGGAGTCGGGAAAAGGAGAATGTTTCTACTGCAAGAAGATGGGACACTGGAAGCGGAATTGTACTGAGTACCTTGGTCTCAAGAAAGAGACGTATGTTGATACTTCAGCTTCAGGTGTGTTCATAACTGAAAACTGTTTTTCTATAAACTCTGCTTCCTGGGTTTTGGATACCGGTTCGGGTTCTCATATCTGCAATTTTGTGCAGGGTCTAAGAAATAGCAGAGTTTTGAAGACAGGTGATCATACTCTCCGGGTTGGAAATGGTTCCAATGTACATGCAGTTTCAGTGGGAGAGTATCATCTGGGGTTGCATCGGGTTGTATATTGGTTTTGAACCCATGTTATTTTGTACCAAGCATGCTTTGTAATATAATATCCGTTTCTTTGTTGGACAATGAAGGATATCATTTTGTATTGAAGAATAATGTTATGAACATTAAACTAAATCAAGAGTTGATTGGTTGTGGTACACTTAATAACGGGATATACGTCCTTAATCAAAACACAGTTTTCAACATACAGCATACAAACAAAAGGATGTTTCAGATATAAATGAAGGTTTTCTTTGGCATTGTAGACTTGGTCATATTAATGAAACAAGACCAAACAAGCTTCATAAAGATGGATATTTAAATTCTTTTGAGTATAAATCTTATGAGACTTGCCAGTCTTGTATGAAAGGGAAAATAACCAAATCTCTGTTTACTGGACACGGAGAAAGAGCTACTGAGCTCTTGGGCCTCATACATAGTGATGTATGTGGGCCAATTTCTACACATGTAAGAGGCGGTTTTTCTTACTTCATAACTTTTATTGATGATTTCTCAAGATTCGGTCATGTGTTTTTAATAAAGCATAAGTCTGAAGCTTTCGATAAATTCAAGGAGTACAAACTTGAACTTGAAAAGCAAACTGGATTGAGCATCAAGATACTTCGATCGGATCGAGGTGGAGAGTATCTTAGTACAGAGTTTTTGAACTTCCTAAAAGAGAATGGGATTCTCTCTCAGCTCACTCCCCCTTACACACTGCAACACAACGGTGTGTCAGAGCGGCGGAATCGAACCCTATTAGATATGGTACGATCCATGATGAGTGATGCTGAGTTGCCCCTCTCCTTTTAAAGGCATGCATTGGAGACTGCAGCTTTTCTGTTGAACAGGATCCGACCAAGACCGTGTCTACCACTCTATATGAGATATGGTATGGGAAGAGACCATCTCTTAAGCGAGTTAAGATTTGGGGTTGTCCTGCTTTTGTGAAAAAGCAGAATCCGGACAAACTCAAGACACGATCGTTCAAATGTTTATTTGTGGGATATCCAAAAGATTCATATGGATATCTTTTCTACCACAAGGAGGAACAAAGGGTGTTTGTTTCTCGAAATGCCATATTTTTAGAAAATGAGATTTTTCCAAATGATACTGATGGCAATGTGTTAGATTTAGATGAGGTTCTAGAAACACAAATTACAAAGGACAACTTGGTTGAACCTGATGTTGCAACAGAACTTAATGAACCTCAGCCACTCCATAGATCTGGTAGGACTTCTCGCCCGCCGGAGAGATACTACGGTTTTCTCGTTAATGGTGATGGAGAAGACTGCATCATGAATGATGATGACCCTACCATTTTTCAGCAAGCTATCACGAGTGGTGACTCTGTGAAGTGGACGGATGCCATGAGATCCGAAATGGAGTCTATGTACACCAACTAAGTGTGGACTTTGGATGTTGTACCCTCTGGGGTAAAACCCGTAGGGTGCAAATGGATCTTTAAGAGAAAGATCGGTGTAGATGGGCAGGTGGAGACCTATAAGGCAAAGCTTGTGGCGAAAGGATTTCAACAAAGACCAGGACTGGACTATGACGAAACCTTTTCTCCTGTAGCCATGCTTAAATCCATTCGGATCCTACATGCTATTGCTGCTCGCTACGACTATGAAATCTGGCAGATGGACGTTAAAACTGCTTTTCTAAATGGTGATTTAGAAGAGTGCGTTTATATAGATCAACCAGAGGGCTTCATTGATATTGGAGCAGCGGGAAAGCATGTAGCTTGCTTAAATCCATTTATGGATTAAAGCAGGCATCACGGAGTTGGAACATCTATTTTGATGATGTTATCAAAGAGTTTGATTTCATCAAAAATCCTGATGAACCTTGTGATTATAAGAAGATTGTGGGAAATACTGTCACATTCCTCGTATTGTATGTGGATGACATTCTTCTGATAGGAAACGGCATTCCTATGCTACAATCGTTCAAACTGTTCTTATCACAAAGGTTCTCCATGAAGGACCTGGGTGATGCCTCGTACATATTGGGCATAAAGATCTATAGGGATAGATCTAAAAGGTTATTAGGATTGTCCCAAACCAGGTATATTAACACCATCCTAAAGAGGTTTAGTATGGAAGACTCCAAGCGGGGTTCCTTACCCGCTAATCATGGAGTCACTCTCTCTAAGGACTTTTGCCCAAAGACCGATGAAGAGAGAGCTCGCATGAGCATTATACCCTACACTTCTACTGTAAGATCTATAATGTATGCGATGTTATGTACACGCCCTGATATAGCTTATGCACTGGGTATAGTAAGCAGGTATCAATCCAACCCAGGGGAGAATCACTGGACAGCAGTGAAGAACATTCTTAAGTACTTGCGAAGGACTAAAGAAATGTTCTTGGTGTATGGTAACGGAGATCTCCAAATGGAAGCCTTTACCGATTCGAGCTTCCAGAGTGACAAGGATGACAGCAAATCTATCTCTGGGTTTTTCTTTACCCTCAATAGAGGGGCGGTGTGTTGGAAGAGTTCCAAATAGGATACCGTTGCAGACTCCACGATGGAAGCTGGGTATATTACTGCAAATGATGCTACCAAGGAAGCCGTATGGATGAGGAAGTTCGTCTCGGAGCTAGGAGTAGTTCCGACTATTATTGATCCAATACCTTTGTATTGTGATAATAATAGGGCTATGGCGTTAGCCAAAGAGCCCAGGTCCCATCAGCGATCCAGACACATCCTCAGGTGATATCATCTGATCCGGGAGATAGTTGATCACCGCGAGATCGAGATTCAGAGAGTAGATACGAAAGATAACACCGTGGATCCACTCACCAAGGCCCTCCCTTTGCTGTAGCATGAGCAACTTTTTGAGAGGTTGGGTATGAGATATGCCAATAATTGGCCTTAGTGCAAGTGGGAGATTGTTGGATATATATATGCCCTAGAGGCCATTATATGATAGTGTATGTACCGGTATGTGTGTGTGTGTATTTAGGGGAAATTCTTGCTCGACATGATAGTATGCTATCTGGTTTCACCTTTTATCTTGACATGTTCAATTGATAGTGCTTTCATTCATTTGGTACATGTTGATATAGCCCTTAGGATGATGCAGGACTACTGAGATTATGATGCGGATCATACTAGTGGGACATGTGTAGTCTATGAGCATATCCTTAAAATATTCCTAGTCGTGGGTGTATCGAGACGGGGAATTGATATCACCAGAGTAGACTAGCGTATACGTTACTTGTCCCATATGATGGACGATGGATGATCCCATATCCATTGGTGTGGTGACACCAAAGATCGTATACGGGTGCTCAGTGGAGACTGGGTACACTGAATGGACTCGCCAAGAACTCTTATGTGGTATTATATCTATCGTCGGATAGCAGTTCTAAGGTGACACTGGTACAGGTTAGTCTGTAGACCCGAGATCGTCATAGAATCTTGTGTGTCTCCTAATGTACTTTGATCTCCACCCTACCATGGCTCTACTGAGTCGTGCATACAGGTGGATTTTGGATACAGCCCCGAGGCACATGGAGGCAATGAGCGATAGGAGGGGTTTTGCCTCTCCCGGTATTGGGGGTTGATGTTGCACCATGTACGATTGGCTATAACAGGAAGTCCCTGGCCAGGGCTGCTGAGATTTACTGATAAGTGTTATCAGTAGTTTCTCGATCTGTTATGAGCCATATACCGACATGACTTTTCTGAGTTATTGGGGTCGACGATACCATCCCTAGACCTGATATGCAGCATATTTGACGAAGAGACCGGACTGTACGGTAAGTGTTGCCAGTTGGCTCGACAGGAGTTTTAGCAGGTTTTCTTGTGTTTCTTCTGATCACTCAATACCTAGGAGCCGTTACGTACTGCTTATGCCACTGACGGTTTGTGGGCATGTGATGTGATCACTGCCTACTGCTAGTGTATTGACGAGTCTTAGAGTCCCACAAAGGAGTCTCCTAGCTCAGGCAAAATGATTTAGGGTGTATATGTGATATGCGCGGGAGCTC